>OY101449.1:138925661-138948336 GCA_956483635.1 Panzeria rudis | reverse complement strand
GTAGATGCGCACATTCCATAAAAACACCTCCCATCACTCTTCGCATAATAATAAAAAAGTTATGTTTTATGATTACGCGCGACAAATATTTTAAGTATTTTCCACACAAGTTAAATAAACTACTACACACAACTAACTACCCTATGTATATACAATGATATTTATTATATATTTCGCTAACAAAGCACATTTTTATAACGTCATGAAGCTCTTACAGCAAGTGGCAGCCAACTTAGTACAAAACTACTAACAAAAAACTAAGTTAATCAGATCTTGAAAGAATTTTTGCATTAGTTTCAGCTAGTTTAATTGAACCAACAATAATTAAGAATGTATTGTTTACACAGACTGAGTTATATGTAGGGAAACCGGAAATATGCCCTGGCAATGTTTTATGCACATTAAATATGCACTAGAAACCTAAAAATATGTTCCCAAAATGTAAACAAATATGCTCTTAAAACTTTATCTTTTCGTTTATGATATATATGATATTCATTTCTGATACCACGAAATATGTACGTATATTAATGGCATGCAATACGGACATTATTTCCGCGTCAAAAAGGAAACATTGTTCATGGGAATGTCGAATAGTGGCTTCGCAGAGTAAAGGTTATCTGCCTAGCAAAAAATCTGCACTCTGTGAAGCCACTCACTATTCGACACATCCAGAGAAGAAAACAATAAATCGCGTCCAGAGCCCTGCTATGCAGTCAATCTTCACTCTGCAGTACTATTTGTATGAACTTTATTTGCATTTTTTATGATCATTATTTCCTTTTCAACGTGAAATAACGTCAATGGACACTATATCATTGGACGATATTACATGCAACGTATATATTGTGGTTCCTTATGGGCACGGTAGTCGGTTTAACAAATCCAGCCTGGTCTTTCATCTGTCCGAACATAAAATGTTTGGCACCAAGACATATTTTGTAGTTCCTATTAGGAACAAATCAGCAAAATCGCACAAATAGCTTAAATATTCACAAACTCGACTATTTTCGTCCTGCTATTTTTCTATGAAGTGCAAATAAGCCAACAGTCTAGACAAAATTGAAATTGCTAAAAAAAAAATCCTCAAAACTACATAATTGAAATTTTTTAAAAATGGGAATGAATCAGTGGAATGCGGAAAACTTGTAAGAAATTGGGTAAAAAATACATTAGAGTAAATTTAAACACATTTTTTTTTGTAAATATGCATATTAAAATTTAAGAAACTAAAATATGCAGGAAAACAGCCAAATATGCCACAAAAAATGCCTTAATATGCGACTAAGTGTAAAATATGCAAAAGCATGATGTAAAGGGTAAAATATGCAAAAAATACTCACTAACAAATCGATGCCAAAATCTTAAAAAGTTCTAAAACGTATAAATATGTATTTGTGCCTACATACATCGCAAAGGATTTCTCTAAACATGCAATTGCATATTTGCGGTTTCCCTGCTTATATGTAAGTACATATGTATATCTAATTTGAGCTAAATATAAACCGTTTCTTGAGCTCTACCGACATTTGGGTAATTTTTTTCGGATCCTATGAAGTCTAGGTCTAAACATGGACCTATACTTTTGAAATTTCCGTTATTTTAATTTTTTATGTATCAGTAATATATGTACCGGTTATCGATCAATTATACATATCTAAAACTGCGCCTTTAATCTATTGAAAATGGTTTTAAAAAAATCTTAAATATTTATCTTTTTTTAAGAGTTAACATAGGAAAATGACTACCACCACTCAAATCAGCGTGCTCAAAATAAGTTTACACATTGGGTTGCCCCTGTTGTCCAAAAACAAACTGTATTAGACACGACATTTCACTTTTATATATTGAAATCAGACGAAAACTTAGACAGTGTAATGGCAGCTTAAAAATTATTTTTAAAAGGTATTTTAAGCGAACAATAATGTTTAAATTCTATTTCAACGAATTGTGTTTAAAAATGATTTATAAATTTGTTTTAATGTTTTTTATACGTCGGCAAGTGATTAAATTCTTTAAAAGATCTGAAGCCGACCAATTTTATGAGTACATACAAATATATAAAAAAAAATAATTAGCGCGTACCCAACTGCTATTAAAACGATTACAAACAAATACATAAGCAAAACGTCTCTATAAAAAACTGAACCAAATAATAAGCCAACAACTAACAGTTTTAACCAGCTCATATTTCAGTCTTTTACTTAAAGCCATTGAACAGTTAAGCACAACTAAATTAATACAGAAATTAAGAAATAAAAGTAAATTAAATTAAAATATAAATGTACTAAAGAAGAAAACTATAAAATATATTGTTTGCCATTATAAGACATTAAAAAAAATTTTAAAATAACGCAACATCATTATCTTCTATAGACGAACAATAACGTGTATTAGTTCAATTTTGAATTTTGATTTCTCTAAACAACGATCAACATCTGCATAAATCTGCATACAGCAACTTTAGTTTCATCAGCGCCAACAAGTAAAACTTGAACGATTCAAATGCCCTACATTATTATACGTGGTAATTTAGCTTCATATAGTCATAAGTATCCATGGCGAGTTTTAGTGTCAGGACTGAAAGGTAATCAAATTAAGTTATATCGCTTTTTTGTTTTCAGCATTTATTTTATTTTGGAAAACAAACTTGTTTTGCTATATTTGTTTTGTATATGGCGTAGCACAACTTTTATAATTTCTTGAAAATATAATTGGAGAATTTACAAGGTGTCATATCATGTAATATTGTCATAATGTTCTAAAATTGTAAACGAGTTTAAAATTATTAAAATTTTTTCATTTTTTCCTAAAAAAGACTTACTTTATTAAGACAATTAATTATACATTCTATGTTTACGTTACTGTGTCATAACCAGGTACAAGGACTTCATGCACTAAAAAAAGGTATTTTAGGCAACTAAAATATGACCTAAAAACCGCGAAATATGCACTAATAAACATTAGAATATGCACTTATTTCCTAAAAATTAGGTCTCATAAAGAAATATAAATACGTGTGTACAGTATGTTAAAATACAATAGAAATTAAAAATATTCTTATTCGTTTACATGTAAAAGTAAAATTGACTTCATATCTTAAAATATAAAGTTCAATATATTTGATCAGGAAACTTTTCTTTAAATTTAAATACTTTTAGTTAGCGAAAACAAATTTTTGGTGGAAAAAAAGTATATTGCTGAAATTTGAATTTTTCACAATATATGACATAAAAATATGAATATATGTATGTATAACAAAAATATGTAAAAAATATGCATTTTCAGCAAAATATTCGAAAATATGCACAAATAAGAAAATTCATTATATCGTATACGATATTTCACGTGGAGTTTAAATGTGCGGAATTATCAAAGCATTGTTGTTGCAAATATTAATTTGTAACAACAATCAATATTTTGATAATTCCGCACATTTTAATTCCACATGAAATACAGAACACAAACGGGTGTTTTGAAATTGTGCAACCGAGTTTGTCTCAATGGCTGGCGTACGGCTATCATTATTTTAATGTGTTGATAAAGATATTAAGTATACGCCAAACTGCATCAAGCACTTTTTGTAATTTGTCCTATAATAAAGTCGCCATAAAACATATTTTTGAATCTCTTAAAAGAAGAAATTCTTTTAAGAGGATAACGGTAAATTTTAGTTTTTAGGCCTTTCATGGTCAACATTTTTGGATAAGGGGTTCCAGTGGGTAACTTGCCGTTCTTGGAATAGCTTGGAACTAAAATTATAAAAATAGTATCTAAATTTATACGTTTATTTACAATAGATGTATATAAGGCATGGGCCGAGCTTTTATGGAAATGCTTTAGTCGTAAATTTTTTAGGAGCAGACCCACCAGAATACTTTGTTTTGATATATAGCGACTTCAGTATTGGTTTAACCCATATGCCAAAAAGTCGAAATGGAGAAAAACAACAAAGAAGATTTACATAAAGTTTTCTCAAAATATATCCGATAGAATTTTTTGTACTCTTACCGCTGCTTCCGACATATGTTTGGAAGAAAAATGTACATTCTAGTGAACTTTCAATAATCCGATTAGAAATTAACATCTTTTTACTGAAAGTAAAATATCTTGTTATGTGCTCCAGTAGCCACTTTTTTATTTTATTTGGAAAAAGTATCTTTTGTTGTTCCATGTGTATACTACCTGCTGTGAATTGACTAACTTGTTATTGAGATGAAATTTTCTACTTTTTATTGAAAATAAGCATATAAATGTTATTAGAAAAGATATTTACATGGAATAAAAAATTAATATTGATGAAACTTGGTTTCTGATTTTTATTTTTTTATTTAAAAAAAATTTTTTTTTGTACAAAATTTTTTTCAAAAATGATGATATCGAGCACAATGAATGCTTGATATATTTTAGAAACCAAGAACAATTTCGCGAAACAGTTTTTGGATTCTGAAAGAGGGTATTTAAATTAAAATATATACCCCATACTTAACTCAATTTTTATTAAAATGGTCGGTGTGCCAAAACAAGACTGAGGTCGCGATATATACACGTCAGTGACCGCGAAAGCGATAAGACCTCACAATTTCACTTTTTTTTAACAATATTTAAATATGTATTTAAAAAGCTTTTAAAAAATTAACTGGCTTTTTTATAAATATATACATACATACATATGTATAAATAGATAAACAAAATAATTGACTTTGCTGTAAAGTCGTCATCATCATATGTATATGATTTTGCAGTAAATATATAAACATAAAAGTTTGTTGACACACTTGTTGTTTTTATAAATTTATAAGCGAATACAAAAAAGAATTTAGC
Source organism: Panzeria rudis (assembly GCA_956483635.1). Taxonomy (NCBI): domain Eukaryota; kingdom Metazoa; phylum Arthropoda; class Insecta; order Diptera; family Tachinidae; genus Panzeria; species Panzeria rudis. The sequence goes on along the minus strand of OY101449.1, from coordinate 138,943,512 downwards.
AGTGAATTTTATCTGGATAAAGCTCCCAGATATTGTTAAAAGAATTCGACTGATCGAAAGACAAAAAGATAAACCATTAATGTTACGAAGAAAACAAGTTACATTGTGATATACGTGAAATTTTGTAGCTACTTCCAAAGTATCAAATTCTGCTTCCAAAGTATCAATATGTATGTATGTACATATGTACATATTTTCGACTTCTCAGAAAGCTATTATTAACAACATCCAGATAATTAATAAAAATGTTCTTGTGCTTTCACAATCATCTCTGCCAAAGACATTAGAGACTCTAAGTCTTAGAAAATGTCAAGAGCATGTTAATAGTAGTCAATTGTTGTCGACAACGACTATACAAGTGACAATGTTTGCTGTCGTGTTGACGTGACATTGACAAAAAGTTACATAATAAAAGGAATTATACATACATATTATGTATATGCATGCATGTACAAAAGTAACGTTAAATCTAGCTAGCTGTTTTTACTACTCGTGAAACAAAATGTTCTTGATATTACTAATTTTTTGCTCACACTTCCATTCTTTCTATTTATTCCATCCAATTCTATCCATACATTACAACAACACAAACAACTGTTTGTATTTTTTTTTATACATGTACGAATAGTAGAAAGTATGAATGACACAATATTATGAGTTTTTCACAATTTTTTGTGTTTTGGCACTTTACGTAGTGACGTTGCCTAGTAAAGACCAAGTAAGAAATTATTATCAGTTTGCACGAAGTTATATAAATCATAAATTTTCCTTAATTAATTTGCTTAATAAAATTTAATTCGCCGAATTTTTTTTGCATTTCTTTTAGATTTATTTTTTATTGGAAACATTTTATAAATATTTTTATGGCAAAATGTTTCTTATAGTTTTCTGTTTGTATTGTTGAGATATTAAAAAAATTAAAGAACAAATTTAATGTATTAATTGTGTGTGTGAATGGTTTTAATTAATTTTCAGCATCTGATATTGAACAGTTGAATAAATTTTCTTGTGGCGGCTATAGTGATGAAACAACAATTGTTTATCTAGTTCATCCCTGTCGTATACTGTCAGCATTAGAGGTAAGTTATAGAAGAGTATGTAATTTTAAAGTTTTTCTTTAAAATGAAAAATTATCCATATGCTTTATAAACTCCATTACTCCATAAATGTATATATGTGCATACTCTGTCGGACAAAAGAAAGTGCAGTCGCATGTGATTAAAAAAATCCATTATCAGGTATCTTTTATTCTGTAGCTATTCTATGAGAATTTGTGACTACGACAAATTGTCATAGAATAGCACAATTTGTAGTAGTCCCAAATTAAACTTCAATATACATAATCCTAGTGATTATCAAAAATGGGATACTTACGTACTCGTTGTCGGCAACAATTGAATTTAAACTTTTATTTTCTCACGGTACCAAATAGACAAATTGCAAAACAATGTTTAGCTAATCAAAATGTTTTGAGCTCAAATGCATTAAAAATGATTCTAAATTCATATTTTCATTAATTAATGCAAAACTAATAGTATATAAGAACTAACAATTTGTGTTTAAAAAATAAAAATTTTTTAAATACTTTTTGTACAACTAAGTACGGTTTTGGTGCCGGGGGGGTTTGACAACCGACTTAGGTTTCTGCCAACTATTTGTGACCAGTAAGAAGTCTATGTTTTCTATGAGTCGCACTACGTAAACATATCGAAAAAAAATTAATAATGTTCACGATCGGGAACACGCATACACATTGTGCCTAAAATCTCAAGAATATCGTTATCAACATGATTTTCGTTTTTTGACGACCATTCGCATAATCTAGCATAGTTTTGAAGTCATTTTGAGTTACAAAAATGCAGCAAATGTGGCTCAAATCACAAATCTCGTGAATTAACATCGCTATATCAAATGGTTATCTCATCTCACTCAATGCGCTCTCTATCAGCTCTAAAATTTGTCGAAATTCCATTTCGCAGTACTGCTCCAAAAGAGCTATAATCCACTCCTTTACCACCCCAATGCAAACCAAAACCCTCTAAAGCTCTTGAACATGGCGGCATCTCAATATTGATGTTGAAAAAGCTCGACAAAGTAACACTGGAGTACCTCACACATATTCTGCAGCTCCCGATTCGCTAATTGGTGATTTTAGATATCTGGAAAGTTGCAACGATCATTCCCACTCTGAAATCCAAGAAACGATCTACCCAAGGGAACTTTCAGGCTAATTTCCTCCCATCACCCAGCGTAAACATAGCATTGTATCGACCTCTCTGTACGTAAAGCTCATAACTATACTTCTTTCGAAATTGAGATTCTTAGTGAAAAATATTCTGTAGCACTTCTATACGTAAGAAAAGACGAGTTTGGCTGTGATTTTTGAAGAAAAAAAAATTACATATATTTAAAAGTTATGGAGAAATGCGAGAGGTAACTGAAGAAATAAATTTTTTTATATCTGTGGAAAATGTGTTATTAAATCTCAAGAAGGAGCTCCAAGTGACAATACAAAAGCAGCTTAAAGGTGAAGAACTAAAAAGGGTGAAAAATACCATAATAAAATTTAAAATAGTTTTATTATGAGAGTAGATAGGTGTTTCAAATTTGATTAGGCCATTCTTTTTTATAAGCGAAAAGTGTCAATTTGTCACACAGTGTATTTAAATTATTCGAAATAACGTTATTTTTATTTTTCGTCAAAGTCTAGTTATCTACACTTTTTTGTCCGACTGTGTAAATATGTTATATGCACATATGTATCTATGCAGTGTTTATATTGTACAGATATGACTCACTGAAGAGAGTTTTAATGTTTGCATGCAATGCACTATGACTAAAGACAATCAAGGTTACTCTAAAGTAGTTTCCATTTCGCATTAACTATTTGGCAAAATTTCACAGCTATGTATGCACATTGTTATCATCTGAAAAATATAGATTAACCTATCTGGAAATAAATCATTTCAAATAAAAAAATCAAATCGGTTTATATATGTGTATACAGAAGTTTAGAGGTAACAAAATTTTTGAAAAAATTATAAAAACGAATTGTTAATCTCCACCTTTTTAAAAGGTTTTATTTAATTTCACTTTCATCTGTCTGTGGTTCAACCCCAAATCTTGCATCTGCCTTTTCTATTACTTCTAAAATATCATTGACAATATAACGTTATGATTAGAAAAGTAAGCAGTGGCACGGCAATACAAAGTATATACTCTACAACATAAAGATAAAAAAGTGGGTGATACCACGCCCTATAAGAATATAGATAAATTTACAACTATGTACTTCTACATAACCGAATCTTATAGGGCATTTATTGTATTGTATTAAACATTGATTGTCTCGAAATCTAGTAGATTTGATTTGAAATCTTTATCGAAATCCACATCGTTTACACTAGTGGGCTGCATCGTATTTGATAAAAGGCATTTAAATACATTCACATGTTTTCAACTACGCAATGGACTTCATTCAATGTTGAAAAATCTAATAAATGCATACACAAGGCGGAAGAGAAACAAAAGTCACTTCAACCGAAAAGAAAAAAATACTACATCACTCAAATAAACATAACAGAGTGAAATGTGTTAAGGGGTCTGGACACGGTGAAAATGCTTGATGTCAAAATCGTTTACGTATGCTTGTTGTTTGAAATTTTTATGCTTGATGACCTATCAAGCATTGATTTTTAGTTTGATTTTGTGCTGTTCGTTTATTTGGTAAAAAATAAAAATGTCGCTAAATAAAGGAAATTTATTCAGGCTGGATGGTTTAACACTATACACGCATAAGCATGTGACAGCAAGCATGACAAAAATCTATATTTTTTGATTTTCTATCAAGCTTCGTCGGTGTCACATATATTAAAACAATTTTCACTCATACTATTAACATGCTTGTCAAGCATTTTGACCGTGTTCAGACCCCTTTACAACTAGACTAAGACCCGACTATAAAACTATTTGAATGTTTTCTCAAATAAGTGAGTTAATTCAACTGCTACTAAGAATTTCTGTGTTCGTTTTTGGTTTTGCAAAATGTACACAAAATTCTCGTGCTTTTTAGTGCATGTATGTATGTATGCCGATATGTATGTATGTGTGTATTCATGCATGTGTGCTTTTATAGGAAATTAAGAATATAACTAGAGTCCGACCGAATATTTGGTTTCGGATATTTCCAAAATTGTGTTTTCGGCTGATATTCGGTTTAGGCCAACTTTTTGGTCGAATACCGAAACCAAAACTTTTTATTCCCTATAAATAAGGAAGTTAATCGAAATAGTATTTTCAAAATTTAAAATAAATCACCGCCATGAATCTGTTTTTCCCGTCCAATATCTTTTCAAATTGAATGAGAATTTTACTTAGTTTTATAAAGCGCAACCAAAAGATATACATACATAGTAACATAAAGTATTCAACTGTTTGTTGCCAAAATAAATAGGCTAAACTAGGGAATGGTAAGCCGATTTCGATTCCAATCGAAAATCTATTTTATGTTATAATAAATTGATTTTTCGCAATCGAATTTACTTCTCCAATTTTGCACTGAAATTGATTGGCTTTTTAAAATAGATTTTTTAAATAATTTCAAAATATGAAAAAAGCTCATTTTCTTCACGATAAATTCAATGCCGTCGAGAAAAATTCTTTATTGTGTATATCATCGCGGGCGTAAACAAAAAACGTCACTTTAGTAGAAATGAATGAAATCGTATAAATTTAGTGTCAAAAATAGGTAAATATATCACTTTATACCTTTTTAGTTATTCCGACTAAACTTTTTAATTGGTGCTCTTGTAACGTCATCAATAGAGTTATAAAACACTCGTCAATGTATGTGTACCGAACCCAATATTCCAGTTCTATTCATGATTTAAGCTAATTTCACGCCAATTTTTTATTAGTCATATGCTTGTAAATGTTAAAGTTTTATATTTGCTCGATGGAAAGAAATATATTCAATTTCTACTATTATTTTGACTGACACTGTATGTATGTAGAAATACTCTTACGCCCTTTTTCACAGTGTACAGTAAAAGTTAACGTATACTTTAACGGAGAGTTTTGTATGCCGAATTTGCCGTTAAAGACCACGTTAACTTTTAATCACATCAATCAAGGGTCGTTAATAAAATAAATTACTTTTCAGTTCTCTTAAGTTATGTCAATATCAGTTAATGCAAAAAAATTTTCGGACTCGGCCGAGTATTCGGTCTTTTTGCCGAATATTAGGTTCGGTTCGGGTTCGGCCTCAAAAAACTGGTTTCGGTCGGACTCTAAATATAACAAAAACATATTTGCTTCTTACATACTGAAAGTATGGAATCACTCGTTCATTCATTCAAACACTCAAATAATATTTGAGTTGTTTGTGTTTGAATATAACTGCGACCGAACATTGCTATGGTTTATTATTTTCAAATGATTTTTATACATATACGATACATGCTTGACAAGCATTTCATTTACAATTATGTTTTGATAACATTTACTCTTTTCGTTCTCATTGAGCGTTTAATATTTGAATGAATGTTTTCTTTTTGTGCAGCCAAACAAATGAATGTAACCTTGCTGCTCTTTAGTTAACACTAAAAAATTGCAATTTAACATTCCTTTAAAGGAAAAATTTCCCTTCGTAAGGGATGATACAATAATTTCTAATAAATTCACTTCTTCGAAGCATGATTATATTGCAAATTTTCATTAAAAAGGGCAAATAGTGCAACACACTTTTGTAGAAAAGAAAACGCCATTAGTACTATGAAAAATTGCGGGCGGGCACCCCATTTGTAGACAAGCACACCATTTGATCTAACACAAAATCGCGTTGGTTTTGTAATCTGGTACATAAGATATTTGCATTGAAGTCAGGCTTTTTTTTTTGACATATGTAATTATAGTTATTACAGAGCTAAATACAACTGACAGGTCTATATTGTACAAAGTCTTTAAGTAGGAATGAAAACAGATTCAAAAGTTACAGTTTTTTGTTTATGATAACCCGCTCATTTCTATGAAAAACCTGTAGTAATAACTATGATGATCATATATAATAAATTAATATCGGATATGATATATTATGGTCTAAAAAATAGAAAGATACAAAAAAGTTTGAAAATTTTATGCTTTTAGTGTATTTCATTTTTCTAAAACGACTCGTTTTAAATCGGCTCGATTTACAGAATAGGCAGATATATAAAAATTTTTTCAAATAAAACTAAAAAAAATAAAATTCGGTGCTTTTTTTCAAGAATTACGCGCTCTTTTACTTGTTTCAGTGCTTTTTGAAATCTAAAAGTTGACAACGCTGATAAATAGTATCAAAAGTTGGACACCAAATTCTATAAAAAATGTCTAAATTTTTTTGGAATTCACTTAGCTGCAATCTATTAAATTAAAAATAAGCTCGTTGTTGTATTTTTATTCTTTATGTTTTCTTAAAAACAAAAAATTCTAAATTTTTTATAAAACTTTTTTTTATTTTTTTTTTGGGTTAAACTTTTATGTCTCTGAAAGTACTGAGCAAATTTAGAAACAATGTTTGCACGGCCTGAAGATTATTTTGTAGTCTATTTTCGGGTTTTTTTCTTTACTGAATAGGGAAACCCCTTCTCAAGTTATGCTACTATATGTGGTGAAAGTGCCTTTATTTTTTACATAACGCTATATCGCGAAAACTAGAGCTGATGGAAAAAATGGAGTGCAGATTCGTGTTCAGCGATAACTAAAGAAACAACTTTCATTTCTAGCGAACGAAAAAGTTTTTCGAAATTTGTAAACATGTGTAATTATACTGCGTAAGGCAATAACAATGCATTTAATTGGGTCTCCGAGTATAAATACGTTTCACAATACCCTTCCTAACCTCACCGAACGTTAAATAAGGTCAAATCGATTTTTAAAAAAGCACTTGCAAGATGTAAAAAACATAATTTTTTATTGATCTACAACATCATAATTAAAATTTTTTATTTCTTCCAGATCTTAGGTTTTCGTGTTGTAGCATCCTCCTCCACAGCGGTTAAACAAGACTATAATGAGTATATGTGGACAATGCGTAAAGAGTTTACCGAACCTGAACCACTAGAAACAGAATCAGCCGTTGTAAGAGAAAATCTTTCAAATATTGGTAGAGAAGCAGCAAATTTAGGCAGCTATCACAAAGTACATTCGCCCGAATAAATTGGAAATTTAACTGAATATATTTTTAGTAAACTTTTTTCTACTCTCCATCCTATTATCCTGGTCCTTAAACTCCAAAGCCAAGTTTATTACCAAAAAATAAAAAAATAACCCTATCAAAAACCAAAACTCATCAAGACATAAAAATTTTTAAATACATTATACAAAAGAAAGTTGTTCTAAAGCGAGTTTCTCCTGCAGAAAAAAGGAATAATTTTTGTTAAGTTTCTCCCTCTTCGCAAACTCAGCTAATTAAGAGTTGTTTTGTCTTCAAATGGAAATGGAATCTGATCAGACTAACAATACTACTAATACAACCGCTATAAATCTTAATTCGGCAAATAATCAATGTATTGCAGCACATACAACAGCTAATGTCGTTACCATACCCGTACCCATTGTGAATAACGAAGGCACTTATGCTTATATAACGGTTAAGGGATCTTTACATGATCGTTCCTGTTCAGTTTTTGGCTTAAACGATACTGAAATACAGGCACTATCGAAACGTTTCGAGAGTAGTGTTAAGCCCGTGGTTAATGGTGTAATGGTATCAATTTCCCCACTTGTTATGCTTAATACGTTGGCACAATTGAGCTATAAAGTTGTATGCAGTTGCGGTGAAGCTGAAATCTGTTGGACTATGCAACGTGAAATTTGAAAAGAAATTAAATTAAAGAAATCTAAAAATTAACACTAAAAACTATTTAAAATAAAAAAGAAACAATTACAACTCTGTTTATTTCTATTTATATATGAAACTTTGACAAACGAAAAAAATAATTAAAATGGATCGTCATAAAGCAGATTGTTGCAAATGTCACAAGTATGTACAACCAGCACAGCAGTCACTAAGCGATTTAGATTTTGATCGTGGAATTTGGAATGCAGGTAATACTGGCTCATACAGAGTAAAAGTATTTTGCAGGCATATATTATTTATTTACCTTTTTCTAGTCATTTACAATGAAGTTAATCGTGTCAAAGACTTTATAGCCAAAGGTAAAACAATGGACCGAGATAATTGTGATTATACGGCTTTACATTATGCAGCGCGTAATGGCAATGTTGAAATTTGTAAATTACTTTTAAATGAAGGAAAAGCCGATATTAATGCTGTGACAAAAGGTGGTGCTACTGCTCTACATCGTGCAGCTATGATGGGTAAGTTTTATTAACGATCTCGTAGACCAACCAGTAGTTATTTGTTAGCATAATCAGGTATGTGACGGAAATCGATTTTAAAACCGAAACTGGAAAAGGTAGTTTTCATTTGAGTAGTCCACTTACAAACACCGCTATGTTAATATATCGAAATTTGTAGAAAATCGATTAAAACTTCAAACAACAAATAAAATGCCGGCTTTTAGCGAATTTTTATTTTTTTCAACTTAGCGTTGTTTGCAAGTGGACTACTCATTTTATGTATATTTTTTAAACATGTTTTTAATACTTTTTCAATAAGATTGGCTGAAAGTTTATTCTCAAAATCGTTCGAAATTCGTCACACCTTTTTGAAAATTTCGTTTTTGATTCTGATTTAATTTGGATTGCAATCTCTGGATTTGATTGCAATCAATTAATATAGAAATTAATTTCAAAAAATTCATTGTAATCATTTTTATGGAAATGATTTCATGATTTCAAATTGAAATCATGCAATCAAATTTACGATTTTGACTGCAATCAAAAACTAGCAATCATTAACATGAAATCATGTGATTGCAATTAAATTGATTGCAATCTTTCACAGCTCTGTCAACCGGTTTGTATGTGGCAATGTATGTTCATCTGTTCCATCATAACTCCTAAACTATTTATCATAATTTGATTAAGAAAGATTGGCTGAAAGTTTATTCTCAAAATCGTTCGAAATTCGTCACACCTTTTTGAAAATTTCGTTTTTGATTCTGATTTAATTTGGATTGCAATCTCTGGATTTGATTGCAATCAATTAATATAGAAATTAATTTGAAAAAATTCATTGTAATCATTTTTATGGAAATGATTTCATGATTTCAAATTGAAATCATGCAATCAAATTTACGATTTTGACTGCAATCAAAAACTAGCAATCATTAACATGAAATCATGTGATTGCAATTAAATTGATTGCAATCTTTCACAGCTCTGTCAACCGGTTTGTATGTGGCAATGTATGTTCATCTGTTCCATCATAACTCCTAAACTATTTATCATAATTTGATTAAGAAAGTATCATTGGAAGCGTATTGGTCGTCCGCTGGTTATAGGCTCTATGAGACCACATTAAATTGAGATTAGCGCCCTCTACAGGACATAAAGTCATCACGAAAAAAAATTTATGATGCCATGTTGGGTATCAAATGAAAGGGCTTAACTACCACATTCCTAAAATATATACTGCTATTTACTATTATTTTTAATATTATGTTCGATAGAAATATTCATTCTTTACATCAGAAATTCCAAAAAATAATTTTTTGCAATTAACTTTGTAACGTGCTTTTTCCCAAATTAACGTTATACTACTATTCACTTAAATATCAAGTTTTATTAAAATACATTGCAATTCGCCGGGTTTAATGCAGAATCAGGAAAAACTAGAGATACATATTAAACAATATCAAAGTCAGAACATGAGCTCCATAATCAATCATGTTTTTTATTTCCTTACTGTACCATTTACGCCTACCGTGCCAATTTGGGAGCTCTTGATTATTGGAGGGATATAAAAAAATTATTATCGAATTACAATTAATTTTCACACCTTACGATATGTGTAACTTTTGAATTAAGTATGGAACTAGTAACAAATTTTGATACCATATAAAGCGAGGAACGTAGAATTTGAAAATATATAAAAATCAAAATCGTCATAAGTTTGTTTAGCCGAGTAATTAAGGCTTGTACTTATGAGTTATCATATATTAATTACATATTTTTATTTTTAGGTCATGTGAATGTCGTTAGGCTATTAATTGAATTGAATGCAAATGTCGAGTTAAAAGATGAAGACGGACAAACTGCTTTACATCGCGCTGCGTCTCGAGGTCATTTAGAAGTTAGTAAATTGTTACTAAAAAAACAACCAAATCTCAAAGATAATCCCGATAATAAAGATAAGATACCATTTGAATATTTAGCAAAAAATGCAAATGATGATTTTAAAATATTGCTTAAACCTTAGAGGAATAACTGTAAAGAAACAAAAATCAAAACAACCCAATAAACGTACATACATACATACATACATACATACATACATACATAGATACATACATACATACATACATACATACATACATACATACATACATACATACATACATACATACATACATACATACATACATACATACATACATACATACATACATACATACATACATACATACATACATACATACATACATACATACATACATACATACATACATACATACATACATACATACATACATACATACATACATACATACATACATACATACATACATACATACATACATACATACATACATACATACATACATACATACATACATACATACATACATACATACATACATACATACATACATACATACATACATACATACATACATACATACATACATACATACATACATACATACATACATACATACATACATACATACATACATACATACATACATACATACATACATACATACATACATACATACATACATACATACATACATACATACATACATACATACATACATACATACATACATACATAAAAACTAAATACACAATATTAATACCATTTTAAATATATACTTCTACATAACAACAAAGTATATATGTAAGTGCATTTGAAAACTAAAAATACTATTTTCTTTTTTTATAAAATTTAAAATTATTTTTATTATGCATTTATCAAAGGAATGAAAAAAGTAACAAAAAACAATATTATAAAATATATCTATCAATACATACCACACAAATAAAGTCAATGTAATATTAAGTTACAAAATTAAATTTTTTGCTTTAACAATTATTGTTCTTTATTTAGTTGTCTTCTTTGTAATTGTTGTAACATTTAAGATATTTTTTTCACTTTTATGTTGTTTCTTTAAAACGAAACTCTATGGCCTGTTCTAAACTATATTTTCTACTATGAAAATATGGGTTTGTAAAATGTGTACTTTTATTTCGAAATAAATATTGTAGTTGTTTTATACATTTCGTTAAAATTTCTAATATATACTTCCTATTTGTTTTAAATGTGGTTTAAATATATATAATAAATCTATATTTACAGCGTGTTTCACGTATTCGAACGTTATCGAAAGATAGAATTCTATGCGAAAAAGCAGTGATTTGCATCCCACTAACAATATATTTATTTACTTTATAAACAAATAAAATAACTTGTTATTGGAACGCAAATCATTCACTTTTCGTTTAGGACTCCAACGTTATCGTTCGTTTGACAATGTGCAACAAATGGATACATAAACAATAGCTCAGTTCACACGTCATTCGGTAAGTGTCTAATCTTTAAATTGGTAAAATGTCCCATACATTTTGTTGCTCAAAACAAAATGTATTGGAAATTTTACCAAATGACACATAAACTGAGGTAATAGTTTAATACAATAAAATCATACATATGTATACATAACAAAATTATCAATAATAAAACAATATCCGCTAAAAATACAGTTTGTTTAAGAAATAAAAATAAATATTTTTTTTTAATTAAGAATTATAAAAAATATCGACTATTTTTTTTTTTCTTTTTTTAATGTTGCAAAAATAAATACATATATGTACTACACACATAGATATATATATAGTTTTTATAGTGCGAGACAAGAAGAGACTAGTTTCAATTTCCGTTTGTCGCATATAACGGCATCACAGTTGCACAATCATAAAAGTCTATTAAATATTCTTGTAATATCTTAGGTATTTCTAATTGTTCTATCATGTTTTGTATTGTTGATTTTTCATTCGTTGCCCGATAATAATGCTTAAATTCTATTGTGGAATCACAAAATATTTGTATTAAATGCTTGCGTATTTGAATACGTGCTAATGACTTCAGTTCCAGAGGTTGATTTGTTAATTGTTGCGTGTACTCTTCAAAATCTTGTCGTTGCTTTGAAAATTTATTTGCCATATATGGGGAAGTTTTTTGTTGAGGAATTTTAAAACCACTTGAAACTGTAAATAAAAGAAATCGTCAGGTTAGTGTTTAAGAAAAAAAAATAGAAATTGTTTTCCAAGCAAATTGATTGATATTGGCTGAAACTCACGATTTCAAGCTTCAAAATAAACTATTACATATTTGTGAAAAAAATTAAAAAAGGAGCATCTCTGAGATTCATTTTATGTCTAGAAGTTTTTTTTAATCAACGGATATACTCTATATGACACCGAGGATCCCAGAGGTAGAGCTTGTGATGGTTCATTGGGTGATCTTTGTGAAGATTATCTTCAAGCAACAAGCATCTGCGTTGAAAATGTTCATCAAAACCTGGGGATTTCATCAATTTATTCTCCTTACGGATTTTTAATTAAAGGAAGTTAATATAGTATGCACACTTTTTAAATCACTAGGCCCACGATTGCTGGTCACCGGCGACTACAACGCAAAGCATACGTTCTGCGGATCACGACTAATCACACCCAAAGGTGGCGTTTTGTTTGACACAATCCCCCTTATTCCGTAACTTTTTGTCGAAGTCACGTCAAGACAATACCAAATAATTGACACATTTCTACTTGTCATCGACAACAATTTACTATTACTAACAGCCACTTACAATTCTCTAAGGAATAGAAAATGGGAAGATGCTGTTAATAGTAGTAAATTTTTCTCGACAGCGAGTAGACAAGTGTTTTTTTTTTGTATTGTCTTGACGTGACGTCGACAGATAGTTACGGAATTAGGGGGAATGGTCCTGGATGTTATTGGAAGCCAACCTACTGGTCAATAGATCGACAAGAAATGACAGATGTAATTGATTTCACCCACTATTATTACCATATCACATGAAACTTCATCACCCACTTGCGATTTAATGCATGTACATACGTACATATGTATTAATTATTTAAAATACAAAAAATATCTGAGTGTCCATTGCACGAAAAACATGCAGCCTGCCGTCATTGATGACTCTACCAGTCAGCATTTGAGATATAATAGAATTTATTCTGCACATGTAGAACTACTTTTGTCTAAAAAAAAGAAGAATTCGAAGAGAGTGGCAATGTTATAGATCCCATCAGTTTAGAACATAAAAAACTGCATCTCTGAACAAATTTCTACAATAACTTGATATAACACCACGAAACCGTTGATATACAAGCCAATAGACCGTTGCATATCAAGCCTCCATTAAGAAGTATAAATGGAGACTGGACAAGAACTGACGTCGAAAAAAAGTATTGTCTCCAAACACAACCGAAGCAGCCGTTTTCCTTATATTTAATATTCGTGTGATAGAAGATCCGATCGCTTGCAGAAATAAATGTTTCTTTTCATTTCCTACACCAAAAGTGTAAAGGAACCCTATTGTGTTCGCTACGCTGTCAGTCTGTCACGGGCTGTTTCCTCGAGAACCGTAAGAGCTACGGACCTGAAATTTTCACACGATATGTATACACGATATGCCGCTACAACAATAATAAATATATGACAGTTAAAAATTAAAAGGTGTTCTAAAGCGAGCAACGAAACATGTTGAAATACTAATGTAATATACAGACACATATAGACTTTAAATTTTCAAAGTTAGTGTTAATTGGTGTAGTCTGTAGAATAGAACACTGATATTTAAAACAATAAAAATTAAAGGATGTTATATCAGTTAATGTAATTTTACTATGTAATTTAGACAACATGTTGTATCTTGGAAACCGAAAGAGGTAAACTCTTGAAATTTTCAAAAACGATAAAACTAAAAACTTCTAAAATTAAAAAAATTTCGAAACGAGAAATCACCAAAATGAAGAAAGCGTTTAAAGGAAAAAAGTACCAAAATTAAAATATCGCTAAGACGCAAAAAATCACTAAAATTAAAAAAGATCGCAAAAAACTAAAAAAAACCCAAACCGATAAGTCGTCAAAACGAAAAAAAGCACTAAATCCTACAAAAATCGCTAAAACTAAATATATCGTCTAAAAATGGAAAAAATCACAGAAATCGGATAACGAAAAAAAGTGTCAAAAATCGCTAAAACTAAAAAATTACAAAAAACCGAAAAAACCCCCAAAACCGAAAAAGCGCCAAAACTAAAATAAACCGCTAAAACTAAAAAGATCGCAAAAACACAAAAAAAGTTGCAAAAACGAAAAATTTTCAAAAATTAACAAAATCGAAAAAGCGGCAAAAAAAATCGCCAAAACAACGAAAAAAACTTAAAAAATAAATAAACAAAAAAAAATTAAACAAGAAATCAAAGCGAAAATTTTTTCAAAATGAAAAAGGGCAAAAACGAAAAGGGATATTCGAACGGAACCCTTTATGTGCGAGCCAAAGTCGCACTTTACTGAATTTTTAATACTACTAGCATAAACAACGGACGACGCAATCGTCCGTATTCTTGATGTTTTGGTTATTTACTTATTTTCATATGTTATTATTATTTATTTATGTTTTTATCTTTATATTATCGCTTTAACTTTGCGAAATTACATTTTTCTTTTCTAAATTCTATGAAAAATTGCCTTCGTAGTGTACAAAAATAAAAAAAACATTCAAATGTTCGCGTACAAGCCCACCAACACATCGCACAAATCACAAGAAATTTAAATTTTTCAATTACTTGTGATTTGTGCGCGCAAAGCCCCATTAACGAGCAAAAAGACGTCGAGCACGAACAAATCACACGCACAAATCACTCGTGTGTGGGCACCTATACTGAAATTAAAAAACAACGGTAAAATACAAAAACAAAATCCCTTCCAATAAGTCCCCTTTTACATATTGGAAATAGATGGGCAGACATTTTTTCAATTCCCTTTTGAATTTGCCAGGAGCTTTTACATATTGGAAATTAATAGACAGACAGAAATTTTATAGTTTGTTTACTTCATATTCGCGTTTGCTACATGCATATACGTATAGTATACATTTGGTGGCTGAAACGAGAAAAATCATATGAAGCAAGAAGAAGAAACAGAAGAAAAGTAATAAAGAGAAACAAAAAATGTCTGGTACAGAGAGTCGTGTACTGCACACTCGGCATCTTCGCCCCCTCTTCCACTAACTTCGTATGTGTGCCCATTAATTTCCAATATGTAAAGGGGACTTATTACAACTGCAAAAAAACTATATATGTACATATTTACTGTTTGTTGGTTTGTGATCAGAAATTAATTATCATTAGACGACAAGCGTAATTTTTTCAGATTTTTCTTTCTTGCGTTTATGTTATGCTTTGTAATCTTTAAAAATTTTGCAAGTTTTAGCGAATAGTCATAATTTTCGTGATTTTTTCCGAAATATTGATATTTGTTGCATTTTTAGCGAGATTTAATCAATTTTAGGGCTTGTTGGCAATATTGGGATTTTTTGCCGAGTTTTCGACATTTTCGTTATAGGCTGATTATTACAAGTTTTAGTACTTTTTAAAGTTTTTGTGGGATTTTGGAATTTTCCGTTTTCTTTATTTCCGCAATATTTGTTTAATATACAATAATAGTGAAGTTATCAGCAATTATTAACGAATATTTTGTTGAGTTTTTAGTATTTTTAACAGTTTTAGCAATTTTAATCAACTTTGGAACTTGTTTCCGAATGTAAAAAATTTCACGAATTTTCGGCATATTCGCAATAGAAGATTAATAAATTTTAGGGATTGTTTCCATTTTTAGCTATTTTTTGTATATTTTTGTAATTTTGCAATATACGATTAACCGTCCTTTTCACAATGTACGATTAAAAGTTAACGTAGACTTTAACGGCAAGTTCGGCATATAAAGCTTCTCGTTAAAGTCCACGTTTGCTCTTAATCATTCATTGTGAAAAGGGCCGTAAGAGAGCACAAAATTCGAGTACATAATCACAAAATTAATACTACACATACTTGCATGAAATTTCTAGGAATGTTTTCCCTTTTTCCATGTGTGGCAAGGCTATTTTAAATATTTACATATAAACTAGACTTCGAAAATCTCCATTCTTGTCAAACAATTTTAAGTGAAACTACCTTGTTATTTTATATCATGGTCTTGCCTATTAATTATGTACATATCGTCACAGAAAATTCAAAAAGCCCTATATAACATTTTAAAAGTTTTACACGAGAAACAAAAAACTTGTTAACATGAAAATATATATTGACAATTAGTGCAAAATTCTACAATAAATATATAAAGATGTGGGTCCTTTTTTAATTGTATTGTAAGACTTTGCACAAATTGTTAATATAGTTTTCATTTAAACAAGTTTTATGCTTCTCCTGTAAGACTTTTAAAATGTTGGATAGGGCTTTTTGCATTTTCTGTGACGATATATAGATGTTGCAACTAGAACATTATTCGGCGGACGGGAAGGTTTATTACCATAAGCCTTTCACCCAAGATGTGCTGTTTGCCTAGATTAATGGCTGTGTAGAAGCGTTTCTGCAAAAAAAATGCTGTCACACGGTGTTGTAAATATGTTACTTACTTAATAATTTTGCAAATTCTTTACAGCCAGGTGCTCTTAATGTCCTTAAGTGATTAATCACATGATCATGACACATTTGTTCTTCCAAATCTATACCTTCCTTAATTAAAAACTCCGCAATATTCAGTTTATTTAACATTATTGCTCGCGACAGTGGGTTATGACAAAAGGGTGTATAACATCGTAAACTGGAAGTCGTCATTATATTTTTGAATTTTTTATTCCAAATGGAACAATTGCCATAAGCAAATAATATTCTCAATATACTCTTCATTTCGGCTAAATTATCTATATATTGCACAGCCAACAGGACATCATTGTCCATTTCTAACTGCAAAGATGTTGCATCCAATTTCAGCATGAATTCTAGCAGTTCTATTTTCTTGTAAATGATGGCAAATTGTATGGGTGTAGAACCATCTGAATTACGCACTTTAAGACTATTTTTGTGCTCATCATAACGTAACAAAAGTTTTAGCATGTCACTCATGTTATAGACCACACATTGATGCAAGAGATAGTGGGAAGTGATATGTCTAGCGCCGCGCTCCAATAAACGAGAGGCCAAAACAATATTGTTTTTTTCTACGGCATAAAATAAAGCAGTCTTACCATCTTTGTCTTGTAGATTGATCTTAGCACCTCTACATATTAACTCAAGAGCTGCTTCTATTTGGTCGTAAACTATGGCATACATTAGCGGGGTTTTATCGTTTTCATCAATATCATTAATATTGATTTTATTCGTTTTTAATAGTATTTGGCTCACCCCAGCATTGCGATATTTAAGAGCTGAGTTAAATGGCGTTTCACCTGTATTAAAAGTTTTGGCATTTGGATTGGCTCCATATTTTAGCAACAGCAGTGTGATGTCACAATTGTCAGCACCTATATGCAATGGAGTATAGCCTACACTTGTCGTTACATCCACTTTCGCACCATGTTCTAGAAGAATGCGAGCGCATTCAACATCACCTCTAAACGCGGCATAATGTAAAGGAGCCATTGTCATATGATCG
>OY101449.1:136872770-136993275 GCA_956483635.1 Panzeria rudis | reverse complement strand
TTTATTGTAGCAAAATTTTTTATTTTAGCCCATATGTCTTAAAATCCCAAAGCTTGGATTCAAAAACAAAAACAACTTGCAGAAACTCTGATGTGTATCCATTTTTATTGTCAAACCATTTTATGGGCCCTAAGCCAAATGTGAATTTGATGGGCATTTCTAAGGCTTGTCTGTGAAAATTCCTTTTACACACACACATATATATATATATATATATATATATATATATATATATATTTATATATATATATATATATATATATATATATATATATATATATATATATATATATATATATATATATATATATATATATATATATATATATATATATATATATATATATATATATTTATATATATATATATATATATATATATATATATATATATATATATATATATATATATATATATATATATATATATATATATATATATATATATATATATATATATATATATATATATATATATATATATATATATATATATATATATATATATATATATATATATATATATATATATATGTGTGTGTGTAAAAGGGATTTTCACAGACAAGCCTTAGAAAAAGAAAAAATAGTCAATTTTGTCATTTTTATTGAACCGAGCTTGACCTTTATTGTAGCAAAATTTTTTATTTTAGCCCATATGTCTTAAAATCCCAAAGCTTGGATTCAAAAACAAAAACAACTTGCAGAAACTCTGATGTGTATCCATTTTTATTGTCAAACCATTTTATGGGCCCTAAGCCAAATGTGAATTTGATGGGCAAAACCATAAAAAAAATTTAGTTTTTTAGATTTCTTTGATTTTTATTATGAGTTCTGCACAATTTTCCCCTTGTTTTTCAAAAAGTCTTTCAAAAAACTTTAAACTGATAAAATCTGAATACACTGTTGAAAACTACATATAATTTTATAAATTTAGATATTGACATGACCACCTTTCTCTCCTAAACGTGTAATAGTAATGAACTTATAACTAAAAAATACAACGTATGAAATTTCAAATGCAGATCTTTTCATTAAGTTGGCTCTAATTTTCTCGTTTTTCTCCAATGATTACTCTGTTTGGAACAAAAGTTTCTTTTAGATATTGGACCAAAAAAAATTATAGCCATGAATTTTTAAAAAGAAAGAAAATTAAAATTTTTCAAATATTAAGGCCTATAACTCCATGGATTTTGATCTGATCAACACAGCTTATATATTGGCTGAGAGAAATAAGACATGTCTATGCAACTGTGCACAAATTGTTTAATTCAGAAGAACAGCTCTCAAGATTTTTGGAAACCGTTTAAAATAAACTACAGAAAATCATGTTTTTCGCCAATATCTCGAAAGCACTTCTTACAAAAAATAAATTAATGCTATATTTGTTTTCATCGATCCCAAATTCGCTTAGAAAACATCTCTATTTGAGGTTATGGCAAATATTTTAAAATTTGTTAACAAGTGTAATTAAGGCGGTCTTGATAAAACTTATCAAAGAATATCAATGTCAATTGGTGCGCATTCAATCTGAAGTGTTGGCTTGGAAATATATAGAAATCATATAAATATCCATTAAACGTTACTTTAACACAAGTCCGAAATATCATTTGGTTTCGAGTTTTAGGTAATAAAGTAAGTAATAAAGAAAAAACAATCTAATAATTTCATTTGTAAAATTAAATTTACATAAAATCTGAGCTCCCTACTACTGGAGAGCTTCATTGATCTACGATTTATGTAGCACACTCTTAAGAATTTCTCTTGTATCGTTAGTACCTCTTAAGAACTTCAGCTGAAAGCTTAATTTTAATTAATACAGATACTTTATACATATCACTGCACTGCACTATAATGAGTACTTGATGTCGTATTATCTCACTTCAACTATTTGGTATGCATGATTCATCTTAAACGAACTTTTTTCCTCATTATGTGTTTGAAATAAATTTTGTTTTACAACTATACGGAACAAATAAAATGATTAAATAATACTATAAACATTCTTTGCGAGACAGACATTTAATAAGTAGTATTCTCATACATTTAAATAATTCTTGATGAAAAGTGACGCTTACAGTTTAATTTAAAAGAATGACAACTTTTAGTCGATTTAAGAAAATTAAAATATATATATATTTTGTTTGTTTTTGAAACTTTAATATTCTTTTTCATATCGAAACTTAAGATTTTATAAAAATCTTGTACCCAAAACGCAGTTTATGTATAATCAAACCTAGCAGTGGTTAGGGTACTACACGTACAAAGGGCTGCTAAAGCTATCTTTAAACTATTATTAAAGCTTTCGGACTTCTGCACAAAATGCAAGCCTGCACAGAAAAAAATTTTTCTAAAAATAAGTTTTATTTTCAGTAAATTTTCTTTACATAATCAATTAATTGTTTGTTTAGGACGCAAACACCAAAACCAACAAGAAAAGCTGTGTCCTAAAAAAACAACGCCGATGACAACATATACACAAGTAACCACAACAACAATAATAGCAAAAAGAATGCGATTGTACCAAGTTTGCTTACTGAAGATTTTTTAGTGAATCAATTCGTTAATTTCGTTACATTAATTCTCATTAATTTTTTTAGAGTCTTAAGATAAACATTCAGACTTGAACAAAATTAACAAAATGAAATTTTATTAATGATTAACGAATGATGATGATGATGACCCAGACAAAAATTTTGTTTTATATATTAAAAAAATCCAATAAATATTTTTGTTTGATTAAGTAAACTATTTTGTTTAAAATTTGTTAGTATTTTTAGACTAATTGTTTTCTAAATTCAGACAAAAATATTGTTTGATAATTTTCAGAAAATCCAGTAAATCTTTTTGTTTGATTTAGTTAATTGTTTTGCTTACAATTTGTAAATATTTTTAGACATATTGTTTTATAGATTTAAACTATTTTTTCGCTAAAAAAAACTAGGATTTTTTCAATGATATTTTTAAAATAGAAAATGAAATTTAGTTTTTTCTGTGTGATACAATATGTCGTTATTGCTTTTTTAACACTTTCCATAAACTCATTAGATCAGGAGTGCATTTGAGTGATTCCACGTAAAACGGCCCTATGCAAGGAAATGATAATTTTCTCCTCTCTAATAAAAATCTCTCAATTGATGTTTTTTAGAGAATGAAAAAATAAAAAAATACACTATTTAATATTTTTTAATCAATTTGAAGCACTTTTAAATGATATTTATTTCAGATTTTCTTTTGTTTCCTTTCTCATTATTAATAAAAACCGCTATCGCTGAAAAGAATATACTTTTTTAGCTTTTTATTGAATTTAAAAAAATATTCAGCTAGACTATTGTGCTGCCTATAATAAAACGGATATATAATGTTTTACTATTTTCTTATGAGTTTATCTCTATATTATTTATATAAATTAAATCAATAAAAAGTTTTGTTTCTTCGTATTTTTTTAAATTCTCGTACTAGGTCACACCCGTCGGTCACACCCGGCTCATTTTAAAAATAATTGTTTTATAAGAAAAATAATAAATAATAAAATAATAAAATTCATAATTCTTTAAAACTAAGATTTGTAGGGTCACACCCATCGCAGCTTTCTGACGACAATTCTGAGCAGAAATCGTGTTCTATCGGTGTCTACCCGTTATTCAACGACTTTAAGCTTAATGTCCTTGCGAGCCGCAACGTTTTTTAAAGTTAATAATATTATATTCTTGATTTATAACAAAAAATGTGTGTAAAATGGTCTCACCCGGCTAAATGGAATTACTCATTTTTTACAGAAGTCGAATGACTTGTGACATAGTGTAAAATAGGCATAACCGTGTATTCAGTCGATTAATTTTAACAAGCCATTAACACAGAGTTTATTTACAACGAACTTTAATTCCTCTATTAACTTCAACTGTCAACTTTAATGATGCCAAATTCCATTCTCACAGAAGCACTTTCCTATATCATCCCTTTTTTGAAATTTCTACTTTGAACTTTCTACAAATTTAAAAATATATTTAAAAATTGTTTGTATACACACATACATTCATGCGTATTTAATTAACAATAAACCGATTAACTTTTTTTAACAGCTCGTAAGCAAAAGTTTGGTTAATTTTAAAGCTGAGCTTTCTTTCATTATGATTGTTGTTTTATAAGCTTTTTATATATCATATATATTGTTGCGATTAAGGCCTTCAGTGTTCGCAAAACTTTTTAGTATAAGGTTGATTATATTCTGATATTCTTAAAATAAATTATTGCGGAAAAGTTATTAAATAAAACATTGTGGTTTTTGTTCATTGACTAACCGCATAAAGTTGCTGAGCTGATATAAATTTTTGTTATTACCTACAAAGTAGCTTGCAAGATAAATATTTTAATAGCATTTCTGTTGTTAACATCTATTTAAAATATTTATAAACATTCGCAATACATTTGATTAAATAAAAATTATTATTATTATATTGGGGACACCAAGTCTGGGTGGACAGAGGGTGAGGTTCTCATAGGGCCAAGAATTAGTGGACTAATGGAGAAGGTGAGCGAATGTATAGCATATCCTTTTCAAAAGACAACCTCACCCTCTGCCCACCCTGACTTGGTGTCCCCTGTTTCATACAAACGAGGCTTTGTCGTCCGAAGATGGGCGGTATGACACTAAAAATTTTGCAATGATTAAATACATTGTCCGCTGCACTCCTGGCGCGTTTCTGGCAGGTCCAGATCCAGGATCGGATGATGTAGCCAAATCAGCTGCACATCTTAAATAATATGGCTACAGAAATCGGAATAAATCTAAATCAAAATTCAAATCAACCGATAAAAACCATGATGACTTTTAGCTTTAAAAAATTGACATGATTTGGAATATAGAATTTCCGTACGCTACTCGATACCACTCTCTCTCAAGTATGTAATGAACTTAACCGGTGCAATCTTGGATTCCTGGACCCAACTTCTTTGGAATCTGCAAAACCAGGCGCCCCGAATTTGGCGAACTATTAACGCATAATGGTTCAACTTTTCTCTACTGCGGAAAACCTATAAACGAACCACGATCAGGTGACGTTGGCTTACTTTTGTTAAAGCAAGCGAAAAGTTTACTTATTAACTGGAAACCACATTCAGACAGGATAATAACTGCTCCTCTCAGAACTCGCGCCAGGAATATCAGATGCGTATATTGCTATGCGCCAAGGGATATATCCGACTATTCGCTAAAAGATGAATTCTATAGTTACCGGGCCAGAATAACATCAACTGTGAACAGCGGTGATATTATATTGCTGACTGGAGATTTTAAGCGTAAGTGGAGAGCAACAACGCTGGACTTGAAAGTGTAAGGGTCTGCCCATGGTCTAAGCAGAATGACTAAAAACGTTGACCTATTTACAGAATTATGCTTCAATAAAAATTATTAAAATAAAATAATTGTAATGAAACAATATAAATTAGATAAATTATTCGTAAGGAAATACTACGGTCCGAAAGGATAAATACGTCTATTCTTGATTATCTAACTACTAGTTATTAACTTGTGGTCAATGACTGGGGAAAGAATCATGGCAACGCTTTTGTTATACTCTGTTATTCGGTAGCGGCGTAAAACAATTTTGGTTTATAGTCAAATCTCGATTAACTAAAATCTAGTTGTTGCACTAAATGAATGAAAACTGTTATTTAGTGCTGTATGTATGTGCAAATATTGTAGACCGGTACACTGAAAGAATTTTCCTCATAGATTCTGTGAATTTCGACAATAATCCAATGAAAAACTTCATTAAAACTAAAGCAAAGCCAATCTCTGTTGGATTACTGAAACAGGTTTTGTATAAAATTATTTTAGTGAAAATTTCATCAACATTGGAATTAATTTCATACATACAATGTAATAATTTCACTAAACTATTGAAAATATTTCATTATTTTGACGAAACTAATTTATACATTTTAATGAAACTATTTTATTATTCTAAAGGAACTATTTTATTATTTCAATGAAACTGTGTTATTATTTTAATGAACTTTTTCATTATTTCAATCAAATTATTACATCTTGTGGTAAGCTCATTACGTTAAACAGTTTTATTGAATATTTTAGTTTATAAACAATTCTATGATATAAATACATACGATAGAAACCAAAAAATTTTTAATATTAATGAACGCTCATAGTATCGATCTCAGGTATGCCATTCAAAAACTTGAAATTTTGCAATATATATTTTTTAATTTTAAGTTTCCGTTAAAACATTTTATCAACACTTAAAGGGGTTTCCATAAAATTACAAAATGCTGTTGTCATAAGGCTAATGAAATTTTCTAACTCTGAAAGCTATTAAAGCAATTCCAATGACATCTTTTACACAATATTCGTGAAATGTTCCATATTATGTAAAATATTTCATTAGAATTGTAAAAAAATCTAAACCAATCGTTTCATACGATTTATGAATCGAAATTGTTTCAGTCAAGTATTAGTTTTTATAATGCCACATTTTAAAGGATGGTAGGAGAAGCTTAGTTCATTATGCATCCAATTTCTATAACATTTGTTACAGTGCTAAATATTTTGAGCTAAAGTAGTTAGAGACTTTAAATTTTCACAGACCAAAAAAAATTATATATTATAAGTTTATGTGGCTCTCTATATTATAGCCGAGTTTTTCGACAATCGTTTTTAATAAACGGCAAAATTTTTTTAATATTTTTCTCAATTAAATTTGCGAAAATTTACAATTTGTAAGGTATATAATATAATTTTCCAAATGTCCAACAAAAACTCTAAATGACTTCATTCCTTCAATTCACTGCTACTCCACCCAAAGCAACAATACTGTTTTTTTAATATTATTTCATTCTCTATAATTATTTTATCTTACTATTTTCAGCGTTGCGTATTTTGTTGAGTGAGTGTAGTGTGTGAATATTTTACGTTTCTACTGAAAATTGATGAATACTATCTGGTAATTTCTCAGAATTTTATTAATAATACCAATTGATGAACACAGATGAGAACAGCGAATACCTGCCTCTATGGATTAATGAATGAAAGACAAAATGACATGGTAACTGAGATTTTCAGTAAAATCAAATTAGTTGATGATGTATGCGGATAAATAATGAGGTAAAAAAATATGTTAAGCACTCACTCGTATATTACAAGTGGAGTGTGTGTCCATATATTTAACAAACTTTATATGCTTCAAGTGATGACAAGTATTGATGCGTAAGATAATGATAAAATTATGTAAGCGATTTAAAAAAAAAAAAAGATTGCAAAAAATTTTATGATAATTATTGTTTGTTTTTTATTTAAATTTTTTTCTCAGTTTTACTTGTTTTTATTTAATTAAAATGTTAATATTTATAAACGTACATTATTTATGAATATTTAAATTTGTATTAAAAAGCTTGTCAAAAAAACAAATGTATAATTGGAAATATATTATGAAAAAATTAGACAGTTAATGTCATTTTGTATCCTACAAACCACCTAGACTTTTCCGCGGTTTTATTTAATATTTAATTAATTCAAATGTTGTAGTTAATTTACTTTTTTCTATCATTTTGGTATTATGTAAATAATTGTTGTTTTTTATTTCTGCTTGATTGAAAATCCCAATAATTTCATGTTTATTGCTGTGTTTTTTTTTTTGTTTTTTACTGAAAAAACTTAAATTGAATTATCTAGTTTTGAAATAGGGAACAAAACGAAACATTATTGACTCTACATTATATACATATTTACAGATGACTAATATAAAATGAATTTTATCAATAGCGTTTTGTTTTTAACTTGCAGCATACAATAGGGTATAAAATAACTATTCCATAAACCAAAGTCATTACTTAAATATCTTAGCGAGTTTTTTTTCTTCAATCCCAGTAAGAAAATTGCTTCAAATAAAGCTGGTTTTTACTATGAGAGAATAGAAGTAGTGCTTACAAACCTGCTGATATCGCTGCTTATTTTTGTATGGCGAGTTCTCGGTTTGGAGTACTACATTTTTGATACAAAAAGCGCTTTTTGAAGCGCTGAAAATCATCACCATGTTCAGCACTAAAACTAAAGTATATGGAACTTTCTCGCTTAAGAACCTGCATTGTATCAGCAATGAAAAATCTGCTTTTTTTGTAGAGTTTCTTTCACATACATTCACTGCTCTGCAATAAGCTCTTCCCCAGTAAA
The DNA here is from genome assembly GCA_956483635.1 of Panzeria rudis. Taxonomy (NCBI): domain Eukaryota; kingdom Metazoa; phylum Arthropoda; class Insecta; order Diptera; family Tachinidae; genus Panzeria; species Panzeria rudis. Next base: position 136,985,094 of record OY101449.1, on the reverse strand, counting down.
AAATTTTCATGTTTTTTGAGGCACTAAAGATATAAAGCGCTTCACAATTCGCTTTAAAATATAAGCTTGCTCAGAAGCTGATTTCATAGCGTCACAACAATGCAGGTTTTGAAGCGAGAAAAGTATATGCTTTTTACATATACCAAAGCTTCGTACACAAACTATACAAAAAAGCTGATTTTATAGTGCTGAATCAAAGCAGGTTTTTAAGAGAGAATGAAGACTAAGTTTATTTGAGTTTCTTGGTGCCATTTTGCAACAGTGTTTTTGGTCCAGTTATTGGTACGTTGGACTTCAAACCTGAAGGTTCATAGTTCGCTACTAGTTGAAGTTAAAATAACAAACATTGAGTAAAAATATGAAATTAATAAAAATAAATAAAGTAACGAAATAAGAAAAATTCAAAATGGTGTTGACGATGCCAATCCACATCCAAACCATTTTTTTCATATATTTTCAGCTCTACTGCTGAAAATGTTGATGATTTGAGCAAAAAAAGTAGTAATCCAATCCGGGATCTCGCCATACAAAAATCAGCAGCGATATCAGCAGGTTTTTCAGCGCTACTTTTATTCCATAATAGTAGAAACCTGCTTTATTGGAAGCAATTTTTTTACTGGGTCTTTTAAAGCGTATTATTATGCGCTTTATTGCCTTAGTGCTTCAAAAAACATGAAAATTTGTTACTGGGATGTTACAAAATAGTCACTGAAAGAGATGTTACAAAGTATTCATACATCTTATTGCTGTTGTTAAAATAAAAACATATATTTTGTAACTAATTAAATATAGATGCAACTAATGTATTTTGTAATTAAAACTGTTTTTATTTTGTAATTTTTGTTACTGTATCCATCGTATGTACATATATTAGGGAGCTTCAATTCTAACTCTCTGCCCCTTGAAATTTTACGACCGATTGAAAAATTTTTAGAGGTGGCGACTGAAATTTTAAAAAATAAAGATTTTTATTATTAATATTTTTGTTTATTAATTAAGTTTATTCGCAATTTCTTGACATTTTGCGGAGTTTTATCTTTCAAAAATGCCAAAAATCATAAAAATTCAATCACCAGTAATAAAGTTATGACATTAAATATTAGCGACTTAATGACATTAATTATGGTTATATTAGCTGCTTTGCACCTGAGGTCGTTTTCCTCATATTTTGAATTTTACTTATTAGATCGGCCCAAAATTTTAGATCTTTATCTAAAATTGTGTTCTCTATAATAATATAAAGAAAAATATTTGCTTCTGTTTGTTAAACCAAATTTGTTGTGGTATTTTAGAACTCAAAATATTAGGATTTAAGAATGAAAAACGAGCTTGGATGCAAAGCTGTTAATATAACCATAAAAGTATCATTAAGTGGCTGATATTTTATGTCATAACTTTATTACTGGCGATATGATTTTTGGCATTTTGGAAAGAAAAACCGGCGCGTAATTTGAGAAAAAAGTTTCAAGAAACTACTGATTAACTTAGTTCCATATGGTTGAACAAAATAAAAAAATTGTAATAAAAATCTCCATTTTTTTAGACTTCAGTCACTTTGAGCCACTTCCAAACATTTTTCAGTTGGTCTAAAAACTAGTACACATTAGCTTTAAGACTATTAAAATGTTTGAGGAGTGAGAATTAGAATCGGAGTATCTTTAAAAATATAAGGCCAGACTAATGTGCATATACATATATGTGATTCTCATCTCAAATGATTTTTTCGTGACCATTGGAAGTATATTAATATATTCCATAAAAATCATAATTCTCCTAATGAAAACTGCATGATTTAATATATTATAAATAATTGTACATACGTTTTTTTTTGTGTAAGGCTGTTCATTATGTGTTAAAAACATATCCAAATGCACTTCACAACACCCTCCTTCGTCGGTATTGTAGCAGAAACGTCGGCGAAGTAAAAGAACTAATAAAATGGCTACACAGCGTAAAAACAACTCGATACCTCTACTTGACACCAGAGGAACTTGCAACACTGCTCTACGCGCAATATGAGGGTTGTAAATAAATTAAGCTTTCTATCTCTCTCCCACTTCACCACCTGTTCTCTCTACACTATCCCTTTCCCAAAGAAGGTAACACATTAATTAATTAACTGGTAGGCATTAACTGCCTGATTGTGTTACTTCTCTTGAAAAAAAGAAGAACGAAAATACTATTTATACACTCTTCATACAAAATGGCGTCTCCGTAATGTATGCTGCTAATTTTTTACATTAAAACCGTATGAATTTTTCCAAAAACGAGATTCAATTTATAATGGTTTTAGAATATTTGCATTTGATTCTCTTATTTCACACATTAAATTTTTGAAACATATTAGAAATTATTAGAAATTATAATTTATTTTAAATTGTTGTTATCCGGAGCCTTGTGTATTGAGCGTTACGCTTTTTTATTAGGCTTCATTTCTCAGTTTAATTGCTGAAATTGCACTAACGACATACCGCGACCTCATTATTGGTTTAGCCCATATGCCAAAAATTCGGAATGGAGAAAAACAACAAAGAAGATTTACACCACTGCTTCCAGCATATGTTTGGAAGTAAAATGTACATTTTTGTAAACTTTCATCAATCCGATTAGAAATTAACATCTTTTTACTGAAAGTAAAATATCTTGTTTTATGCTCCAGTAGCCATTTTTTTTTTATTTTATTTGTAAAAAGTAGCTTTTGTTGCTGCATGTGTATACTAACTGCTGTGTATTGAGTAACTTGTTATTAAGATGAAATTTTCTACTTTTTATTGAAAATAAGCGTATAAATGTTATTAGAAAAGACATTTACATAGAATAAAAAGTTAATATTGATGAAACTTGGTATTTTAGTTGATTTCTGATTTTTATTTTTATTTTTTTTTTAATTTTAAAATTTATCAAAAATGTTGATATCGAGCACACTGAATGCTTGATAGCTCAGAAACCATGAACAATTCCGAGAAACAGTTTTTGGAGTCTGAAAGAGGGCATACAAAATATATATGCCCCATACTTAACTCAATATTTTTTTAAATGGTCTGTGGGCCAAAACAAGACTGAGGTCGCGATATACTAATATATAAGCGTAGGTTTGCACTTCTAAATATTTAAAAGTTTTGTGAACTTTATTAAATAGTATTATATTGCAAAACGTTTTATCAATTAATCATCGTTGGTATCCAAAAATATGTATTGAGTGTTGCCCATAAATTTTTAATATAATTGAAATTTTTTTGGTGAATAACTAAAAAGGTTATATTAAAATACATCAAAGATTATACATCTGAATTGTATTAAATTCAAAATAAAGTGTGTGTTCTAAAAAAAAATATTAAATTCTTATTAAAAATGTATTGAGCGTTACGTAAAAAATGTTTTTAAATATAGTTTATAGGACTTTAAAAACAAGCTAACAGCAGCTGAACGATATAAATATCATTATCTTGTTTGTAATATTTTCGCAGAATGTATTAGGTAGCTCGTATTTTGAAAAAAAAATTATTTGAAATCGACATAACTTTTGACAATGTAGGTCGATTTTATTAAAATATGTTTTATTTGAAAGAAGAGTTACCTTACATATTGCTTATGAATAAATGTTTGTAAATGATTATTTTAAAACAAAAACATTTTTATTTTTCCATGTGAACCCAAGTCATAATTGAAAAAGTAGTCATAACTTTTAATTTCGTCCTGCGATTATTATAATTGTTTGTTTTTAGAGAGTATATGTATAGTGCTTTCCAACCCTTTTCTAATTTTTGTGGTGTATGTTTTCGCAAAAATCACTCCCGGAACAACCGCGAAAACAAATGTAACGCTCAATACACAAACATATTAATAAATCGAAATATATAAATTTATTGCAGGATCCATTAAACGAGACGAAAAATATAAGATGAATCCTACCTTCTCACATTTCATCTAGTGACATTGGTATACATAAAATAAAAAAGAATGAGAATATCCCATATACATTAGGGTGACCATTCGCTATATGGCGCCTTTTGTTTGTTAACTTTCTTTTACTCTCACCCATCCTCAGTTTGGTAAATATTGATTTTTAAAAAAATTATCCAGCCAAATATTTAGATCAATAGGAAAACCCATAACATTTATATTTCTTGTCTCATAACTAGAAAAATATTAACTCAAAAGAAGAAAAAAAAATTTTTTTTTAATGTTGCTTAAGAAGTTTACAATAAATCTATTTACAAATTTTGTTTTTATTCACAATTAAGTCAGGGAACTCAATTGACTAAAGTCGCGCTTTCCATACAAAAAACACAAATTAAGACTTTAATATTGTAGGAAAATCGTGATTTTTATTAATTGAGCTCTCACTCAAAACTTACAGTGGGTCAAATTTAAGATTTAATGACATTTTTAAAAATTTTCACAAATTGTTATCATTTCGGAAGCTGTTTTGTACTACAAATCATTAGTGTCTTAATTGTATTGTATGTTCCATTCGGTCAAGAAAATTGTAAGCCGTAATAGACCGAAATCGGAAAAAATATTAAAAATCCTATAAATAAAAAAACGTAAGCACTAGCATTTAAATTTATAAAAAAAATCCACTAAAAAATTTCACTATTTGACGCGTAGCATAGCAGCATTTTAAACAAGATAATATTCAATTCAATCGTACCAGCATTTGACTCTAAATGGTACCCTAAAGAGAAGCATCCATCGAACAAGAATTTTGAAAATCGGCTCACAAATGACAGAGTGATGCATGGGGGGGAGCAAATTTCCCCCTTCGATTTTCGACGAAAAATTTTGGGACCAATTTCTGTCAAACCCTTTCAAATAAAACAAGAATTTTGAAAATCGGTTTACAAATGACAGAGTTATGCATGGGGGGAGCACATTTCCCCTCTCCGATTTTCGAAAAAATTATGGAACCAAACTGCAGGCAAACCCCTTCCAACAAAAAAAGAATTTTAAAAATCGGTTCACAAATGACAGAACATACACACAAATTAATAACCTCCTTCTTTTTTTAAGTCGGTTAAAAACACAAGTGCACTGCTATCTGGACAATGGCTGATCCTAATTACCCTTAAAAAATGTATTAGGAGATTTAAAACTTTTGCTTGTAAAGCAGTGTAAATTTTCTAAAAACGTCTTACTTTATAGGCAACTTGCTGTGTAAATGTATTTTAGCGGTCGTCTCTTAAAAACACATCAGTTAATAAATACTCGTAAGTGCCATTTTGAAACTTTCTTCTGCATTTTCGACTAACTTCGTCGTTTTTTCCAGCCACTTGACTCTAATAAGTATTTTCCATCTTAAACAACTCATTAATATTAAAATTTTTATAAATAAAGAAGTTTTTTTTCAACTATTTTTTGTGAAAGAAAAATGCCATTTCTTTTACTTATAGTTCAATTTTCCCTTAAATTACCTCAATTTTAAAGGTTTTTTATGCAGAGCTAATTTAAGTCGAGTGTTGGCAAGCAGTAGAAACTGAAAAAGGGAAACTTCGAAGTAAAACTTTTCAATATAGAAATGGTTTCCAACTGTGTATGAAATGAGGAAAACGAACTGCATTAAATGCAAAAAGAATGAGAAAAAAAAACATGAATGGGAAATTTTACAAAAAATGTCAGCGGGAGTGTACTCATGTAATGAATATTATTTTATTTTCAAAAACTTTATTTTTCACGTAAATACTTATATGGCATAAATTAAGGGCAAAAATGAACAACTACATACGAAAAGCTACAAATATGTATGTATGTGCGCTAGAAAAATTGTGAGGTAGTATATGCATAGTATTTTTATTTTAGTTGCCTAAACCTCAATAAAAATTAACTTTAAAATTAGTTATTTAAATATTTAAACAAATACCGGTTGATGCTAAATTTGAGAAACTATTTTAAAACTATTTTACTGATTTTGTAGTGTTTTTACTTCTTTTATAGTAGATGTGATGCAAACTTGACGCAATTTGATGTGTTCAGTTTAAGATTGATAAACAATTTTGCAACCAATCACCTGTTAATGATATCAATTTTATTATTTCCTTTTTCTGTTACGTACTTATATATTGAGCATAACCTATCTTCATAATCCTTTAATTATTTTATATTAAAATGAAATAGGCAGCATTAGGAAGGAGTATACATAGATGCTCAGCAAAGGAGGAGATCCTGCTCTATGGTTTTTACATACATCGTTTTGTAATGGCATCGCAAGTTTCCAAGATACGTATTTGTTACCCTTGATTCCAATTGGAGCCACTGTGTACCGTACGTACACATTTATTAATGTATTAATGACACATTATGGTTTAAAAGGTATTTTTCTCTAGATATGCACAATATATTTTTTTGTTTAAGAAAAACCCCGGTTAAAACCAGGTTACAAAAAAATCCGGTTATAGATCTAGTGGTCGAATTTCGACCACTGGGTGGGATCCTAGTATAAACAAATGCGTCTGTCAGCATATTTAATTTGCTAAGCGTCTACACGGTATGCTGAGAGTACCACATTTTTTGAAGTCAACATATAACAGCAAATCATATGTCAACATATCAGTTAGCATACAATTTTTGCGTCTACATGATATGTTGAATTCCGTATGATGAATATATGCAAAGTAGGGTGAGCGTCAGATTTTTTTGCGAATTTCAATTTCGAATAGAAAAAAATATTGCATATTATTTTTAGATACATGGGAAAAATAATTTAAAAAATATTGGGACCTACTTTTAGCCCTCTAACGCAGCATCAAGATTTTGAATATGAGATCAAATCGATCAATTTGTGAAACATCATATGATGCAACATATGCTTTATAGCTGTTATCACTCATTATACTCAAAATATCCACTATTTTATATATACAAGGTCAGATTTGAGACAAACTTAAGATGAAATAATGAAGCAAGTTTTCGAACCTCCAAGTCTTTGTCATATCTTGCAAAAAAAAACATTTTCTAAGATAATTTGAGGTCGCTGAACACGAAAATGATATTCATTTATTTTTCTTTATGCGCGTTTTCCCGATATTTGCAAAAAACAAAGTTTTTTTATTGGTTTTTTAGTTTTTCGCTTATTGGCGAAAATTCCGAGCACGGCTCATCAAAATAAAATGAATTGCACACTGTTGTATAGATATCTCTCCATTCTTTCATTTAATACACTGATTATGCCTATAGTATAAAAAAAACTATAGAGGTACAGGCCTTGAAAATTTAAAAAAGTATATTTTAGACCTTTCCCAAAAAACTATCATTTTAAATTGCTCCATTAAGATGAAAAAATATACTACGTATATTTTTTTCGCGCTGTATTTCAAAGATAATTTTGTGAAGATCATAGTATGGATGCAATCGCTAAATTCTGACAAAAAATAAGAAACTTATTTAAATCCGTTTGTATTAAAAAAGTTTTTTTTATTGAAAATAATTTTGTATGGAAAATAAAATCAACTTTTTTCACTTAACGGCTTATAACTTTCTTATATTTTGTCAGATCTCCTTGATCTTAAACTTTTTTCCTTCGCCACAAAATTGTTTTTTACGTGTAGCCTTAAAAAAAATTATTAAAAACTTTTTTCTATATTAATGAAGCAAATTAATATAAAATTCATAGAATTTCTCTAGCTTCCAGCCGTGGTAGAGGGCTAAAAGATATGTCGCAAAAAATTAAAAAAATTGTTTATGTATATATTTTAGCTAGATGCATCATTCCGGAGGTATTCGAAATTTATTGGATAACTTTTTTTCCTTCATACACCAACGCTCCACTCTAATGCACAGTCGTGTAAACATATATTTATAAAATAACTTTGATACTCATTTGTATCAATTATCACTTTCAGTGCAAAATTAATATTTTTAGTGCTAATTAAAAATAAAATATAATGTCTATGTTTTTTAAATTTATAGTCGCACTATTTCCCAAAATTAATATTAATTGTTTATAAAAACACATTGACATTGATTACTAAAGCTGAGTTGTCCCTATGTGTATTTGTCTTATGGAATGTCACTTTTTTATACACATGTGATTTCATGTGTATGTCAAAATTTGCGGTTTACATAAGGTTTATAATTTTTGTGTTCACCTGTTGGAATGTTACGTACATTTGATATAACTATAAAGCAAAGCAATCATAAAACAGCCGAGTGGTTACACATATATTTTATTGTTATATATACTTCTTTTATTTAATTTTACACTTATTTTATTTAATTTAATACTTTATTAATTTAATGATTATTTTATTTCATTTTCCCGTCCGCAAACAATTGCTTTATTAAAAACCAGCTGATGTCACATGCCTTGTCACTTCAAAATAGAACTCGTTCTAAATCATGTGTACTGTACACAGAGAAATAACACAGGCTATCATTTGAAGGGGTTCAGACTATATGTACAAATTTACCATGTGAAAATGTGACATTCCATATGGCAAATACACATAGTGAGAATACAGCTTAAGGGGTATTAGCTAATTCCTATGCGCATGTCACTGGGGCTAAATGCAGATCATCAGAGAACGTTTACCCAAAAATCTCATAGAAAAGCTAAAGATATTGCAGCAAACTTTTATTTAAATAAAGAAGAAGCTTAAACAATATCAAAGCTTAAACATGAACAAAATAATCAATGATGTTTATTTTTATTTTCATGTACTTTCATGGGTAATTTAATTTATTGAACTCTCTTTCACTTTAGTCGTATGCCTTTCCTACAACAACGCCAAAGAAAGAAGAGAAACAATTTTATATTATTATATTTATTAACAAAAAGTGGTACGAAATGGCCCTCCTTGTCCGTTATATTTTAATTAACTAAAATATAGTTTTGTTTGGTATTCTAAAAATATTTCAATTAATTTTTGAATTAAGTCTTCAAAATTATTTCAAATAATTTTTTTTATAATATTTTTAAATGGAAACTGATGATTTAATACTACAAATATTGTGACTGTTTGAAAACTACTATACTTTTAAATTAACTCAACTGTTCTTGTAGCTAAATCTTGCTTTTTCCTTTTATTTTAGCTATTTTATTCTGATCGTGGCGGTAGCATTCACTTTTAATATTTTTTCTATTCCTGACTACTAGTTGATTACTAGCGGACTGCTGAAAGACTAGCGGCTCTTTTCACAAAATGTATGATTAAGAGTTAACGTGGACTTTAACGGCAAGTTTTGTATGCCAAACTTGCCGTTAAAATCCACGTTGACTTTTGATCGTACATTGTGAAAAGAAGCTATTTTCGGAGTTTTATACCACCCCCTCGTAAGGATTTTTACAAGATTGTCAGTATAATTTATCTAATCCATAACATATCTTTATCCGCCCACCGGAGCGGAATAGCCCCAAAGGGCCGTAGGAGAGAAATGAAACAGCAAGACCAAACTTAAGAACTTTAATATTACCAGCTGAAGCCCGGTCTGGATAGCTTTATCCAGGCCGGGATTTTTATACATAATGAAATCGGATAAAACTCTTTTAAAGCTTACTCTCTTTCCGACTTTATCTAAACAGTATATACAAAAAAAATTTATACAAGAATATATTTACAAAATATTTAATACATTTAATTCAATAGAAATCGAAAACTTAATCAATAATGTTAGTACAACGTATTGAAATAAAATTGAATTAAAAGAATAGAGATTATTTGTTAATATCGTACAAGCCAATTGAAGTAAATTTCCAAAATTATATATATTTATAAAAAAAAAAGTTCCATACACTTGCAAAGCATTTTTTACATGTTTAAAAAGTTTTTTATTTATTAATAAAGCTTTTTATTTGATTATAATTTGTATACAATGTACAATGGTTAAATTGTTTTTATTTGTATTTAAATAGTTTATACAAGGAATTTATCAATATAGAAAATATGAAAAGATAGTAAAATATTAATTGTAAATAATAAGTATTAATAGGGCAAAATGAAGCTTATTTAGAATATTTTATTAAAAAACATTATTTATTTCTTTGTCTTACTAAGTAGAAAACTATTGAAATACTAACAAACCAAAAATCCATACCAAAATTTTGCTTTTAATAATATCAAAAAAAAAAATAATAATAATTTGCCATTCCAGTTTCATTTATTTTTGTTTTTTACAAAGAAAGCCAGAAATTATATTAATAAAATATATGCAAAATATTTAAGAGATAAAAATATTTATATCAAAAAAAATATACAGCTTTAAAGCATTCATTAAGGAAAATTATGAAAATTTACAAAAAGAATAGAAAAAAAAGAAAATTAATATTTTACCTCCGGCTCATCAATATTGCCCTGAATTTCATTCTCTAAAGGTTTCTTTTCCAAAGGTTCGCGTCTCTCATCGGATTCGTTAGATTCGCTATCGGCAGTTTTTTCATTGGGCCCTTGTGTAACAGGTTTAATATCTTTATGTTCGGTTTCTTCAACGGTTTCACCTTCTTCTAAGGGGCGTATATTGACCACACGTACCTTGAAGACACTGTTTTCATCGCCATAAACTGTTTCGTTTACCTCAACTTTATGACCATCAACCACCTTTTAATATGACAGATGGATAGAAAATTAAATATTTGAACAAATGCTTTAAAAAATATTTAAGTATTTTCTAACTAACCTTAACCGTTGAGGTGGTATTTGCCTTTTTGGGATCGATGGCGGGTATGCCAAGTTCAACAGAATCGTCCTCATCGCTATCACTGCCAGCTCTGCTAAAGAAGCCTGTTGGGAATAAACGTTCACTAAAGCGACGGAAGAGATCTGTAATTGAAGATAAATGTGTTTGTTAATTTTAATGTTTCTATAACTTTTTGATTTTAATCTTTATTTGAGTTAAGTGTGAGAATAAAAACATCTGCTGTTAGTTGTTAAAAAAAAGTATGTATGTATTTTATGTCTCATGTTATCGTCGCTGAGTGTAACAGATTAAGATACATGTTGAAAACAAGGTACTTTAAATTTTTTATCAAGGGAAACAATAAATTTGCTTATTAAAAGCAGAGCTTTTACAAATAAAACTAAAAAGAAAGAACACAAAATGTTCTTTGCAATTATAAACAGTCGTATTTACTTTATATCTGTTTTCAACTCGTTAACAAAAATTGTTTATACAATATATGGTTTATTCCACAGAAAAGTTTTTTAAGTAAACATGTGGGAAATAGCGTAAATATGTATTAGAGCGCCCTCGAAAATCTAGATTTAAGGAAAAAAGAGAAATTAGTAGTACTAATCTGTTTTGCTAGTCTGATTAGATATTCTAATATTGAACTCTTAAAAATAATTTTAATTTACATTAATTCAATTATTGAACTTAAGACGAATAATAATAACTTCAGACTTATACACATTTTCAGTTCGAATAACAATTACGTACAAATATTAAGAAAAAAGAGTTAACAAAAAATTACGAACGAGTCACTATTAAAAGACGAACTTTCTAAGAACTACAACTAGAAGGAAGAGAACCTCTCACAAGACAAGTCAGATGATTGGTTCCCAGGGACTAGCAATCGATTCGAGCTCTGGAGCCTTACATGAGAGAGACGTTTCACTTTTACATGGAGGGGCGCAATTGATATAATTAAGATATTCAGTGATATGTTCTAGATACAAGCTTAATATACTGCTCTTATGGTAGTTTCTTTAATTCTTATCAAATTACTGTATTTCAACAAATATGTTTCATTTGGAAAAAATCTGCTTATTTTGTTGAAAACTTTGTTCTACTTACTTAAGTGATATGTTCTTTTTTGTACCGCTTACCCCTCGAAAAATATTATAAAACTCCCATGTTCACTTTGTCAAAATGGAATCTTATTGCTTCTACTTGATTGCTTGCGTGCAGTAGGCAGCCAAGTATACCAAACGCATTTTCACCAGTCATTGTGCAATTACGTTGATGACAATTGGTACAAAATTTTTCTCAGTGTCACTATTCAAAGACGAATATTAACAAATAAAACTGCACAATAGGCAGAATCAAAGTATTTTGGAAATCAATCAGACGTTTGCAAATGCATAATATGATTAGTAAAAAATTTGCACATGGACATAGAAGAGAAGTATTCCTATTTAACATTGCTCAGGAGCCTAGCCATGAAACCCCAAAGTAGGATATATAAAAAAATTATATGGTTGATTCTTATTCTAAACCTACATTTTGTGTTTTTTTTTACCGACAAAACTAAATACCAGTTTTCGCCTCATTCAATGGATCCTGAAATAAAATTATATATATATCGATTTTTTAAAACTGTTGTGTATTGAGCGTTACATTTACTTTCGCGGTTGTTCTGGGAATGACTTTTGCGAACAAAATTACATCACAAAAAATAAGTATAGGATTTAAAACCACTCTATAACTACTCTCTATATACAAAAATTATAATAATCCCAGCACAATATTAGAAGTTATAACCACTTTTTCAATTTTGACTTGTGTTCACATGAAAACATAATAAATTTTTATCTTTTAAAAGATATCTTTACAAAAATTTATACATAAGCGAAAAGAAGGCTAACTTTTCTTTTAAATTAGACTAATTTTAATAAAATCGACTAACAATGTTAAAAGTTATGCAAATTTCAAATAATTATTCGTAGCAAAATACGACCTACTCAAATATATAATAACCCATAGTGTGGTAAAAGTAAAATTTTTTTAAACAAATCAGAAACTTGTTAAGAGATATCTTTTTATCGTTTCCACCCTTCAGCTGCTGTTAACTTTTTTCTAACGTCCTAAAATTTGTAGATATATTATATTAAAACATTTTCACGTAACGCTCAATACATTTTTATACGAGTTCAATATTTTTTTTCAGAACACGCACTATATTTTGAATTTAAAACAAATCGGATTTATAATCGTTGAAGTTAGTTAAACATAAGCTCCTTAGTTATTTACTAAAAAGTTTCAATTAAATTTAAAAAAAACTATGAATAACACTCGATATATTTTTTGGGGTACAAACGATGATTGATTCATGAAACGTTTGGTAATAAATACAATTTAAAAAAATTGACAAAACTTTTAAATATTAGAAGTGCACATCTACGCTCTTATTTCAGTGTATGCTGTTAATGTAATTTTCATTATTAAACTGAGTAATGAAGCGTACTAAAAAGTGTAACGCTGAATACACCAGACTGTGGACAACAAGAATTAAAAAAAATTATAATATCCAATATTTTTCAAAAATTTGATGTGTGAATTAAGACAAGCAAATGCAAATCTTCTAAGACCGTTATAAATTTAACCTCATTTTTGGGAAATTTTATGGTGTCTGAATGTGGCAAATCAGCATGCATTATGGACACGCCATTTTGTATGAAGAGAGTATGAACAGGATTTTCACAAAATACTTGGATTGCTTTTTGCAATAAGTGATTAAACAGTGAATGTGTTAAACACAGTTTTTCTACAAAACTGAAAATAAACTTGAAAAAAACATGGTTTTTCAGCTCAATTTAAAAATTTAGATTGCAGAAAATGTTAAATACAGATAATAAAAAGTTTTTCATCAGTCTTCCGTAGAATTTGGTCAAAAATTGGGATACTGTCTTTAAAATTAAAATCGAACTGTAGACTAAAAAGCTATAGGCAAAAACCTAAAGAAAGTCAAGAAAAAATACATATTTTTTCTTTAAAGTCAAATATCTTCTAAACTATGAGAGATACGGAAACATATGTAAAAAAATATTAATTGTTTATTTACTTTTTAGCTAAACTCAAAGTTTTCTAAAATTTAAAAAAAGTTGCAAGCCTCAGAAGTTTTTGTGAGAACCAGGTGGTCAACTTTTGCCTACTGTAGCTACTCTCTTGCTTGAGGCAGAAGGCTTCTGAGGCACGCATCATAAAGCCTAATTCCTCCTCTAAAGTTGTTTCCAGTTTTAGCCAATTTCAATTAGCTGCTTAGAAGTTCCCGACTTATTGCCATTTATTTTGCGAAAGTCCCCACCTTGTAGTGTGAACAACGATTTTATAGCATTAAGAAAAAATTTAGTATATATGCACCACTGTGCTTAAAAAATTTGGTGTTCATGTGTCAACAAAAACTCATTTCCTAAATTCTTAAGTTTAGTTTGGAGTCTTTGAAGGTTTATAGTAAAATTTTGTGACAATTATTTTTGTAACATATTTTAACCCGCTACAAGGAAAGAATACTCATCCTGCGCATAGTTAAAGGCTTAAAATGTTCCTCGTAGTGTTGTGGTGCCCTCCACCACATTCAGCAGTTAGAATTTTGTTTTTTTTTTTTTTGTTCTACAGTATAATAAGTTTACCACAACCATATAACATTAGTGAGCCATATGATTTGCAAAGATGGTCAAATTCTACTTTTAAAAATCTGTTTCAAATTAATCTTTTTGATAAGCCCCTCTGTGTTCGTAGCCTAAGTAACATGTCAAAACATTTACAGAAAGTAATACAATAAAACTGAATTTAAAAAGTAAAAAAATAAATAAAAACTTTATTATAAGCAAATTGTTTTTAAAGGCCATCTAACTATCCCTAGAGAGAGAGAGAGAGAGAGAGAGTACGAGTATCATAAATCTTGAAATGTTCTCTCACAATTCTTTTTTCTTTCATAATTCTTTTTGTTATCTTTCTATATGACATACGCACACTTCCAAAGTAATAAACTAAATTTGCCATAAATAAACTAATACAAAAAGGCGTTCGAATGCATATGTATGTGCGTATCTGTGTGTGCAGCTTGACCATGGAGAATAAAACTTTATAAACTTTATACATTCCCCAACACTTGTACTAAGATCTTCTTAATATATAGTTTTGTTAGGAGAGTTTTAAAATAAAATAATAGTTGTTGTTGTTGTTTTTATGGTTTATATTGATTTTAAATGGTAAAAATTAAATTATTGCTCTTCTTTTTTTTTGTTTTATAATTTAGATACTGAACAATTATGAATTATATTTATTAATCCTTGGAGAACATTTAGAAATATGATTTAGTGTTTTTTTTTATGTTTCTTTTTTAGAAGAACAAACTACTAAAAGTTTTTTGCTTTATTGCAGATAATAAAGATAAAGTTTTCGATAATAAGGAAATGTATGGGGATTCAATGTGCTTAAGAAAAGTAGTCGTATAGTTGTGTAATAAGAATTAAAGGGGAGTTTTAATTTTAATGAAATATGAGAGTTCTGATAAGTTCGGCCAATTTTGCTGATAAAAATATATTTATTAATGTGCTAAATTAAAAAAATAGTACGATTCGATGGGAATAATGCGAATAAATGATTTAAAAAAGGATATGGTATTCAAGCCATCTAATCGAAGAATGTATGGCCTTTGATATTGGTCACATCTATCTATCTCAGGGATGGCATATGAAATTTTAAAATTGTACCAACTGTTGTCTAAAATTGAACTTTTTGGACGTAAATGTACGAAAACAGATTTTTGAAACCAGAAACATGTATTAAGTATAGCAAATATATCACTTCTGTTCACACATAATTATATGGGCACTCCCACAGGGAAGTCCACTTTATGGTCACGTGCGACGTCAAGCAATTAAGATTGTATTTCAGAACCATGTACGTAGTTTACTAACTTTAATTTACACAAATATATAAAGTAGTAAAAACAAACTTACGTTTTCTTTTAAAAAATTCACAATTTCTTGGTGTCGCACGTGACAAAAAGTTGACTTTCCTATGAAAATGTTCATATAGTACTATCTGTGGCAAAAAGGAAAGTGTACTTAGGTCAGAATAGCAATTTCTAGTCGAAAATAACTCATTGATTTGGACATATCTGCTATTGGAAGGTAGAAGAATCTATTCTCAATACAGTTCTGAAATATTTGCATTTACTACAATGCAAATAAATTTATAAAAACTAGTTTTTTCAGACGTTAATATGTATCGTGATCTGCAAGAGCTTTAAAACGCAGAGGCTACGTTTTGTGAGCTGGTCTTATCTGACCGCTTTAAATATTTCTCTTTTTAAGTTGAGCTTTGTTCCCAATACTTCGCAAAATTTTAAAATGGAAAGATTATTAATTGTACTGAATAAGCCATTGGTGTACCATTGTACTTTTAAAGTTCTATTTGTACCAAAAATGGTACAATTGTACCAGCTTTGCCATCCCTGATCTATCTATATTAATAAAAGAGTAACGTTATTGAATGACTGACTGACTGATTCATCATCGCCCAGCCCAAACCACTAAAGCTAGAAAGTTGAAGTATGTGGGCTACCCTCAGGATGTATAGACCCACTAAGACGGGGTTTTGGGAAATTCAAATTTTTACATTTAGGGGCCGAAAAAGGGTGAAAATATAATTTTGGTACTTTTTTTGTTAACATTTTATCTCCTAAAGTAATAAAGTTGGAAACTAAACTTGAAACGCATTCTTCTCTCCTTAAAAAGCCCTAAAAACAGTTTTGTATTTTTTTCAAATTTGAATACATAATGGGTAAAATTGTTAGCCCTTTTTGGTACTTTTTTCCATACAACTATTTTTTATGCACATTGATACACATAATGAATGCATATGTTTGTATATATTCTCTAAGAACGAATTTTTGAAAACTAAAATTCTTATGGGATTAAAAGGGGTAAAAACGGGTAAATTCGGTGTTCTTTTATCTCCGAATCTAAGTAAGGCAGACATAAAATTCCAAAAGCGTAATAATAAGATAGAAAAATGAGTGGATAGCTTTTTGTACATCTATACTTATTTGAAATTTGTACATTTAGGGGCCGAAAAAGGGTAAAAATATAATTTTGGTACTTTTTTTGTTAATCATTTATATTTTAAAGTAAAGGTACTTTTTCGAAAACATACTTTTTTGAAAATGTAGTTTGAAAGGTACTTTTTGAAAAATATTTTTTGGAAAGGGTACTTTTTGAAATGGTACTCTTTTGAAAATGGTTACTTTTTGAAAAGTTACTTTTTGGAAAAGGGTCTTTTTTGGGCTCTGTACACCAAAAGTGTAAATTAATCTTATTGTTTTCGATACGCTGTCCGTCAGTCCGTCTGTCTTTCTCTCTGTCACAGGCTGTTTTCTCGAGAGCCGTAAGAACTAGGGGCTAAATATTAAAGGGTGTTCTAAGGCGAGCAACGAAACATGTTGAAATACTAATGTAATATACAGACTCTTTTATATAGACTCTCGAAATTTCCAAATTTAGTGTTAATTGGTGTAGTCTGTAGAATATTTAACACAACAAAAATTAAAGGGAGTTTTGACAGTTAATGTAATTTAGACTATGTAGTTTATACAGTTTGATGTATCTTGGAAACCGTAAGAGGCAAACTCTTGAAATTTTAACAAAACTCTAAAACTAAAAAATTCCAGAATTAAAAACGTCAAAACGAAAAATCGCCAAAATGAAAAAATCGCTAACGCCGAAAATTCGCGAAAACTAAAAAGATAGCCAAGAAAACTAACCAATTTTATGGTTATTTTTAAATGAGCTAACTAATTTTTCTATATCTGCATAACAATGGGGTAGCGAAGCACGCCGGGTATAGCTAGTCAACTATAAATCAATGTTCAGCATATCACCTAAAATTGCTCCACAGGTATCGTGCATTTCACTACTTAATCCTTATAAGCAGTGTTCGGACTTTGATGCAACTACATAATAGTTTTAAGCGCTTAACAAATGCACCTAAAAATTAAAAATATGCGCAATAATATGCATTTACCTACGAACAAAGTACCAAAACTAAAATAATATGATAATATTTTTTTTCTAATTTTTTATTTTTTTAGTAAAGAAAAAAACATAAAACCAAAATAATTGGGTATATTATTTAGTGCAACCGAACTATAGTTGCGTTGCCAGCCGGCAACTTAAAATTAATGGTTGCCAGAAAGGCCATAAGTAGCAACTGAAATTGACAGTTCTCAATTGCCAGTTGCCATCAGAGTAGTATCATTTTCAGCAACTGCAAACGCAACTAAGGCTTGGTTGCCATCCATAATCGGCCTATTAATATGTTTTTTTGTCAAAAATTGAGAAATATGCTTTAAAAAAAAATTTATAACTTAAAATATATACATTTATTGCCAAAATATGCAAACATATGCCCTTACCACCAAAATATGCAACTACAAATCAATGCCAAATTACTTAAAATATAATGATTCGCATATATAATATAAAATATGCTTTTGCATGAAATTCCGAGCCCTGCTTATAAGCATCGTACATTTTCTTCCCAATTTCCCTCCTTCTGTATTTATTACGTTCCAATTAGCACTTGTTAAAACTATTACACTTATTTGCTACTACTCTCTCATTTATTTGATTTTTATTTTTCTACATTTTTTCGTGCTAATAGATTTACGCATATTTAGCTTAAAGACCTCATAATAAACGACACCTTTTTTCTGAGTCTTTACGTTTTCGTTTACACCGTTTTGGCATACTTTCAATAACTACTTTGACATGTTACATGTTTAATTTAGTACAAATTTAATTTTTCAACGACAAACGAACGTCTTTGTGAAACCTTATACTAATAATTTCAAGGTAAATGTGCGAGAAAAAGCAACAGTAGTTTAGAAAAGTGCTAATAATATAAAAAAAAAGAAAATAGACAGCAACAAGAATATTAAATAACGTTGACTTCTGCAATGACATTAGAAAATGCTATTAGCGGTTTTAACTGAACATTCGCACGTTCCTTTCTTTCTTGACATCATTTCAAATTTCTGTATAAATGTCTTTAGCAAATGGTGCAGAATAAATATGATACAATGTTACAAATTATAAAAATTAGTGTTATGGCAAATAGTGTGAGACGAGGATAGTAATATACATTTAATTTCTTTAAATATATTGTGCAATGAGTTTTTATAGCATTTATGTATCGGAAGTTTTTAAATCAAGCTTTGCTTTGTAAATTATAATTATTATTTTGGATTAATTCCCTTAAGAAAATACTGCACGAAAATGTAAATAATTCTGACAACATTAAGCCGGAACGTAACTTCATACTGTTTTCAAAATATGTAACACTTTTCCTTCAGCGTACACGTGTTTTACTTTTATAAAATTGTATAAATAACAAAAAAATATGACAAATCATAACATTTATTTCATTTGTTAAACAAAATCAAGAAATGTTGTAAATATTTGCGAAAATTTCAAATGAGCCTTAATTTTGTATAAGGAAAATAACTTTTTAATTAATTATCTGAATGTTGTTACTAATCACTTCCTGAGAAGTCAAAAATACATACACACATATTGATACTTTGGAAGTATAAAAAAAGCAGTTCCGTAAAAATGACTTCCAGTTTTTTTACTAAGTTGTAATATATTAAATTTCAAATTGAATGTATTTGTTACATATAGTAGGTAGAACCATATACTCCCAAAGGAAGAGAATCGCAAAACGAATTGTCAACTTTAAGTGCAATAGTAAAAAACTTATAAAAATCCACTTGCATGTTTAAAAGTAAATTAAGCATTTTTTTCTTATTGCCACAGATTTTAATTTTGCGCATTTCTGATGTCATAAAACTTTATGTGAACCACAGTGAAATGTTTGTTTCATCTGACCTTCTTTGGTTTTATCTAAAACAATTTGTTTGTTTAGAAATTAGCATTAAGCATTGTCAAATAAATGAATAAATAAAAAAGATTATAATAGTAAAGAGACTATTTTGTGAGTGAAATTCTTTCACATATATATGCACATATATACTTAATTTGTTGGTATAAAAGGCTCCACAATTGGAATTTTAAAATTGAAAAGAAAACAGCTAAGAAAAATGAAAATTTTTGCTTTGTTAATATTGTTAGTTGTTGGTTTACTTGCTTCGGCAGCTGTTCGAGATAGTAAGTACAATAACTTTTTAAAAACATTCATTGAAACATAGTTATGAATACACATATGTGTATGTATTTATGTACATGTTTTAACGTTTAGGTGCTTGTAACCTTCCATCATTACCGCATCCAGTTGAAGGGAACATCGACGAAAGTATTCCATTTCTTACGCTCGAATCAGGAAAATGTATTCCATATTTCAGCACTGGCAGGTATCCGCTGCTTAACCAGTTTATAGACATATTTGATTGTATAGAAAGATGCCAGCTAAGACCCTATATAAATTGGCGACCTGTAAAACCTAACCTACCACCCTATTGAAAACGAAAACAAGACGTCTTCGCCAGCCTTCGGTGAGTTAATAAAGCTTTCTTAAATAAAAAATAAAAAAACTTGCCACTGATAAAAATATAGATAATTATCTTGCCTATTATGTATTGCAACGCATATGATGTACATGTATGTTTTTCGTTTGAAAAAGGATTTGGTGTGCAGTAGAGGTCTGCATCGAGTAGTTTTGTTTTTAATTTAGGTGAAGTGCATTCCTTTTCCGAATACAGTACTTGCTTCTTCTATCTCTCAGAGCACAAGCAATGTAGAGAATTGAATGACTATTTGTCAAATAGAGTATGTAGCCCCAGGCTTATATTTTCATTAAAAAAAGAATAACAAAATTGTGAACTGTGTATTAGGGTATCCGCTATTTGTTAAAGTGGAAATATTTTTGGTCTCAACCATTTGGAGAGTCATTTTTGCATTAAGCCCCAACTTTTTTAGAGGTGAGACTTGAACATTTTCATAAAAGAAAAAATCCCATACAAATAAGTAAGTACATATTTATGTACGCACAAAAAAAAAACTTAAATATCATAGCGAATCTGATGGTGATATTTACATCCATATGTTTGTATGTACGTACATAACGACGGCATATATTCAAAAGCATCTATATTAAAAAACAAAACTTTTCAGGAGTGCACAACAGCTGTTTACTTCTTTTATTGAGAGGCTATTTATTTTAAAATCTTTGTTCTATAATATATTTAAAAATCCAGGACTCAATCTTGTGTATAATTTCTTTTAAAAATTTTGCATTATTGACAATTTTTGGAAAGATAAAGAGTTTTGTTATTCGAAAAAACTCAAAACGTTATTGGATAGATGATTTTATAAAGTGAAAAAAATTCTATTTAATGAATTCAGTAAATATTTAACAAATAATATGATGAGGTTTTATTGTGACATCAAAACTATACATTGCAATTGCAATTTCCACGATGTTAGCAATTTTTGGAACGTAAGTTTCTTATAGCGCACCATGCACATCAATGCTTTGAATAACAAAAATCAATGTTTGGGAGGTAAGCCAAAAACTTTTTGAAAATGGAAAAATACTGGCCGAGATTTTAACCGATTTTCATGATACTCAAAACATACTCAAAAAATAGATCTGCGTCTGGAATGACGTATAGGCTATATATTTTTCAAAAAAAGGACCACGTGGAGGGTTAAGGGGAAATTTCTGCCCTTCTTAAAATATCAGACCAATTCTAGTGAAATTTAAGACATGGATAGAGCTGAGTCTGGCAGAACACATACAAAGGTAATATATTTTTCAATAATAGGACCCAGAGGCGAAGTAACGGATTTTAATGGAATTTAAAACATGGATAGATCTGAGCCTGGAAGGATAAATAGAACATATTGTTTTCTAAAATAGGACCACGAAGGGGGAAGGACAACATCGCCATATATTTTTTCAAAAATAAGACCACAAGGTAATGTAAGGCGCAATTTCTAAAGTAAGTATAACGTAAGTAACTAAGTTCCAGACCGGTGTTTTTAATTTTTTTTATTCTTTATAATATTTATTGGTGATTTCTTCAATATATTTAGCAATTTTTCATGAACATTCGGTTTTTGCGGTTTCTAATCAATGTTACATATAGTAGGTAGAACCATATACTCCCAAAGGAAGAGAATCGCAAAACGAATTGTCACTTTAAGTGCAATAGCAATAAACTTCTAAAAATCCACTTGCATGTTTAAAAGTAAATTAAGCATTTTTCGCTATTGCCATAGATTTTAATTTTGCGCATTTCTGATGTCATAATACTTTATGTGAACCACAGCGAAATGTTTGTTTCATCTGGCCTTCTTTGGTTTTATCTAAAACAATATGTTTGTTTAGAAATAAGCATTAAACATTGTCAAAAAAACGAATAAATAAAAAAGATTATAATAGTTAAGAGACTATTTTGTGAGGGAGATTTTTTCACATATATGTGCACATATATACTTGATCTCTTGGTATAAAAGGCTCTAATCGTGCAATCTTAAAACAGTTAGAGTTTTAAAATTGAAAAGAAAACAGCTAAAAAATGAAAAGTTTTTCTTTGTTAATATTGTTAGTTGTTGGTTTATTTACTTCGGCAACTGCTCGAGATAGTAAGTACAATACCGTATTAAAAAATTCATTGAAACATAGTTATGAATACATACATATGTATTTATGTACACATTTCAACGTTTAGGTGCTTGTGACCTTCTATCATCCCCGAATCCAGTAAAAGGGAGCAGCGGCCCAAGCTTTCTATTTTCTACGCTCCAATCAGGAAAATGTGTTCCATATTTCAGCACTGGGAGGTATCCGCTACTTAACCAGTATGCAGACATAAATGAATGTGTAAATAGATGCCAACCAACATCCTATTGACAACGAAAACAAGAGGACGTCACCAGCCTTCGGTTAATTAATTAAACTTTCTTAAATAAACAATAACAATTTCCCACTGATCAAAATATAGAGAATTTTGTTGTTTTTTATGTATTCCACCGCATATGATATATATATTTTTGCATCGAGTAATTTTTTTTTATAATATGAAGGACTTTTCTTTTCCGAATGCAGTATTTACTTGCTCTATCTCTAATGGCACAAGCAATGTAGAGAATTAATGATTATTTGTCAAATATATATAAGTATCGTTGTGAAATTTCATAGCTGTCTTATTGGCGACAGAAAATTCGAACAGGATAATTTTTTTTTGAAAATTTTGTGGGAAAGGGTACCCTCCACGCCTTCTCATGCCAACTTGCGTTTGAAAATTTTTCAATTACAAGTCGAAAAATATGATAACATAATAAACAATGTTGTTCTAAAAAAATGTTGTCTGTGAAGTTTCCAACAGCTTGCATTAGCGACTTCTATTGCAATCATATATTCAATAAAATATCGAAAAAGCAGATAACAAAAAGAAACATATAGTGAAATGTGTTTTAAACAAAAAGAAACATATTTCATTAAAATCGATCCAGAACTTTTGATTTTATTCGCAATTATATAATCAAAAAGATTAAATTGAAAACGAACTTAAGCCAAACTAATTATATAACTTCGGGCACAAGTAAAATCTAAATTTGTGTATGTGTTGTATCGAAGTTTTTAATGTTGGTAAGTTTTATATTTAGTTTTTATTTGGAAAAGAGAGATTGTAGGGAGAACAGGTGATGCAGTGAGAGATATAGGAAGCTTAATTTATTTACAACTCAGCTAACTATTAAGCGTTTCTGTCCAATTTTGTAGAGCAGTGTTGCAGCGCCTCTGGTGTCAAGTAGATTCATTAATTTTCTTAAGCTACATAGTCATTTTATTACTTATTTTATATCGCCGAAGATTCTGCTACAATATCGACGAAGGAGAGTACTGTCATGTGCATTAGTGTATGTCAGCATTAATCACTGCTCGTACAGCTAAAAGTGATCAGTGCTATACGTTCATCATTTTCGCAATCCAACAACAACCAACACAATGACTCACCCACCAATGCATATCACAAAAATTCATAATGTTGATGGCTTGCCTGAAACTAGTATCAAACTCAAGACTTCAGGGTTTGTAGTCAGCACGCCAACCACTTCAGTAAACAGCGCTACTTTTTGCTAACTATGACAGTTAGAGAAGAGTTGTTCAGACATTGACTATTTTAAACTTCACAAGCAACATTTTTCTTTTAACAAAATTTTTTGTGAAATTATTATTTTTGGAGTTATGAGGCATGAAAACTAAATTTCACACCAAAAACTTGATAGTGAGTTGTCATAATCGAACAGCATAGATACTTTTCAGCCACTATGCAGCTAACAGCACACTCAATATAATTTATCTTCAAATTTTAGAACGTTAAAAAAATTTAACAACAGCTGAAAGGTAGAAAAGATTTTCTTTGAAAAATTTTTGCTTCTACCGCACTGTGGGTTGTTATATTTTCGAAGACTGTATTAGGTAGATCGTATTTTTCTGCGAATAATTATTTGAAATTGACATAACTTGTAGCATTGCAAGTCGATTTTATTAAAATTTGTCTTTTTTGAACGAAGACTTAGCCTACTGTTCGCTCATGTATAAATTTTTGTAAAGAATTGTTTTAATATATAAAATTTTTAAATTTTTCCAGATGAACTCAAGTCAAAATTGCAATAGTGTTCATAACTTTTATTTTCGTCCTGCGATTAATATAATTTTTTGGTTTTAGAGAGTAGATGTATAGTGCTTTCAAACCCTATACACATTTTTATAGTGTATTTTTTCTCAAAAATCATTCCCGGAAAGTGTTAAAAAATCTAAATATATAATTTTATTTCAGGATCCATGGAATGAGGATCCATGAATGTTAAAGCTATAATATGAACCCTACCTTCTCATATTTCATTTAGATACATTGGAAAGCAAAAAAACTGAAAAAAATTTGTCATTTGAATGAGAATTACCCAAATATGTAAATAAATTATACTATAAGGTCCATTAGCGTCCACAAAGCTAATAAAATTAATAGCCATCAAATGTAGTACAAACTTCATCATATGTATTGAATAACAAACAAAAACTGCGAAATAAATCATACGCACCATAAAACCCCTGTACAAATAGCAGCAGCAAATATAATAATCATACGCCACATTTGACAAAAACCCAAAAAACAATATGACTCATACGCAATGTGGAACAACGGTAAAGAACAAAATCAATTTTTCTTGAGCAGCTCAAAGAAGCCGATATGTAATATTCAGGCTTAATGACAAAAAAAACAAATAAAATAAACAATAAACAAATAAAAATATTTACCCATGAAACTTAAAAGAACTTAACACCCTTTAAGTATTTGTAGAGAAATACGGGAAATACATATAAAAATTTAAGTGCTGAAACAAAAATTATGCAAATATTATGTTTGAAGCAAAAAAATATATATATAAAAACACTATAAAAAGTATTTAACATTTAACAGCAATTAATTCGGAAAAAGAAGAGAAAAATTAAAAGAAAATACTATAATACAACAAAAATTGATTACATGAACAAATATATCGATATAATTAATTTCAGAACATGAAATTCAATAAGCAGCACTTGTCTGTATGTCTGAGAGCTGTTAAAAACAATAATAATAAGCAATTAAAAAAATATATATACACAAATGTAGGAAGAAATAATTTTAAAATAAAAGCTGAAAAGAAGAGAAAATAAAATAAATACAAATACATTAAATACAACAATAACTGCAACTCCAATGGCAACTGGCCGAATTTATATGAATGTGAAAGTCGGTTTTGATCGTAGACAACTAAATGTATTTATGTGGATGTATATGTATACTATAAACCAAAATAATTACTTGTGGACGCTAGAGACGATAGAGTTGTATTAAGTCAGACAAGAGATAGATAGAGCAGAATGTAGTATGAGTTTAATGTTGTAAAATCATACGTTGACAACCTGCAACATTTGCACATTGTGAGGTGACAATTTTACGCAACATAAAATTTTAATTAATTCGCATTTTATTGCACAAGCAGACATTTAACACAGACACCGAAGTATATGGCACATACATACATATTCACACAAACTAACAGTTATATCCTTAAACACCCACCCATACAAGCAAGCACTACAATATTCACATGCAAAGTTTATGAATATAGTCCAAGAGTAAGAGAAGATGATGGATACTAAACTTACTCACTCATATACCTTACAGAAAGGTCAATATTAAATTGCATTTATAAATACTCAAACAGATGGGTGCACCCGCTTTTCAATGGGCAGGCACCTACAACAAATGTACTTCTGCTTTATATACATTTATAGAATTGTGTTACTTCTCCTCTTACACTCGCTATTTGTCGCTTACATGTCCTTTTCACTATCGCTGATATAAACATAACAATTTTAGTGGTTTAAACAGTGTTAACACGTAAGTACGACTACAGATAAACACTATTCAGTTTAAGAGCACAAAAGGCAACCGTTTACAGTGGGAACAATCATTATGAAGTCATTGGAAAGAGTTTTTATTTTTTTTTTACAAAATTTTGCTAAAATTGCATAGTCTGCAATATCTTGAGGAAACCAGTTCTCATTAAAATTATAGAACAGACTACAAATCAATTATATGACAGATATTTTCTTTAAACTATTGAACGTTTTTTTATAATCGAAGTGGTTAGCTTTGATGTACCGCACCGATGTACAGTGCTTTGCTTCATACACAAAAATTGCAAAAATCCACATTGAAGAAAAAGGATATGCAGGTGTTAAATACATTCTACCGGGAATTACAAAACCAAGACTTTACGCAATAATTTGTAAACTTATGTAAAAGTTTTAATGTTTTTCGAAGCTTAGTTTTGCTGAAACCATAATTTTGGTTTTAAAAGGATATATGGGAGGTACCCATATCTTTGCTGCGGTCTTAATAAAATCTTGTGTGCTAGCTAAACGCTATAGTTTAAGAACCTTTTCGATTGTTTTTATTTTATTTGCTGCTTTATTTAGTTTAAATCGCTATTTCTTATAAGGTTATAATATAATGGACATATATATATCCTTAACCAAAGTCTTTCTACTACAGACGTTAGTAAACATTTGTGATCTATTTTGATACATGCACGCCTTCCATATAACCTTATTTATAAACCTTAAATTTTAATATTAATTACTATTAGAATGCAGCAAATCTAGTCTTTAAAAATGCTGTTAACCTCTTTAGTAAATTTCATATTCAAGGAGATTTCTACCTCAATATAATCTTAATTTTAAAAATTCAATTGATGTATGATCAAAGATCAGTGAAATATAGTCGCTATTTTTAAAATTATTCTGTTACCCAGTCTGTTTTAGTATATTTAGTCAAAGGATATGCCTACTTCGAAATTAAAAAATTTATATCAAATATTCAAATATTAAATTTTATTAGAATGCAACGAAAATTGATAACTATTTCTAAAACTATTATGTTTAATGATATATTGAGTTTTATTTCATTCGGTGCAAGGACGTGCCTTCATCCCATATATCCTTTATTATAGTACTTAAATTTTTGCTACAATTATGTATAGATTGCAGAGAAAATTATATACTACGTATTAAATTATAATATTAAGCACTACAGTAAATTTCATTTTAATTGGTGCAAAGAAGTTTCTATCTTCCATATATCCTTAATTTTAAAAATTCTTATCAAAATGCAGAGATAATTGATAACTCTTTCTAAAATTATTCTGTATATTAGTGTGCTGAATGTCATATCATTCGGCGCAAGGACATGTTTTCCTCTCACATGTCCTTTATTATAAAATTAGAACTTGTTTTACAATTATGAATAGAAGCCAGGAAAAATTATTTACTATGTATAAAATCATGCTAGTAAGGACTATAGTAAATTTTGTTTTAATCTGTCTAAGCGATTTCCTACCTCCGGTATATCCTTAATTTTTAAAATTTTATTTTAACTATGCCTAAATATGATCAGAATGCAGTGAAAAGTAATTACTACTTCTTAAATTATTCTGGTAAAAATTTTATTGAGTTTCATTTCATTCGGCGCAAGGACATGCCTTCCTCTCATATATCCTTTATAATAAAATTTTAATTTTTTGTACAAGTTTAAATAGAAATAAGGAAATATTATCTACTATGTATAAAATCATGCTATTAAGCACTAAGTAAATTTGATTAAAATCGGTGAAAAAAATTTTCTCCCTTCCAGATTACCTTTTTTAAAAATTTAATTTTAGCTATAATTCTTATCAAAATGCAGCGATAACTGATAACTATTTCTAAAACTATTCTGTTTATTACTGTGTTGAATTTCATATCATTCGGTGCAAGGACATGTCTTCCTCCCATATGTCCTTTATTATAAGATTAAAATTTTTGTTGCAATTATAAATATTCTATACTGTGTATAAAATCATACTATTAAGCACTATAGTAAATTTAATTTTAATCGTTGCACAGAACTTTCCACCTCCCATGCAGCGATACCATATATAGTTTTTTTACGATATGACAAAACTTAGCTAGCCATACATACAGTGTTGTCATGTGATAAGTTTTTTACGATATGACAACAGTAAGATAGCCCTACACGGTATTGTCATAGCGCAATGTTGTCATATCGTAAAAAACATACGACATGACAACACTGTATAGCTATTTCAGTTTTATCATATCGAAAAAAAAAACATTACATATGGTATCACTGCTCTCATGTATCCTTAATTTTTGCTACAACTATGATACTAAGCTGTATAACAAATTTTATTTCAATTACTATTTTAGATAATTCATTTTAAGCTATAATTATGATCAGAGTGCACCGAAAATATATTAATATTCCTCCGTGTCAAATTTCATGTCATTCCATGCCAGGACTTGTTTACTACCTATATATCCTTTATATTTAAACTGAAATTTACAACTAAGGAAAGGATGTATCCCAAGTTTGCTACTGTTTAAAAAACAATACTTAGCTCTGCAAGACTTTTATTTCAATCGGTGCTAATACTTCCTACATCTTTAATAAGCTTGAACTGTAGCTACACTTATTTCTTAATATTAATTAAAATTTCTAGAATTATGCTGTTATAGACTGAGCTCAATTTCATTTTATTCGGTGCAAGGATATACCTACCGCCCATATATCCTTTATTATAAAATAAAAAGTATTTTGTTTTAATATAAAGTAAGGCTAGAAAACTTTATAAAATTGATTTGAAAAATATTTTGGACTGTGACTGGTGTGACAAGGAACTGTCAAATGGTAGAAAAGTGTAAAATATGTTAACGCAAACTTTTACTAATATCTGTTTAATCATTGCTTTCAACAGTATCTAGGTAGTTAATAAACTATGCCATACAGCATTAGAAAAATGCATAATTGCTAGTAACACTGGTCTGTAGAGCAAATGTCCTTTATATTAAAACATGTTATATATAAAGATTTTAATACGAGATATTGAAGTCCGTTTTCAGTTTTTCTATAACACGTAAAGATTTTTTATGGGCATTACTAATATGACACCTGAAATAGGGCGATCTCTTTTATATATATCATCATATCTGCAGAACGGTTTGCTGATATAGATAAATAAAATATTAACAGATGGGAAATAAAATTACCTTTCATAATATATTTTTTATATTTCCAACTGTAACGGGTTTATTCCGAAATTAGCGGCGAAAATGATTTTTTTTTTCATACAAAATATTTTTTTTTTTTTTTCGTTTACAAAAAATCCTAAAGAATTAAGAGAGCAAAAATTTTTCATTTACATATCAGAAAGCTAGCTATATCAGGAATAAAATTAGCCATAAATTATTAAATCGATGAACAAATGTCAGTGTTGTTAACAATTATAAGCCACGCCCGTAAAAAAGATCTGTACGTGAATTGAAAAAAAAAACTGTAAACAGATTTGAATTTAGCTCATTAATAAAATCTTTATATTCGACATGCTTTCATTTAAACGACCAAACGCAAAGTTTTTTTGTAGACCGGTGCAACCATTCTTAATAGCGACTAGTTTCTTCATTAGATATCGTGATTGTACGTTTAAGTGAGTATAAAGAATTCGGCGTGAGTGAGAGTAAACATAGCATATATCAGGATTTTTCACACATTTTTATACACACTAATCACAAGTAAGCATTTAGCTATATGATATTAGTGAATTGAGAATAATTAAAAGAATTTAAAATGTATTCCTTTTTATCATGTCCCTTAAACTATATAAAAATTAGTTAGCTTGCTAGTGCTAATTTCTAAAATCGAAGTTGTGCCGAGTATTTTCTTTCAAAAACTTGAAAAATGTATTAAAATATGACCCACAGTGCCATCATATACGACGTTCTTTTACAGTCTGGTTTGTATGTTAATAATTGTCAATTAAATACAGTTAAATACACTCACCATCAAATGAATCAAAGAAACCAACACGTATCACCGACGGATTGGGTTGTAGAAAAGGATATCCTGAGCCAGTATCGATGACACCTTTAAAATTTGTAAAATCACCATCGTCACCAGCAACATCATCATCATCAGCTCGTGTTGAAATTCGTCGTGGTCCACCAATTACTTCAGCATCCTCGGTGCGTGCTAAAAAGTTAAAGAAGAACAAGAAAATGTTATAAATAATAAAATTTTATTTCGCTACACGAAATTGTTTATGTATGAATTTATAAGAATGCGAATTTGTAGTCGCACATACGAGTAGTGTGGCAGGAAAACAATTTCAATATAATGAATGGAATTAAATTATCTTTGCACCAGTTCATCACAGCAAAAGAGAAATTGTTGACTAAATTATAATAAATTAAGATTTTTTCGGCTGATAAGAATGCTTTTTGCTGTAAGTGCCAAAAGGAGGCAATGTGTTTTTTTTTTAAATAAATTTATATGATTTTAAGCACAATTTAAATGTAAATCTTTGCTGGTAAGTGAATTATTTTCAATTATTTAAGTTTGAAAATATTTATATATGAAAAAAAAGATAAAGACGATTTTATTTCTTCGAATATTGATTAACATAGGGAATATTCAATGCTCATCCTGATGTGGAGGTATTTTGAGTTTCACCATAGCATAAATAATATATATTATATATATTTTTTGCAAACCCTTTATATATATTTAAGTGCTCCCAGCATAAATTTAATAAATTTTCTCATTTAACAGAACAATTCAAAACACAAACATTTATTTATATAATTTCTAAAGTTGTGTTTTCTAATTTGTAATTATAAACAGCCATGTAGGGAGTGCAAGTTGAAGTGCATATGTGTGTATGTTCTAATATGTAAGGCTTTGGAGGTTGTATTAGTTTCCAAATACTTATTAGCTCTTATAAAATTAAGAAGATTTTTAGTTATACAACAGCATCATTAACAGGAACAACCTCATCAGTAGATGTTAAGGCAAAATAAAAGAAGATATAAAGTATAACATAAAATACATACAATAGAGAAAATGGTACAACAATACGCTTACGTTTCTAAGCATAACCATAAACAACAGTTAAGTACAGTTGTAGTATATGGGAATATAATGAATTATAATATGAGGCACGACCTAAAAGTAGGCTACAATATATAATAAAAAAAATATAATAGATGAAAAAAACACACATTCATGCTTTGTTCACTTTTTAGGGTTCCGTACACCAAAAGTGTAAAGCAACCCTATTGATTTCGCTACGCTGTCCGTCTGTCCATCCGGCCGTCTGCCCGTCTGTCCATCTGTCTGTCACAGGTTGTTTTCTCGAGAACCGTAAGAGCTACGGACCTGAATTTTTCACAGAATATGTGCTACAATAACAAATATATGCCAGCTAAAAATTAAAGGGTGTTCTAAAGCGAGCAACGAAACATATTGAAATACTAATATAATATACAGACACTTATATATAGACACTTTAAATATTCAAAGTTAGTGTTAATTGGTGTAGTCTGTAGAATAGATTACACCAATTAACACTGATATTTAAAACAATAAAAATTAAAGGGTGTTTTATCAGTTAATGTAATTTTAACTATGTACTTTAGACAATTTGCTGTATCTTGGAAACTGTAAGAGACAAACTCTTGAAATGTTAAAAATCGCTAAAACTAAAAAATTCCAAAACGCCAAAAACCAAAAAAAAATTTACAAAAACCAAAAAAAAAATCGCCGAAACGAAAATAAATGTCAAAACAAAAAAAAGTCGCTAAAACTAAACAAAATCATAAAAATCCCCAAACTGAAAAAAAGCATCAAAAACTAAAATAAATCGCTACAACTAAAATATCGTCAAAAAGCAAAAAAGCCATAAAACAAAAAAAAACGCCGAAACCAAAAAATAAATAAATAATAAATCGGCAAAAAAACAAACAAAAATGCAAAAAACAAAAAATCGCCAAAAAACGCAAAAAAAACCAAAATAACGAAAAAAAAATTTAAAAAGTAAATAACCTAAAATTAAAAAAAAATCAAAGCGAAATTTTTTTCAAAAAAAAACAGGGCAAAAACGAAAAGGGATATATGTGTATTCCTACGGAAACCTTGGTGGCCGAGCCAAAGTCGCACTTTTATCGCACGAATGCAACTTAATACCTTTAGAATGGTATAATTTCTTTCTAAATCAGCCGTATAGTGAACAGTGGGAACTTTTGCAAAATAAATAATAATAAATCTGGAATTTCTAAGCGGCTGACTGGACTTATCTCAAACTTCGAACATCTTTAGAGGAGGAGTCAGGCTTTATAACGCGTATCTTGATGGCTTTCTGGCTTATGCACGAGAAGAGAGGCCAAATTTGGCCACCTGGGACTCAAAAAATCTTTTGAGGCTTGTAACTTTTTTAAATATTATCCGATGTGAAAATTTTAAAGCCCTTTCTGTATCTCTCATAGCTTAGAAGATATTTGATATTAAAGAAGAAAACTTTTTTGTGTCTAGAATATGTTTAGTATTTCTTCTATAACTTTTTATTTAGATTTCTTCATGTAATATACATACTAACACACACACGCACAAACTAAAAGTTTTCTTTTGTATGGAAATTGTGATTTTTATCAAGGAGCCAATTCACTTATTTGCAAATAAAATCGAAATCTGTTCATCCATTGTAATGATTTTTGGCTTATTTTATTCCTAATATAAATGGCTCTCTACTAAATGATAAAATTTAAAAGACAATTTTATTTAGCATATTCTGGGGTTTATTTATTGAAATCGGATGAAATATATTTAGCAATATGTTCAAAATGACTTTTCGCGAAAAAAAATCTTTTTATTGTTCAACATGATTACTTGGGACCTCGTTTTATTTATAATAAACATATCTAGGTTTTTTTTCAGAGATGATAGCACGATTTTAATCGGCTCAGATTTTTAATGAATATATATAGAGTTCAAAGATTGCTTGAAAAATATTTTGTTTTTCCAATATTTTATGAATATCCCAAAACTAAGGAGAAGACTAAAAAATAATGTTAGTAACATTTTGGGCTAATTTTAGTGCAATTTCTTTTATTTCGTTTTTATAATAGCTAAATCATCTCTTTGTGTCATGATTACATAAATTTATTTGGAATAGAAAAAACTGCCTAAAATTTGCTCGCTTCTTTCGTAAATGGCACAAGAACGGCTAGAAAGTTTTACTCGAAACTTTGCACACTGATCAAGAACTTCAATATCTAAAAGATCTTCGTTTCGGTTAACAATGCAATCCTTATTTCTGAGTGATTTTTCTATTTTTCCATCTTTATTTTCAGAGTTTCTTAATTTGTCGGTATGACACAATAGTATATATGAATGTGTTTTTCTACTGTGTGAAATTCGGCTCCTAAATGCTATTTTTTGTACAATAAGAAATATTTCTTTCTTAAGATATTTGTTCTAAAATTTGTTTTCTCTAAGTGTACTGACAAATTGTTTATTTATAATGGAAGATAACAAGGCCTATTACCTGTCAAAAATATAAAAAAAAATTGTAAAATTAACTACTAAAAAAACTACAGCGCAAAATTCGCATCCGAAAAGCAGATTGGAGATACTTTTTTAAAAAACAGGCTTTTTCAGATCTATTTTAAAATTTTTCTTTTTTTTAGTTTCGTAACGTGCTTTTTCCCAAATTCATATTTTACTTTTAAGGAAAATATTAAAGTTTTATTAAAATATATTGAAATTGATTATGGAGGGGTATTAGCTAGTTCCTATGCTCATTTCATTGGGGCTAATGCAAATCGTCAGGGAACCTTTACCCAAAAATCTCATAGAAAAACTAAAGATAATTTATTAAACTCCTAATCATACGAATAAGAAGCTTATAATATCAAATTTAAAACATGAGCTCCATAATCCATCATGTTTTTTATTTTCTTTACTTGCGTACTACAACCGGTTGGTTTTTTTCCAACTATAAATTGTAGTTGTAAAGTCAATTGAAAAAATAAATATAAGCAACAACAGCTACAAATTGTTTTCGCAATGAGCTTTGATGCCAACATATATTTTTTTTGCGCGAGCACTCGCATATTTATATATAGTTAAAAAGTTTTTTTGGCAATTATTAAATTACATTAATTTTAGTTTTGTAACGTGCCTTGGAGGTCCCAAGTGATTCCTCTTCTATGAGCTGTTGCCATTATCCATTACTACGTCAAGTACGCAGTTCAAAAGGAGGAGAGATAATACGCACAACTACCGGAGTTAATGTTTATTTTATTGCTCAGTTGTTTTTCATGAAGAGGACGACAGGTAGCCTTTTCATATAGACCTTTGATGAGACTTATTAGCTTGGCAGGTACACCTTTATATTCTAATGCGTTCCATATGGCCATATGACTTAGGGTGTCAAAAACCTTTTCAAAGTCTATGGTTAGGTAAGAGAGCTATCTCCATTCTACAGACTGCTCTAGGATCACTCTTAAGCTGTTAATGTGATCGTCCTTTCTAAGCTCAGGAAGAAGAAAATTTGAAATTCTTTTATTCAGTATGTTTGCAATCACCTTGTTGATCATACTCAAAAGCGTAATACCTCTCAAATTTTTACAGGATCTCCCCTTATAGGTAAATTTATGATGAAACCTTCAGCAATTTTCTCTGGGAGGAGTTTCGTATATCAGAATTGGTTTATAATTGGCGTGAGTAAATGGGCACTCCTTATTGCGTCAATTTTTAACAGCTCTGCGGAGATATTGTCTATACCAGGCGATTTGTTGTTTTTTAGAGATTAAGTGTTTATTTGCCATTAACTGTTGGTTTACGTAAAAATAAAATAACAAATTTAATGTTATTTTTGACATAAGTATGTATATGACACGTAGGGATTTGTAGGGATTTTATCGAATTTGTTTGGGAACAACGCCAAATAAGTCCTGGCAGCCCTGGTGGAATGATACAAATATAAATTACGCTCAAAACCAACACAGACATAAATGTGAATGTATGTGTGTGGCGATCTCTGGTTTAGAATGAGAATCAATCATATACTGTTTGGTCTAAAGCAGTGGTGGCCATTCTCTCCATTTCGTATATTCGCAAGTATAGGCTGTTTTTTTTAATGCAAAAAGTGTAAAGAAGAAGGCCTTCTACCAGCCCTGTTGGAGAAGGGAACGCAAAAGGCTTTGGCTGGCTAGGACATCGTGTGTAAAAAATATATGAGTGTGGAATGCGGTAATAAGGCCTTGTGTTTGCCAAATAAGCGCTTCCAGAAGGCCTGCTTACTACTTCTTTTCGCCGCTGGGACAGCCTATCTATTTAGCCGCGAAGCACATACACAAACAAACAATAAGGTAGTGTATATTTGCCCACCACTGGTTCAAACAGACGATAAAATACGTAGCAACTTTAAAAATTGACTTAAACACTTTTTTCATGGTGTTAATTTAGTCGTACAATCAGTCAAACGAACGTTTGTAATATTTTAAATAAAAATTCAAATTTTTATTGATATTAAAGAAAAACAGCATTATAATACAAATTAATTATAGGAATCAAAATAAGTTTCGCTATCACTTCCCTGTTAGCATTTTGTGAAATTAATGATCATATTCGAGACTTTTTTGACTTCTCTGCGCGGTAAAAAACAAAAATATGCTCTCGTTTTGGAGTCGAATATGATTGTTCTTCCGGGAGAAAATGGTAACCTAGCCGCGACTCTTCTGAGAGAGTCTCTTATGACTGACTAGCGTTTCTGATCAGTTACGACTCATTTCTGACTCATTTTTGAGTAAAAAACACAGTCGCATTTCGATCATCTGCATGATCGATTTATGGATGCGCACAAAACTCTTTTTACGAATTTGCGGGACTCATTTTCGATTAATCACTTTTTGATCATCCAGGGAGTCATAAAAGACTAAGTTTGGTGATTTTTACTAAAACTATCTTCCAAATGCTAAGTGGGTTACGACATTTTATAAATATGTCACGTAAGTTCAAGGTAGATTAATACAGGTAGTGATGAAAATACAGCTGGTTATCTACTTTCATTATTGGAACTGTCAAAAGTAGTTGAAGTAATAAAAGTGGAAAGAAAAAACTAAAACAGTAAATTGAAAAAAATAACAAATCAAGATTTGATTTTTGACACTTCGTGCAACGAAACAACAATAAAAACCCATTTTGTTTTTGTCATGTTGTATTTGTTTTAGTATTACCACTACCTGTATTAATCTATGAAATAATGTGGACTTTTAAAAATTTCCCGGGAATACTAGCTAGGGTTTACCCGTGAATTCCCGCCCGGGAACTCAATATTCCCAAAGCCCTA
Organism: Panzeria rudis; assembly: GCA_956483635.1. Taxonomy (NCBI): domain Eukaryota; kingdom Metazoa; phylum Arthropoda; class Insecta; order Diptera; family Tachinidae; genus Panzeria; species Panzeria rudis. The sequence goes on along the minus strand of OY101449.1, from coordinate 136,948,678 downwards.
ATTTCACTACAAATTATAAATTTTTTGGTGCAAAAAGGACTTAATGTGTATTGTATACCTTTGATGAGTAAGTAAATTATTTTGCCCAATTTTAAAACTTTACATAAAGACCAGCATTGACACTAAAAAAAATTTTTATAAGACAAAAATTAATTCCTCATTAACATCCCTTTTCACAATATCTGATTAAAAGTCAACGCGGAATTTAACGGCAAGTTTTGTATGACGAACTTGCCATTAAAGTCCACGTTAATTCTTAATTGTGGAAAGGGCCGTAAATGATATGCTTATTTGCGAAAATGAAATACAATTAAAGTAAAAAGAATTGAAATTTCTCCATGGACCCTAGTATGTGAAACAGAGCATAATTTAAACAATCAAAGAAGAAGAAGAAAACCATATGAGAAAGAAGGGTAACGTTCAATACATGAAATGAGTTTACTTTTTTGTTAAGCATTGAAAAATTAGAAATTTTTTGTATCCCGCTGCATTTTATATTTTATTATTATTTTTTTTTTAATCTCCCTTTCAATTTTAAAATAACTTTTCAAATGGCACTGTTCGAGCATCTAACATACTGCAGAGAACAGTGACATCAACTCACATACTCTGTTTTTCCAATTTTCATAAATGTTTATGTATCTATAAGAGTATGAGCATAAATACAGCCATAGATACGAGTACATTATTATTCGCTTTTAATTGCATACTTTGGTAACATAAAATGCCGTGTAAAGGAAAAACCACTATAATGCAGCAGTGCTCGTGTAATTAATTTGTAACTATGTAGGTAAATAAATATAAAGGGTTTCCATTTAAGAGCTTTTAAGAAAAACGAATATGTAAATATTAATTTTATTTCTAAGAATAACCATAAACAGCTTTATGAAAAATATAAAAAAACCGCAACCAACTATTTTACAAAATTTTCTTCAATGACATTTTTTACATATCTTTTGTGTACACCCTTTCTCGCTATACACAATTGCTTTTTATCAAACACTCAAAATGCTTGAATATAACAGATGATGCCACTTTTAAAAGAAAATTTCATTTACATATTCCAAAAAATATAAAGCGGAAAACAAAAAAATAAAATTCCTGATTGTTGGGTGAACACAAAGAGCCAAACATATACTAGTAGTATTTCTATATTGTTGGCAAATAAGTACAAACTGCGATCCATAACTAATGACTAATGCGGCTTCAAGTGGCAGCAAATTTAACCACAAATTTTATACAGTTATGACATGGCAAGCAAGTAGTTCAAAATATGTGAACATATTACCATGGTGACATTTTAAGCAAATGTTGCAACAGAAGAATATAAAATATCTTAATTTATCAACTAATAAAGGTGTGTGCGGTGAAGGAGGCCAGTAGAAAATTTTGAAAAAGTTATGATATGTTATATATGTTCAGATTGAAGCTGGAAAGTCAACAATAATAAAATATCATTAAGTGGATGTTTTTGTTATAACAATATATATTATAACCATAATATTATAATAATTTTCAATCATATTATGATGAGAAATTACCATTATATATTCGGAGTTATTTTATTATTATAAAATGAAGTTGTGTGTATTTAGTCGAACTATATTGGTTTTATTCAAAGAAATTTATTATTCAGGCTTTAGTTCGTTCAATTTAATTTTTTACAATTAAATCATTTTTTATTGAGAAATAATTCTTCAAAGCATGTGGCAATTGAAAAGTACAAAAACCAATTTCTTGACTTTTGTAAGGGTCGAACTAAACATCGATTTTTTTCGGGATTAACCACAATCCCATCGTCAGAGCTCTCTATAATATAGGCTATAAAATTTAATTTAAATATGAGACGAATCGAATTTCTGAGTAAATGTATTAAGTTCTAGTTCTGCAAAAATCATTATCTGTATTTGACTAGATTCCAAATGTTAACCAAATGAGAATTACATTAAGAACTACTGCACAAATTGTGTACAGTATATGGAATTCATTTACTGTATAAGTGAAATTAAATATATGATGAATGCCATATTTTTTTAAAAAGAGAACAAATATGTGTATATTTTCCTAGTAATAAAACTTTGGTTGCCCAATTATATTGTAATTGCTACGAAATATAATATAATAAGGAATTTTTTTAATCGTAATTTAACTTACATGTATAGAAAAATTTTATAGGCAACTAACAATAGTTTGTTTGCAACAACCAAACTCTATTTACGACAATCATAGCATGATTGTTAGAGCCATGTCTTTTTTTTCTCTAAATCGCAGTGACTATGCCAACTTAGCTGACGGCAAAGTCTCATATATTTTTCCAACTAACCTTTTTCAAATATTTACAACAAAACTTGTTTCCATGGAGAAATGGAAATTAGTTATTGTTCTCTTCTAATAACGCACAAATGAACAAACAAGTAATACTTAAAACATAATTTGCATTATTTTATAATTACAAAATATTTACAAGAAACATTTACACCACCAAAAATATTTATTATGCAAATGAATCAAAGGGATTACAAGATCTTTTGTGTGGCACTTCACATACACACCCACATAGAGCCACTCACACTTACAGCATCTTCTTATGAATACAATGAATTATTAGTTTACAACAAGGATAATGGCTGCCAAAAGAAAACAAATTCTAATAATTTAAATAAAACAATAAAATTTTAATTATTTAATTATGAAAATTATTTGTATTCTACCATTTTCAAATTGTTTTTCTTTTGGCTTTTTGGGACACTTTTAGAAGTTGCTACAATCGACTCATTAACCATTAACACCTGCCTTGGATTTTTGCCTTTTGGCTGTTTTTCTTTATTCCAGACCTTTCTTTTGTTGGCCAATTTATATTAAACAGTTTCCATTTATAACCAGGTTGTAAGAAATATAGAAAACTTTGAAATTAACATAATTAAAAAAAGCAACTAAACAAAAGCTAAAATTGTATGTCTGCTAAGTTTTTTTTTAACATCCGCCAAGTGTTCAAACAAAGTTAGACATTTAAATTTCTGAAAGGGTTTGTTAGTTTTGTGACATTTTTGGTTCTTATCTGTTGCCTCTAGTGTATTTTACGAGTATTTCAATAAAGTTTTCCAATGAAAGAATACAACCGCTAGCGACAGGGGTAGAAAATATTTATGAAAATCATTTAAAAGCTCAAATAATTTCATAATAGACCTGATGTGGCAAATATTATGACACCCACAAAAGTATGCTAACAATTTGCTGTTGCCTTCTGTAAGAGTGTGAGCAGAGTAAGAGGGAATGAATGTTTCTGTGTTTATTATTTACCCGGTTGGCCAACTCGTCATAGATGACATTTTCATCGGCGACTACTTCGGGAATATTTCGACATATCTCATGCACGATAGTTGTCGATTACAGTTTCTTTTAAGACAATCTAACAGCAACCGTACTCAAAGATTTGGTAAAAGAAAAACTACTCAACTGGTCATACCAACTAGTTGGTAGATATTGTCCGCCAGCTAGTCTTGCAACGTTCAATTTAAAATTTTGTATAATTTCGTTACAACAGAAAACACTACTCTTCGTATACTAGCAAATGAACTTCTTGTGGACTTTGTCGCTCAGTCTGTCACCTGTTTCAATCATTTTGATACATTCCTGTTTGATCAAATTAAGCAAAATTCAGCTGATGAAAAGTTCTGTTAAAATGTCTAATAAAAGTTCTTGTATTAAATACTCTCTGAGCGACAAATTCGTCAAATTGTTATTGTAGAATACGTGTAAAAAAAAACAAACGAAAAAATGTAATGAGGTCATTTACATGGTAATTAATGAAAAGATAGGTGACAGTGTCGCGCTTGTTATCTGATCTGTTTGAGCCGTCACCAACAGGTCATCAACGTTTTAACATTGTCATGCATCGGTCTTGCAAGATGTCGTGGTCAACCGGGTGTTTATTATGCTTGAGTGTAAATGTGTGTGTGTGTGTGTTGGTGTATTTCGTTGAGGTTTTGCTGATTTTCATAAAGTTTTAATTAATCAACTTTGTGATTTTTTAATAAATGTATACTTTGTAATATAAAGAAACGTTGTAATCTGCTCAAAATGATTGAATAACTGAGTGATTGATTTTGTTTAATATGCAGAGTGCTGCTTCAATTAAATTTTGTAATAATATTTCAAGTTGATAATTATTTTTAATCAGTTGAATCTTTTTCGTAGTGTTTGTTGAAGTGTAGAATATAATGGGTATATAAATATCTAATAATTTTCTAAAGTTATCTTTATAAAATATTAATGATTGAAATTAAGCTTTTAATAAAATTTTTTTTATAATTCGTTCATTTGAACAACTGGAGATAATTTATGAATATCTAGCTTTCTGCCAATAGTAGTACTAAGCTCTTACACTGGTCGCCAAAAAATGTTTGCGTAACTTTTTGGAGTATATTTTTTGCATGTGATAAAATAAAGTTTATAGCCTATTAAGCACTTTTTCGAATTGTCTGTTTTTCGACATAAATAATTATATCAAATTAAGTAATTAATTATATCAACTAGCAGTAGCAGAACTCGAAAAAGTATACCAATTTGGTTAAATAAAACAAACCAAAGCCTACATAAATATTACTTCGACATATAAAAGCTAAAGTCGAGTTAGTACTAAATTGAGTTATTGCACTGCTTTCATTCAAATGCACTTCTACTCAAAATTGTATCTTTGTACAATGTTATACCCAAAAATCTAAACAACCAAAGTCGATATTCCGCTTGGACGATTTTGGCATAACAGCCTATCTCAAGTTTGTTCAAAAAAATTTTCTTAAGTAGTCTCTTAATTAGGATTTTATTTCAAACCGTGCCGTAAATGTATTCATACGTGAAATGTCAGCCTAAGTCGACTTTAGCCATCATTCCGTTTAATAAATTGATATTTTTTAATTGGGTTGGGTTGCTAAACTCGAGTTTAGTCAGTATTGAGTTATTTTTGAAGCTAAAGTCAATTCATTATATTTGGAATAACAGCTTAAGTAGAGATAGGATATAGAAATTTAAAAACAGCGAAAAGTAAAAAAGCTAACCGTTTTTTCATTATAAATTAAATTACAAATTAATATATTATAAAATTGCTAGCATCGAGCATACCAGGGTTAGCTTAATCTAAATTTACTGATTTCAGGCAACAGTTTCAAATTTTAAAATGCTCTCCTGAAAACTTGCCGAAATCCAGTTTAGCTGTTATTCCTTGTGGGCACAGGTATGTTACTATGTTTACACTGTACAACAATACCAAATTTTTTTTCAAAATAACAAGATTCTAGTGACTGAGTCTAAAAAGATACGTATATCGGCGTCTTGAAAGTTTACATCCAGGATTCATTTTAAGCAGAGTTAAAATTCCTCCTCGTCCTTTTGCACAGAGTTATAGCGCTTCGGTATAGAAAATCTTGTAACTCTTATCTTGCCACTCTTATGTAATCTTGTACGAAAGACTATAAATATATAGTCTTTGCTTGTACCCTTTTGTACAGATCTTGTACATATTTTAACCCTCTAGTTCTTCGTTGTATGGGTATTTTTGTCCATTTCTTAGAAAGGTTGCAAAAAAACCTCTACTGAACGGGGATATAGCGTGGTTGAATGTTGTACAAAAAAAATTACTCGCGATGTTTTTCATAAAAGCGCTAAACACATCCGAGAACAAATTGCGAATAAGTATAAAATTATATCCTAGACACATTTAAAATTTCATATGATTTCTGGTTTTACAGTTCAGTCTGGAGCTTTAAAGTTTTTTTAAGATCTGTAGTACAATTTTATGGCAAATATTTTTTGAGAATATTTCAGCCAACTATATTGTCGCTGAAGGGCACTCATTTGCCCTTTCTTTAAAAAAGGGACAAAAAGACCCAAAAAAATGTTTATCGCTTAAAATAAAATAATGACATTATGTCGAATAATAAATTTCTTAAAGCTTTACTTTGAATTTTATTTTTCATTTTTCCTTATAAATACTGTTCTTGTTATCCAATGGATTTCTAATTGTATAAAGGTGTAGAAAAATAAAATAGATTCATATCGAATAAAAAATTATTTGCTGGGTTTTGTATAAGTTCCAAACCTGATATGCTTATTTTTGAAAATCATTTATTTGTAAATTTCTCAAATGGTTTTTAAAAGTTTGTGCATAAGATAAAGGGTTTGTAACTGTTCAAAATTGTGTTTGAAGTCTACTGATGATTTGGTAAAGCACCAATGAAATGTTGCATATAGACAATGCTTAATTAAACACCAGCAAATAAATTTCATTTAAAATAAAATAATGAGATTATGTCGAATAATAAATTTCTTAAAGGCTGTGTTTTACATAAAAATGTTGAGCACATCTTATACCTCAAATATAAGTCTTACAAAGTTTTTCTATGCCAATGAATGATTTCTGGCGTTCGTGTCGAGAGTAGAGCTTCGGTGTCTTTAAAGAACTATAGTAGTATTTGATGGCAAATATTCTTGTAGAACATTTCAGCCCTCTATATCGTCGCTGAAGGGGAGCTTTTTGCACAACTTTTCAAAAAAGGACGAAAAGAACCATACAACGATGAGTTTAAGGGCCAAAATGTTCCACAAAAATGTTTTTCGTGGCATTTTACATAAAAGTACTCAGTTTATCTTGCACCTGAAACGTAAGGCTTACAAGATTTCCAATGCTGAAACACGATAATTTGCGCAAAAAGACGGAGCTTTAATTCCCCATAAAATAAATCCTAGATGTAAATTTTCATGTGTTTTTTTTTTGTACCTTCTAACAGAATCAGTCGTTTGAGACTTGTAGTTTTTTTTGTGCTATAGTGGGTATTACATGTTATTAAAAAAATTTATTATGTTGCATAGTGTTATCTTCATCATAAGTAGCATTAGCTTCAATTTAATATTTGCAATACCATACCACAAATCATAATACTTTATAGGCGCACTCTATTGACTTGTAGGAGATTATTTGCAGTGCTAATAATTTTTGTTTTATCCTCTTAAACCTGAACCATCTAGTATGTCTTTGAAACTCATAGCAAAAACAATAACAAACTTATTGCCGCTAAAAATAATAAACTCCAATTATTTATTATGTTAGCTTGACATATTCCACATGCCTATTCGAGTGTATCAAGCAAATCACTCGAAAATTCATTGAAAATATAATTAACAAAAAATACTTAAACATAAAACACCTCAACGAAAAAAAACCAAATAGAAAAAACTGCAACATCAATTAAGAAACTACTGATGAATAATGACCCTCATTTTTTTGGGAGGAAAGACCAGCTCAAATTCACATAACCATGCATCAAACTTTAGTGGCATAATTTAAAATTCAATTTATAACAACAATATCCTTGCCAATGTGTACACAACTACTGGTAACAGTAGTAGCAGTAGTTAGTAGTAATATTCGTAGCATCTATAAATCCATATCAAGGTACGAGGAGTTTGCTTTTCAGGCAGGCAATTTGTAGTAGAATTATAAACTTTTCGCTCTATGTTGCAAGCGAATGAAACAAACGAACACTTTCATCATACTTTGACAATATAAACTCATGTTTTTTAATTGGCCTCCCCGTAGATACATCAACTTTAATGTAGCGTATCTAATAGTACTTCAAGTATTAACGACATGACTTCAATACTCTCTAGGCAACAATTGTCAATGCAATATTTTGCTGGTATGAGTGTGTGTATGTGTGTGTGTTATTACCCTACAGATAGTATTGGACCACGTGGTTTATTTTAGCTGAAATGGCTTAGTTGCAACATGGTGCTATGTAATGCAGTAATGGACCATGTCATTTGCAAACAATAGCTTCTAGCTAACCCACAAGTGTTTGCCTTTTACGAGTGCAATCATTAAAACACGAATACGCTAGTGCTCCATCGAATAATGACATAGAGTTGAGTACTAGAGTGCTCCATCAATTGGTGATATGGAGTAATTTTGAGACTACTCCGATGTAGTGAAAAGTTGGGTTATATGGTCCAGCCCTAGGACATCGTAATGGTAAATCGACCATGTTTTCTCCATACAATTTGGTTGCCTTTGGACTAGTCCTAGTCCTCTCTGGAGTATACTTTACATACGTGTATAGACTAGTCGCGCTATCTGCAGGGTATTGATAAATTTCTGTATGTATGGGAGATCAAACTTATATCGGGATTTGTGTGTGCTCTTGTATATGTGTTTCGGTATGACTTAAAACACATATTGCAATACCAATGCAAATGAACAAATAGTGGCCTTTTTGCAGCAAACATAATGTACAGCATGGTAAGCTTTGAAGTTGGAAAATATTAAAGGAATTAGATCCTTTATACCGTGAACTTTTTGTATCTTTGAATAAAAAAATCTGATATATAAAACATGAAAAAAAGTTAATTCATTATAAAAAGATTTATCTATCATTCGGAGACTTGTTTGAATTAAAATAATTGATAATTCTCGTATTCAATTTTCATTCACAACAATATACAACAAATCAAATTCAAATAAAATATATGTGTGTCGGCGTTTTGAAAATTTATATCTTGGACTCATTTTAAGAAAAATTAAAGTTTTTTATTGATTGCTTCTTTCGATTGGTATAAAAAAATCGACTTTTCGAAAAATAAATCTAAATGCATTTTCTTCAAGTTTGATCCACGCCGTACACCGGTACTTCAAATTATATTTTGTAGTTTCTTGACCGCGTACAGGAAAGGGCAAAAAAGTTCATTGGTGACAGTATCGCTCTAAGCATTACAGAAAGGATTCGTTTTTTAGCCGAACAGTTTGTATATGAAATAACTTCCCTGCAGAGTTCCTGTCACTTTTGATGTTAGAAGGTTTAAATTGCACTTCCACAAATACTACTACATCTATTCTCCCACCCATAACCTATTTCCTTTCTTCCAGGAGAGAAGCCTTCATAAAGTGCTAGACTGTTTGTTTGAAAGTCGCAGATTCGATTTCTACATAGACTGTGAGTATTTCTGAATACAAGCCAAAAATGATTTCAGCTTTGTGCTTGTTAAAAATAAAAATAATAATATTACATAAACTCTTTCAAATGCCTGTTCTGCCTGTTATTTTGCAAACGGCACTAATGCTCCAACCACCAACATTTGAAGATTGGCTTGCATGAAAATTAATGTTGACGATTTTTTGTTGTTTTTGTTTATGGGCTGGGCTGGCTGCTTTACTTTTTTAACTTGATTTTACTTTTATTTGTTGTTGTTATCATTTATTTGTAAATTTTTTTTTTGTTGGCCAAAACATTTTTTTCCCGATGCATAGCAAATAAGTCACGTTTTAGTGACGGTCAACACTTGCAAATGTTACGAATCAGATGGACAGATGGACAGACGTTCGTTCGTTCGTTCATATGTATGCATAGGAGCACGAAGGGACAGTCAGACTAGCGTACGAACAAAGAGATAGACAAACAAATTTTTATTAGCCTGTTGGGTATTAAGCTGTCATTTGCTATAAAATGTCAATCATTGGCAGTCTAGTAACGTCACATAACGTCTGTACACGTACACAGGTTCTAAACATTTTTATGTATGTTTGTATATGAATATGTAATGTAACATTGCTACATACATACTACATATGGATGTACTTTTTATGCATACCAAGTAACAGACATATTGATGCAAGAGAACAAGTTTCAATTGGTGTCTATACAAATGATGATATGCAAACATTTGCAACCATATTCTCTCTTTGATTTTTATTTGCAGAAAACTTTAATAAATTACCGAAACAAAACTTTAAACAGCCATCCATCCCATGGGCGGCTGTAACACAAACAATGATAAAGATTATAAATATTCGTATAGTTGAGGACAAAAAGGTAGTAATACTAAATGTGAATGAAATCATATACATATCAAATTAGTGAAAAAAATTTGTATTGATTTGCTTTCATTGCATTGATTTATTTTCTTTTAAACATTTTTAAAAATATTAAATTTTTATTAAAATTTTATTAAATTAAAACAGTTTAAAATTTTTTTGCTTTTTGCATAACCTTTCATTATTTCAATGATATTCTCTAATTATTGTAATGAAATTATTTCATTGTTTTAATGAAATTATTACCTCATCAGCTTTTTACTTTTATTGACTATTTTAATTTATTAACAGTCCTAGAAAATGCTACAAATACGTAGTACGTATTACGTATGATAGACGATATTACACATCAGAAAAAATTTTAATGTTGCTGACCGCTCACAGTATTGAACTTAAACTCTTCTAATCATTTTCATCATTCGCTTTATGCAACGTCTTAACTACTTCGGCTAACAGCACTATCCAAACAATGTGTCTATGAGTGTATAATAATAAGAAATAGAACAACAGCAACAAATATATAAAATGACAATGTTTTGTTGTCATAAGTCCAATGAAATTTTCTAATGAAACTATGAAAGCTAATAAAGCAATTCGAATGAAAATTTTCACGATATTCGTGAAATTGCATTAAAATTTCGAAATATTTCATTAGAATTATGAAAAAAAATTTAACAAAATTGTTTCATTGGATTTATAAAGCGAAATTTTTTCAGTGTATACGTAGTTCGCGTCCTGAAAACTTAATTAATTAAAATTATCCAAATACTTGCTAACTTTCCCAACAACTCTTTTTTTGCATACTATCATCCTTCATGGCAACAGCTGTTGTTTGCTCCTTTTATTACAAAAATATATTTGTAATGGTTCTGGACGTTTGTATATGAACAGTAAGCACTCAACATTGTATTGGTCTTCGACAGAGTCTCAGTCTCATCATTGATGTCGTCATCGTCAGCATCACCCGCAAACTCGTACATAGATAATGGCGATGATGGCTTCAATCTTTGGATACTTCGCATAAAATATTAAACATAAAAGGCATGGAGGCCTGTTTGATATTCCCTTGGTTATAATATAGTCAAGAATGTTGGTACACATTCGTTTATAAGGTCTAATTTGAAATAAGGTTTTGATTGCCAAATCATTGCCATACATAAGTGGCATGTGCGTGTGTATGTGTGTTTGTATTACCAATCTCTTCAGTTTTCACTTTTAAGAGTACGTTACACTTCAATATGTTGCACAAACACGGAGGCAGACAAACACACACACACATCAATCCTCAATTGTTAGACAGACACATACAAATGTGTCTGTTGAAATAGAAGAAGGTTTTAAGGAAGAGTATAAAGCAAATAGAAATTACAGTAGACACCAGACGACAGGTGGTCATTTGTATATTTGGAATAGTAACAAACAAAAACATGCTTTCTAACTTTCTATTAACTTCAATTTCAATTGATGGATTTCTATGTATCCCATGACGATCTTCTTACAGGAGGAGTGTAGTAGAGGATATTACAGAACAAATTTGTTGATGTCTACTTTTGAACTTTTTTCTAATCCCTTTCAACTTCGGCTAAATACAAATTTACATGAGATTGACACATCGAACACTACAGTAATGTTGTGGCCTGTCAAAGTAGAAGCTGTTGTGGTACCCAATGTAGAGAAATTTTTTTACTTTAATTTTATTTTTATTTCTTTTTTACTTTTTCGCCAAAATACATTCTTTCATTCATTCGTAGTTTATTGATTTGCACCAATTGTTTTCCTTGTGCTACAGAATATTCCCTTTATTGAGTGTCATCTTTGATTTTGTTGCTTAATTCCTACAATTTCTGTTGCATGTCTAGTTATATATTTTTTTTTCTGTATCTTTTTTCTGTATGTCTTGCTTGTGTCAATTCCCATTTGTACAATATGTGATTGGCAGTCATGTTAGTTAATTGTATAAGAAAAATTCTTAGTCGCAGCATTAATTTCATTAGTAGCAAGATGTATGACAGACTGTATTAGCAGAGGACCATTGCGATTCTGGCGAAAATAAAAAAAAAATATTTTTGATAGAGGAATTAACCATTTTTGTTATCGTCAGTTGAAATGCAAAATCACCTAACTACACTTTCTTAGATATTTTAGAGGAGAGAATAAACAATATAAAATACTTCAGATAAAAGAATGAAAGTATTTTTATTTCCGTTTTGTATTTGGCTCATTTTTAAAACAAAGGTTTTTGAATTTTTGTTAGTTGCGTGGTTTTGTATTTCAGCTAAGGATATAAACTTATGTCGCAGAAGCGTCTCATCATGATCCAGAGTAATTTTATTAACTAATTGTTTACAACATTAGTATGAAATTTGTTTTTGTATTTGATAATACATTTTCGGTTTTGGGGGTAGCAACCTCCGAACACAGCATGTTGTTATGTTCTAGCTTAATAACATCAGAATTCACTGGTTCTGTTTCTATTATTTTTTTAATAATAATAATTAGTATTATTAAATTTAAATTAGTTAGCAAAATAGTTTCTTTAAAGCTTTTCGACATATCTTACACTGTTCAACAAAATCTAATTTTTCAAAATGACAAGGCTCTAACGACCGATTCTGGTAGATGACACTAAAAAATGTATACGAGTATGAGCGTTTTAAAACTTGGCATCTGGGATTCATTTTAGGGGGAATTAAATTCCCATCCCACTTTTCTACAAAGCTATGGTGAATCGGCATAGGAAATCGTGTAAGGCGAAAGAAGTGCTGAAAGTTTGATGTAAAACACTACGAGGAACAATTTTGTGCAACATTTTAACGCTCTAACCCTTCGTTGTGTGGGTCTCTTTCTCCCTTTCTTAAAAAAGGAGCAAAAAAGTTCCCTTCAGCGGCTACATAGCGGACTCAAATGTTCCAGAAAAATGTTGCCAGTGACATTTTGCATAAAAGTGCTAAATACATCTTACCCGCTAAGTGTCAAACTTACAATATTTCATATGCCGATTACTAACTGTGAATACCTACGAAATTAACCCTTAAGCACATTTAAAGTTTCAAATGATTTCTGGCGTTCAAGCTAAGCCTGGAGTATATTTTAAAAGTTATAGTAGAATTTGGAATGATTTCCCACGTTAAATTTGGTTGATTAACTTTCCGGTTCCGGTTATGTGCCACCCTCAGTGTTATTCTATTGAATACTAAATCGTTTTTCTGTTTTCCGTTGTTTCTTTTATAATTCGTACTTAACTCTTATTTTCGCCTTACTATTATGTTTGTGTTTAATATTTTGTTTATAATGTACTCGATTAGTTTAATTTCACTATATCGCGGCTGAAGGGTAGGTTTTTGTCCCTTTTTGGAAGAAAGGAACAAAACGACCCACACAACGAAGAGTTAAAGGGTTAATACATTCCACAAAAATGATTCTCATGGTGTTGTACATAAAAATACCGATCACATCTTTTACCTTAAGCTGCAGGGTAACAAGATTTTTTTATGCCAAGTACTAATGGTGAATAAGTACAAAATTATGCCTTAAACTCTTTTTAAGTTTTTAATGATTTGCAGCGTAAAAGTTGAATCTGGAGCTTGAGTGTCTTTGCAGACATGTATTAGAATTTTATGACAAACATAAACTATTCTCTATCATCCACCCAATCCTCATCCATCATGAATACAATCCGAAGCCCTCCAATTTTCACCTTAACTCAAGCCTGTCGTGTTCTGGCACTAAGATGTTTTGGCTTGAATCAATCCCGAATCTGGCTTTATAATAGTTAAAATTAAGTATTTAGCACTTGAATAATCCGTACTTGAATCAAGCTTTTTACAAGCCATACACGTTGCAACCGTTGGTACAACTCAGCCAGTAATCAAGTTGTGTCCCAGCAAACCAAAACATTTGAAAATAATATCGCATTCGAATGTTGCGTACAAATTTCTCAGACAAAACTCTCCAGACCGGCTATCGAAGTCGGAAAGAGAAAGAGCAGCAAATCTTTCGATTTCGATGCTTCGCTGACAAATCAATAGCGAAGAAATATCAATACCAAAAAAGTGCAGGAAAAAGTAATTTTTCAAGATTGTTATCTTTATTTTTTAATTTATCTATTTTAATGTAAATTGATATTTATTTATTTTAAATTTAAGCTTACGCTGCAGTCAATCAGATTCGAACACGGTACACCCAGGCTAACAGACTAGCACACATCCACCAGGCTATCGTGGCAAATTTTGTTTTATTCAATTATTGCACACATGAATGTAAATTACACATTCGAGAAATTATTGAAAATAAGTCGATGCTGCGAACATTCACATTTTATGGAATTTGGCAATTCTGCTTATTATCGCAATATATTTCGATGCTGCGAACATTCACATTTTATGAAATTTGACAATTGCGCTTAATATCACGACATTATCGACAATTCTTGGTTTTAGCGAACCTTCTTTTACTTCGAATCTCAGGTTTAGTGGGATGTTTGACGCACAAACGATAATAATATGCGACACGCACACAAACGTTGCGACAGTATTGTACAACATGGCAAAAAATCAAAATTTTTTGATAGACTAGGGTCTAGACTTGGGTCCAACTCCTTCGAACTCGCTCACCAGCTCGTTTTAGACACAAACCTATGATCAAACCCATGTATTTTAAATGGGTTTGATCATAGGTTTGTGTCTAAAACGAGCTGCTGAGCGAGCTCGAACGAGTTGGACCCAAGTCTATTGGGGTCCAACTCGTTCTAACTCGTTCAGCAGAACGTTTTAGACACAAACTTATAATCAAACCCCTTGTAATTTAAATGGGCTTGATTATAGCTTTATTTCTACCCCAAGTCTACTTTTTGATTTTTCGTACAACCGAGACACAACTTAATACAACGAGCTCACAAACGTTACACTTTTGTATACAACCTGCTCAAGTTGTACCAAGGGTCGCAACGTATATGGTTTCATTTCCGTAATTGTTGTTAGAAAACCTATACTTACCGTACTTTTGACACCGCTTTGGCTTGATTTAAGTACATATCGATTGATTTTTCTTTTGTATGTAAAAGAAATTTTTTTCAAAATATCCAACGACACCCAATAAAAACAAATTTAACAGAAGTTGACAAATAATAAAACAATAAAAACCCCTGCATTTACGCAATTAAGTTTTGTTTTTCCAATTTCTAAATGGAAAACCTAGAAAGAATCCAAAAAAGGTCAAATAACAAAATAAGAAAGAATGAAATAACAAAGCTAATTTACAAGCGGCAAACGTAACATTTAATCTTCCAAAACAGCCAAGACGTGATATGATTTAATAAAATAAATGTACAATGCCAAATATTGCTTATAAGTTTCTTTCTACACAGCAGCATAGAAATAACAAAAACGATTATAACAAGAGTTTACCTTTTGCGAAATATTAACCCCCTCGCAAGCATTCCTTCTTACTACAACACAGCACACTTCTCTTCATTTTTGTTTCCATGACCCTCCAGAAGCAATGATTAACAATATGAAATCGAAAAAGAAGTGAACAAAACAAAAGTAACATTTGTTTTTTACCTCTGTACAGCTAAACTTGCTCGAGCATTATTATTATATATATAAATTAAAAATAATATAAAAAACTTTTTATTTTAGAATCCATGCGTGATAATAAAATTTTTTCTGCCAAATTCTAATATGGCTAAACTACCTAAATTATGTTTATTGAATCAATAAATTTCTGCTATAAAAATTAGATTTTATGAGCATGAAAGGCAATGAAAAGTGCCAGTTATTGCGCACAGAACAATATAAAATAACATTAAATTAAATTGACTTTCGATTGTAATCGTTTGTATTTGCTCACATATGATTTTGAAATTATGTTTATTGTATGTTATTTACTCGATTATAGAAATTATTTTATCCAGATCAAATTAACGTATTAACAAATTATTAGATTTTGTATTTGTAATAATTTGAAATTTGAAAGTTATCAATGACAGTTTTTTTTTAAGAGAAGTAACACAATCGGGCAATTAATGTCTACCAGTTAATTAATTAAGGTGTTGCCTTCTTTGGGAAAGGGATAGTGTACAGAGAACAGTTGGTGAACTGGGAGAGAGATGGAAAGCTTAATTCATTTACAACTATGATATTGCGCTTTTTTTTATAGAGCATTACTGCAGCTCCTCTGGTGTAAAGTAGAGGCATTAATTTATTAAAGCTGTGTAGCCATTTATTAGTGCTACTCGCCCGGTACTGCCAAAGTGATCAGTGCTATGCCTTCATCGCTTTAATAACAGTCCAACCACAACCAACACAATAACACACCAATGCACATAAGAAAAATTCATGATGTTGTTGCCTTGCCTGAAACTAGTCTCGAACTCAAGACCTCCGGGTTTGTCGTCAAACGCGCTAACCATCTCAGCCAGCAACACCTTCATTGTATCGTATATGTATGTATTTGAAATTTACAGATTTTACGAGAAAATAACAATATTAAAGACAATTTTTAATTTTTAATACAAAATTATTAGAATATAATTTACAATGTATCAAAAAATAGAAGCTAGATTTAAAATCAGCGACCTCATATCATAAAAAAACGAAACATGTAAAATTTTTTGTTTATATCCAAAGAAATTTAATTATTTTGGCTTGAGTTCGGTGCTAATTTAATTTTTTCAATTAAATTATATTTTTATTTAGAGATAAATGTGAAGCATGTAGATAAAGAACATTTTGACAGCACGGAGGGTTTAACTGACGTTTCGATAGCTCCCGCTAATCCTTCAGAATTCTTTACCGCTCAGACCACTCGACCAAAGTCGATGGTTTGCAGTCAACTTGACTAGAAATTAGATCCGAACTCAAGCCAAAATAATTAAATTTCTTTGGATATACACCCATACAGTCCGACTAAATTCAAACCTCAATTTTTTTATATAATGCAGAATATCTCAGAAACTAGAGGTGCTAGAAAAATAATAAAGTTATTTGCGTAAGCAACGGACGAAAATACATAAGGATCAGTTGTTTTAATTTAAAAACATTAAAATAAAAAAAAGTTTTAAGGACTAAACTAAAAACATACGATTTTTAATATCCTTTCAAAAACAGTAAGATATCCTAGTTGACTCATTAATGTGAATATACTCATATGAAATAGACTTTTGTGTAGATTAATAATCTAGAAAGTATTTAAAAGTTTGGAGGACCATTCGTGAAATATTAAACGAATAATACAAAAAATGGTGTAAATTATGCAAATGCCAAATGTCACTATATCTTTCAAACCAGAGCTGTTAAAGAAAAACTAATGATGCCATCGTAATTGCGAGATAAAATACATAAGGATCAGCAATTTCTATTTAAACAATACAAAAAGACCTCCGTTTTGTTGTGCTGTGTAATCAAAGATTTTATAGCATAGTAAGAAATAGTTTAATATGCACATAACACCATATTATACCATTTTTCCCCGTTGTTTTGCAAAAAAATCTTTAAAAAAAACTTTAAATAGTTAAAATCTGAATACACTATTGAAAACTATAAATAGTTTTGTAAATTTTAATATGTGATATATCTACTTATTTCTTTAAAATTGTAAAATCAATGGATTTATAATTAAAAAGTTGTACTTAAATAGCTTTGTTTCCTTTTCAAATTATGTTCTACCGTATATCTACTTAATAATCTTAGGCCGAATAGGAATAATTCCCTGCTAAGTCCATATGAAATTGTATTGATTATTATTTCCAAAATATTTTGATTCTGTCCCACTGTACTATACTGTAGTAAAATGTTGATTTATATAAGTATGTATACGTGTGCTATTGTTCAAGTATCGTTCTTGCAATATCCCTGTAGACAGTGTAACTAGTATGTAGTTAGAACTATACTAGTTTCTTTTTTCTTCAGACTAGTTGCCTATCTGTTCTTTTTTCATATATCGAACTATCGATTTTAATGTTAGCTTGTCATAGGAGCCCAACCACTTCATTTATATACAGTTATATCCCAGTTAGAATTGTAGTTGTTGTAAACTACTAGTGCCCTTACTAGTTTTTTTATTTAGAGCTTTGTAACTTATAAAAACTTTGGCTCAACCGGGGTACGAACACACATTCCTCACATTTCAAGCAAGTACTCTACCCACTGAGCCACCTTCTACTTATTTTTTTAAGAGCAAAAAATATGTTTTATATTAAGTCGTTTTGTAATTTTGTACTAGTTTCGGACTAGTCTCGATACAACTAGTAATATGATTGTTCTTTTTTTGCCTAGTATCGTTACTAGTGTTGTTACAAATAGTAGTATGACTATCATTTTTTGACTAGTATCATGACATCTAGTAATATGACTGTCCCGAAGTGTATCTAGTTATAAATTTAGCTGCTGGGATGTAGTCGTATCTAAAAAAAACTAAATTTTTAAGTTATTGAAGAAAAATCTTAGTCCAAACCGAAGTTAGAGCCATTAAAAAGCTAATACCGGCATACACATGCTAACATTTTTAAAACCTTAAACGCGTATTGCCGAAATCGAAATTTGCCTAAACTTAGAGTTATTGGGCTTATCTGCAGAAACATGCAAATTATTTGGCAGTAATCGAACTGCTAATGCCCAGGTCTATTATGATCATAAGAATTAATGTCATCACCATACGTAATAGAAATGAATAATCCAACCAAATATGTTTGTTGCTTGCTCGTCACCCTAACAACTTTTTCCGTCATAACTAGAACAACTGTGTTTGATACAGTGATTGAGTTTACGAATAAAATTAAAGCAAAATATTACAAACGGAATGACAGAATTACTATACACATAATTACCACTCATGTCAATAATGACAGCTTTTTTCCAAAAATTCCTAAAGCTATTATAAATGCCCTTTGTTCGAATTGTACGATTAAAAAATAATTAAAACTAAAATTTAATTGAACGAATTGAATAGAAGCTAATTTAGAGCTCAATTCTTTGTTACGTTACCAATATAAAATAAAAACTAAAACTAGTTAAAATGTCCATAATAATGAAATTGATTGAATTTTACGCAGATTGTTTATAACGCACATATACAAAAACACTAAACTTGTAGGTATATACTCAAGCATATATGTAAGTATACTTGTATTATATTAGAATGTTTATGAATTTATGAAATTGTTTTACCAAACATTTTTCCTTCATATAAATCGTTCATGTACGTAAATGTTTAATTTCAATGCAACCACAAATTCAATAACGAGTGAGTACGAACATACATATTTACGTAATACGTTTTTGTCGATATAATTGTAGCTGCTCTCATATCGAAGCTTTTATGACCAATCTGCTTTCTGTACCTCTTCTAAATTCAATTTTGAAAATTGCAAAAGTTTTTGGCAAATTTTTTGGAAAATATTAACATTAATTTCATTTTTATGGCTTTATGCGTGTTTTTCTTTTATTTGTTGGAAATTGATTTTCGTACATACGCTTGTGTGTAGGTGTGTGTGTGTGTGTGCATGTTCATGTGCGTGTGTTGAGAGGATCCCAGCGGTAAAAGGTAACATTCCTGCAATTTTCAGGCCTTCTGGAAGGCCTGCAAGACCGATACACATAAAATAAATTAAATTCTTTGTTCAATCGAAATAGTGTTTACAGAAGCATTTTATTTAATTGTACGTATATGTATTACTGTAACGTGTATTTTTATACATTTTAAGGAACATTTACGGATTAACTCATTTGGGTCTAGCTTGCTGAAAATTATTATACAATTTTTAAAATGCTTGTTTTTTTCTCTAACTTATTGGTAGCCAACGAAAGGTTTACATGTTTGAAACATTTTAAATAAAACTTAAAAACTCATGAGTGATTCTCATGTTCTTTGAAACTTATACTATTTTGTAAAATTTCTTCGTTAAAGCAGCTCGTTAAGTAACCATTACAGGAAAAGCCTGGACTTTCCGATATACGTTCGGAATATATCCTACCAGGATTACAAGGAACCTTTTTCCAAGTGCTAGGAATTGCTCGGTTCTAACTGTAATAATTAAGAATTATAGAGTTTTGGATATTCTAGAATTGGAAATTGCGGATCACCTGAGTACCGTCTTCCAACAAAAAAATATATATTCTTGTATTGGCATTTAAAAAATTTACATCTGGGATTCATTTTAGGAGGAGTTAAACACATCAAATTCATTTCCCATTTCCACAACATATTTTAAGTATGTCTACCAGTTATTTGTCATTCGTGACTTTTCTTTTTTATATAATATAATTTATTATCAAATTAATCAATAAAATGGTAAGTCGTCTGCACTAATTCAGTCATAATTGCAATACATAAAAAGTTATTAAAAACATGTGAAATGGAAATGTTTATTGCAAAATTTGTAGCATGAGCTTCATCAATTTGCTAAGAATTCGTCATTCCTTACTTGAATATTTATTTCAAAAATTCAAGCGAGTGCTGAATAAAAACAACACATTTTTCGAAAAGAACAAATTTTGTTTCAATCGTAATAATTTCAATTGTAAATAATTCAAGTATATTAGACAACTTGCTTAAAATTTTATTTTAAAGACAACTAAACATGTAAAAAAATTGTAATTCGTGACTTGTCTGTTTGTATGGATTTTGTTGTGCTAGTTTCTTATATCCAATTTCAATGTTTTCGTTATTGTTTTGGGTCTTAAAGGGGAAGAAAACTAAATTAACCAGCGCAGAGATCCAAAGATGTAATAGAAAAGAATAAAACTAGACAAAAGAGCATAATATAAGGAAACAGCAATGAAAATGTAAAGTGAATTACTCTTACAACAACTTATTTAATTTATTTATTCTTTGGCTTTGACTTAAAGCAATTGAAATGAGTTGTGAATAATATGGAATTCACAGCACCCTAAAGAGCGGTAACGAATGATAAAAATATTATGCGTTAATATGGTAAAACTAAAAATAAACAAAAAAAAAACACATGTTTTTTTCGAAGACTACTATGTTTCCACAATCAACAGAAAATTGCTCATTATATAAAATTTTTCATTCATAATTTTTCTCCCAATTTTTGTACCATGTTAAAAGAATGTTACCCTTATCTTTCATATTCCGTAAAGTGATTTATAGAGCGTCTCAAAAATTATAATTTTTACATTCAATATCTTCAATAGCTTAATTATATAGTCGCCACAAACGCTCCCAAATACTCTCTTCATGCAACTTTTATTTCATTTAATATATGGATGTGTCAGAAGCTAAAAGACCTAACTCCACAAAATAAAAAGTAGAGTAAGTCAGTGTTGTTTGAAAAAGTGATTTTAATTATTTTTGTTAATTTTTATTGTTACCATACATTTTTATGATGTTTAACAGACAAAATGAGTGGGTAGGGGATTTCTGTGAAAGAGGTGGGTTGGCTAACTTTAACAAATTTCAAAAAACATGTGAAAAATATTCAAATAGGAATAAAAACGTTTACTGATTTTTCATATTTTTTAATGGAAAATATTTAAATAATAGAAGTACAAAATAATTTTCGAAGAGTTCACAACTAATTAGATAGTAATATAACAAAATTAAGAAATTTTTGGAAAGTGGAGTTAGGCCTTTTAGCCTCAGACACATCCATATATTGCTAATAACAACCAGTATTATAGAAATTTTCACACCAAAAAAAGCTCAATATTGTTCAGCTACTTTTTCAATTTTAGTTCGGAAAACTAATTAAACTTTTTGCTCTGTTCTATTCATTTTAATTTTTTGCTTTTTCTACATTTTATAGTCAGTCATCTGTTGCTTTATGTTACGCTCTGGTGTTTTTTTTTTCATTTTGATATTGCTGACGTTGTCCAATATTCAATACAATTTTATACAGTGGCTGGCTGTCGTTAATGATGAACTTATTGGACGTATAAAAATGATTTAGTTTACGAATTTTCAGCCATTTTACTTTATTGTCTTTTATTGGTAAAGAATTTTACACAACTTTCCCTGTAGTGTGCTAATTAATTACAAATTGTTGAATATATTTTATATCGCTTTTATCACAAGCTTAATTGTCTGGAAAATAGATACGAGCAAGTTTCGAGAACTTTTTTTTTTTGTTAAATTCTTCTTGAGCAGACTTTATTTTTTTACATGATAGAAAAATCGGGTTTTCAAAGCTATAGCAAAATGAAAATTAAAATAATTTAATATGCACTTAAAGCTTTGAAAATATGCAACTAGACATCTATGCAAAACCTTCAATGATGGTGATAGATGGCGCTATGCAAAAAGAAATAAAGCAGAGATTACTATTGTATCTTTTCGATGACCTTACATTTCCTTTGAGAATCCCAATTTCTCCAGGCATATTTTTATTTAGTCTGGTAATACAGACCATTTTTTGCCTTGAACTTTTTTAATTGTTATATAAAAAAGGTAATTAATATCAAGTAGAACAAATTGATCATTAGTGTGACTTACTTATCTTTAATTTTGAGATCGTTTTTTTTTTGTTAATTACTTCACACTCCATCAAAGCTTTTTAAATGTAATAATTACCTGAAAATAAAAAAAAATGTATATGCATTAAATTAGTTACAGTTTGTAAAAAAAATATTTATGGCATAATTTTGCAAAGTAAAGTATTCTATACGTTTGAAATTTTTGTGGAAAAATTTTGCTTTGGAACGAATTTTCGTTATTTTGCACACAAATTTAAAACGTTTAGAAAAGATATTTTTACAAAATCCAACCATTAATTAATATAAAAATACATAAAAATGTAATATTTAATGTAAAATATCCCTTTTGACTATAATTTGAGAATATAATTTTTTTTTTTGCTACACTTTAACTCTTAACGGGCTCATTAAATATTTAGCCACTTATCATAGAAAAGTACGTTTTAAACTCAAAAACAATTTAGTGTTGTTAAGGAAATAAATACCAATTGAAAATGATTTGTTGTTTTTTTTTTCTTTACAATACAAATCTTTGCCAATTGTGGTATTTTTGTTCTTTTATTTTCTTCTTTTTTTGTAAGAAAAAAAATCAGAAAGACAAACACGAAACTCTGACACTGATTCCAAGCAACATGCCTGTATGTACATGACAACAATGAAGCATCATTGACGTAGTCAGGATAAAAAACAGAAAATAAGTTGTAAAAAATAAACTTCATCAAGTTTTATTTTATTTATCTTTTAGTTGTGACACTTGTACTCTCGTAGTTGTATGAAAATAGCAAAGAAACGTCAGTAAGTGGAAGCTAAATTTACAGGAAATTGTATGTGATGATCAGGGAAACCGCAAATATGCAATTACATGTTTTTTACTGTCCGATGTATGTGGAGACAAATGAGTAATTTATTGGTTTCAGAACTTTTTAAGAATTCAGGCATAGATTTTTTAGTGCATATTTTCGCATATTTTACAGCATATTTTGCACTTAATTGCATATTTTGGAAAATTTTTAAATTTTTGTCGCATATTTGACCGGTTTTTCTTGCATCTTCTGCCTTTTTACCCGACTGCGCGACACAAAGAATGGTATTGAGTTTATCAGCCTATATATGTATGTATGTATGTGTGTTCCTTTGCATAGAACGAACGCATAGAGCGATTTTGACAATTCTTACGTCAATATATTCGTCTTAATTCGGGGAGTGTCACTAAAGATATGACACTAGTCAAAATTCAATATGGCGGCCAACAGGCGTCATTTTGTTTATACTAATAAAATAAACAGTCGGCGAACTATATCAAAATGGGTATCAATCGACAGGTATTTGAAAATCATCTCTTATGATTTTTAATTTCGAATGACCATTTAGGATCTGTGACGGTTTCAAGATGTTTTCTTTTATTTTTTTTGCGCAGTCGGGTTTTTTGATTTTTTAAATTTATGTCTTGTTTAATTATTAATATGCATATTTAGAAAAAATAAAACATAAAAAAAAAATCTGTTTTGTGATCGAAAATTTTTTAAATTTTTGCTTATGAAGAACATTTTTCTTTTGCTTTTTAAATTTTACTCTAATGTATTTCTTAAAAAACTTCCATATTCTATTGATTTCTTCGCAGTATATTGACAGCTATAAAAACTTTTAATTGTATGCTTTTGCAAAAGAAATAATATCCATTAAAATTCATATGGGTGACTCTCATTCTAAACGTACATTTTGTGTTTTTTTTTTACCAATGTAACTAAATGAAATTTGTAAAGGGAGGATTCATATTATAGTTTTTTCCTCATTCAATGGATCTGGAAAGAAATTATATTTTTCGATTTTTTTTAATATTTTTGTGTACTGAGCGTTACATTTGCTTTCTCGGTTGTTCTGGGAATGATTTTTGCGAAAAATACACACACAAAAATCAGTACAGAGTTTGAAAGCACTATACATCTACTCTCTAAAAACAAAAAATTTTAATAATCGCAGCACTCAATTAATAGCTATGAGCACTTCTACAATTTTGACTTGGGTTCACATGGAAAAACAAAAAATGTATAACTTTTAAAATAAATATTTATTAACATTTATACATTAGCAAAAATGAGCGTAGCTATTCTTTCCAATAAGACATTTTTTAAGACAATCGAACAACAATGTTAAAAGTTAGGTCAATTTTAAATAATTATTCGTACCAAAATACTATCTGACTAATACATTGTTCGAAAATATAATAACCCACAGTGCGGTAGAAGCAAAATTATTTCAAAGCAAATCACAAATTTGTAAATCGATAATGTTTTCTATATCGTTTCTATCCTTCAGGTACTGTTGGCTTTTTATGATGTCCTAAAATTTATAGATAAATTTCATTTTAAAAAACGTTTACATAACGCTCAATACATTTACGAATTCAATATTTTTTTCAATACAATTCAGATGTATAACCTTCGACGTATTTTAACATAACCTTCTTCGGTATTCACTAAAAAAATTCAATTAAATTAAAAAATATATTGATAACACTCAATAAATTTTTTTTTGGACACAAAGGATGATTGATTGGTGAAATCTATTGCAATATTTTACTATTTAATAATGTTCACAAAAGTTTTAAGTATATAGAACTACAAACCTAGGCTGTTTTTTAGTGTATGTTGTTAATACAATTTTAATAATTAAACTGAGTAATGTAGCGTATTAAAAAAGCGTAACACTCAATACACAAGACTGCAAACAACAACAATTTAAAAAAAAGTTATAATTTCTAATATATAAAAAAAATTTGATGCGT
The DNA here is from genome assembly GCA_956483635.1 of Panzeria rudis. Classification (NCBI taxonomy): domain Eukaryota; kingdom Metazoa; phylum Arthropoda; class Insecta; order Diptera; family Tachinidae; genus Panzeria; species Panzeria rudis. The sequence continues at coordinate 136,923,597 of OY101449.1, read as the reverse complement.
GAAATAAGAAAAGCAAATGGAAATTTAATCTGCTTTTTGGGAAATTTTGTAGTTTCTTTATGTGGCATGCATTACGGACACGCCATTTTGTATGAAGAGAATAAAAAGAGGATTTTTGTTCTTCGTTTTCAACACATATCGTAGAGTCTTGCAAAAAAAAAATTTATGTACATTTATTTATAATCTATTCAATCTTTAGTTTTCATTTTAAAATGTGTACGTTTATTTTATGAAGTATTTTACTATAATTTCAGCGGACGCGAAAAAAATCATTTGAAATGCGAATCGTCCTTATATTAAATTCATATCACTCTTGAAAAATTTTTAAAAACTCGTTCAGGCCCTTTTGCATTTTAAATGACGATATGTATATAATTTGTGGTGACAGAAATAAGTATTATATAAATTATAAAAGAAATGATAAAGTTTTAAGAGCATATTTTTCTAAACTTTTGTAAGCATATTTTTTAGTGCATATTTAGTATGCATGAAACACATTTTTTAGGGCATATTTTTCGGTTTCCCTGCTGATGATTGTGGGAGACTGGTATTAGCGATGTGGATGTGGATGGATGGGTAGCATATTTTCATAACAATGGTAACTTGCTTGAGCCGATGTGGAAAAGATGATGAAGGTTTGTCAAAGACGTTGGAGACCGCTGTAATATAACACACATACAAAATATATATTGTAACTTTTTTTATACATACGTGATGCGTAATATGAACGTGACACCCTTGTGAACAAGCTGGTTTTTTTTTTGCACAAAATAACAATAACATAAGCCTTATCTACAATGGGCAGAAAATGAACAAAATTCGAAATGTTTTAGAAATAGTTAATTAAAGTTTAAGTGGCTTTTTGGAAAATTCTAAGAGCGATTTGATTAATATTTGAAATGGATATGAAGTTGGTAACTTCACAGCATTTATCATGCGCCTACATCTACTTTTCAGGGATCTCATTAAACGAGTTTTTATACATAGATGGGATATATTAAATATGCCAAAGTTTTTTCTTGAGCACCGTTAGGCTTCATTATTTCTTCTACTTACACATTCTCTTATTTTTCAAAAACTTTTTTTCTGATAGCACACGAAAAGAAAAGATATGGTTGTGGCATGGTTACTTCAACAATGTCATATTTCCCGATATAGCTTATGGTTGTATCAAATAAGTTATTATTGTTTGAAACAATTGTGAACCTTGATTAGAGCAGGACAAAATACTCATGCTTACATTTAATCATGGCACTATTAGAACCCATACTAATAGCAACATGGTTGAATTTAATAATATTATTATTAAAAAAATTCGTGGTATATTTAAAAATTCAACAATAGTATAGTTCTATAACCTTGCAATCAAGCTTTAGTTATAAAAGAGACATGGCTCTCTGCTTTCAAAAAAGTGTTGGTTCAATCCCTTGGTTGAAAGCTTTTTTGGCCGTCTTTTGTTTTACTTGAGAGCTGTTGGTTTGTTCGTCGCTTGGTTTGAAAAAATAATAATAAAAATAAATAAAAATGAATTTCAAATATCTAAACTGATAAATACTTGCAATTAATATTCGGTCGTGTTGCGAAAACCATTTGAAAACGAAAAGCAGTGTTCTTTTAATCAGACAATTTAGTGCATTCGTTCGGATAAAATATCTCAAACATCTGAAAGATAAAAATTAACTGAAATCTTTAATATTTCAAACTGAAATGGTTTTCAGAATGTGGCCGATTGTAAAGAAAACGTACCTCAGCAAATATGTATGTATATATCTGTTTGAGAATAGATAATACCTGTTATTTCAAATTCCACACTCAGATCAGTTAAAAAAAGAAAAGTCTAACCATATATAAGCTATTTTAAAGCATATATATGGTTGTTTTGAACCATATACATGGTTATTTCGACACATGTATTATAATTTTGAGCCATATATATCGTTGTTTTTAACCATTTATATGGTTTTTCAAACCATTGCAACTTTGAACCATATGATATATATGGTTATATCAAACCATATATTAACCACATTATATATAAAACAGATTTTGATAACAATATATTTAACCATATATTCAATCATAGTGTATTGCTATTCAATTATGGTTCCCTCAACCATGTTTTTTATCATTTTTATTCATTGAATATTATGCCAAGCCTATCAGAGATTGGCATCATTAACGGTGCTCTTACTTACTAAATCTTTTTTTTTTTGCATATGGCTTTTGTAAATCCTTTATTTAAAAAAAAATATAAAGTATACTAGTTATTTAAGAAGTTTTAAGTTTTTGCCTTTATCAACCCATAGTTACTAAATTCATAAGTGTGTGTTGTTTCTGCTTGTCATTCTCGTAATTCTTTTTCACTTTTTTCTCCTCTTCGTTTGTACTTTTTTCGTGTCTTACTTTAAGTGAACTGCCACTGCTGAATTTTGTATTTTTGTAAGCCGATTTAAAAAAGTGTCTACATTATATAATACGACGTTGTATTTGACATGATTCTTTTAAGAAACGATGAAGAGGAGTAAGCGTTCAACAGAAATAATAAAAAGTGTTCAAGTACCCTAGACTCTACTTTCCAGAGTGTGTGTAAAATTTTTTTAAACCATCTTTTAAAAGGTAAATATATTAAAAAAAAGAACTAAAAAGGTTTAAAATAACTAGTACGAGTGGCAGATTGTCCACAGCAAACAATGCAGAAAGTAGCACAAACCTTGAAGAGCTCTCCAATGTCAATTATAATAATAAATATTAATTTATAATAAGCTGTTTTTATTTCTGAGTAACTATTTTATTAGCAGTTGTGACTAAATAATTTTATATTAATGTGATACTGTTTATATGTACTCGTATATGAATGCTAGCCAAAAGTATAAGTCGTTCATAACATTAAATAACAAATTTTTAACGTTTTGCCTCAAAAAATGACGATTTTTTTCCAATCTAGTTTGGCGAACATGAATATGCCTCTCATTTAGTTTTCTTAAGAAGAGTTTTCGAGATATTCGCGAAAATGTGGCTTTCTGCAGTTTTTTTAGCTATTTCCATCTTGGGAACAGTTCTTTTAAATTATACAAATTTTTCATTGCTGCATAGATATGTCTATCTTCCTTTAGCCAATAAAAAAACTGTCTTGATCGGATTAAATAAAATTCATTAAGTTAAAGGCCTTAAGATCTATAAAAAAATAGATGAAAATGTTTTTGTGACAGACAGATTTTAACAATTTTAAAATTTCTGAAAAACTTTTTGCAAACAAGAAGAAAAATAGTGTTCTATGGTGCTTTGTGCATCTTAAATTTTTTTTAAATCTGTAAAATCGGTAGATTTTAGATTTAGAATGAAATTTTGCATTTAAAAAGGAAATTACGTACTTAATACTAAGAAAGCAAAGAAAACTAAGATTTGCTTTTGAGAATCTTAGAATTACTAAGAAATTTTCAAGAAATCCCAAAAAAGTCCCATAAAGTACACATTTGCGCCAAAGCTCATAAGATACATTGGCAAATAAATAGATACACATAAGCAGGGAAACCGGAAATATGCCCTAAAAAAATATGTTTTATGCGCATTAAATATGCATTAAAAACTTAAAAATATGCTCCCAAAATGTAAAAAAATATGCTCTTATAACTTGATCATTTCATTTATAAATTATATGATATTCATTTCTGATACCACGAATAATGTTCATATCGCTCATTTGCTGCAACGTCCTCATAACTCAAAATTTATGATTTTCGAGCTAATAATGCAGAATTATTCGACATTTCGTTCTTCATATTGTACAAAAATTTCATATAAATATCTTGAATATTCAACTCTTGAGAAAAGCATGAAATTTTTGTCTCCATTAAGTTGTGTGTAAATTGAAAATTTTTGAAACTCGTTTTCTGTAAAACTAGGTTTTTTGCGTTATGACGACGTTGTAGCAAATGAGCGATATATTGGTGGCATGCAATAGTTTCCAAGAAGATAACGTCCACGGACATTATTTCCATTTCAAAAAGGAAATACTGTCCATGGGAATGTCGAATACTGGCTTCGGAAAGTAAAAGTTTTCTGCCTCGTCAAAAATTTGAACTTTGCGAAGCCACTATTCGATATACCCCAAGAAGAAAACAATTAATCCTGTTCAAAGCCCGGCTATTACGGCCCTTTGTTCCACCTTAGAACTATAGGAATCAATAGTAAAAAGCCCGGCTATGCAGTCGATCTTTACTCTGCAGTACTATTTGCATGAACTTTATTTGCATTTTTCATGGTCATTATATCCTTTTCAGCGTAGAAATATTGTCCATGGCCACTATTTCATTGCACGATATTGCATGCCACCTGTATATTCAGGATCCTTATGGATACGGCAGTCGATTTGCCCATTGAAGTACCAGGACACCAAGACATAATTTGTTGTTCCTATTAGGAACAAATCAGGAAAATCGAATAAATAGCTTAAATATTCGCAAACCCGCCTATTCTCGTCCTGCTATCTTTCTATGAAGTACAAATAAGCCAACAATCTCTACAAAATTAAAATTGCTCAAAAAACCTCAAAACTACATAATTGAATTTAAAGCTGTCAATAAACTGGGAATAAACCATTGGAATGAGGAAGATTTGTAAGAAACTGGGGAAAAAAATACATTAGAGTAAATTTAAAATCGCATAAGAAAAAATTTTTTTATATGCAAAATTTTCAAAATTTTCGATAGCAAAACGAACTTTTTTCCTTTTATTTTTTGTAAAAATGCATATTACAATTTAAAAAAAAACCAAATATGCAGGAAAGCAGCCAAATATGCCACAAAGAAAAGAAAAAAAATTGCCTAAATATGCGGCTAAGTGTAAAATATGCAAAAAAACATGCTGTAAAGGGTAAAATATGCAAAAATATGCACTAACAAATCAATTCCAAAATTCTTAAAAGGTTCTGAGACGTATAAATATCTTATTTGTGCCTACATACATCGCACAGGAAAAAACATGCAATTACAAATTTCCGGTTTCCCTGCACATAAGAAATTCTGGAAGTGATATTTTTTTTTTTTTTTGTTGAGTCCAAGTTTTGGCGTTTTCGAACATATGGTCTAAAATCAAAACTTTGCTCCAAAATATGCTGAATCCGGAAGGGTGCAGTGCCAACAAAAATGGTAAAATGGAGTAAATTCTTTTTCTAAACTCAAATCTTATAAGGGCTACAAGGACACAAAAAATAAGTGCCATAATTTGGGATTCCATAGCTCCGCTTCTGAGCAATCGGGGAAGCTAGCTCATCGTTATAGGCTCATTAGAAATACTTTTCTTCAATGTTCGTGTGAAATTTTATACTGTTCAGAAAATCCGTTTGGAGAGATGTTTGATTTGTTTACAAAACAGTTTGAGTCTTCCCCACTGTGCACTCTGTATCTTTAGTACTAATACCATTTTCTCAAGTCATAGGACGAGTACGTTTGGATCATTGGTCACCAACTCTCCCGCTGGGTACCAATGACTTGATTATTGTTTTGAATATTCCAAATTTATAAAGCATATTTCGGAAATCTGCTAAAAATTTTATAAAAATTATTTTTAAAAAACCTAGAATTTTAAACATCAAATGTTTTTGTAGTGTAAAGACCACAACACATTAACAAGGTACAATAACTAGCTATCTTTTTTATTTTTCTTGTTACATAGTGAAATTAAGAAAAATGAATATTTAAATTAAGCAAAAGAAGACTACCTAAATATATATTTTGATATCACACTTTTTGCTAAAAAAAACTTTCTACAAATAGTTTGAATGCATTTGTGAATATGTTAATAGCAACCAGCCAGCATCGGTCTAAAAAAAATGGTTGTTTATCTGAAACAGACTATGAAAAAAATGCGTTAAATTGCCTACAATTTTTTCTACCATTTAATTATTGAATTTTTGTATGCAGCTTTTTCGCAGCTCAAGTTGCGTATACTTTTTCGTATTTATTTTTTAAATTGGCCATGAATCCATGTAATTGTTATAACTTAAATTTATAGTGAAAAAATTCATATAGAATTGGTTGGAAAAAATTCAGTATGTTTTTTAAGCAATTTTAACATTTTTATTTAATATTGTTAAGTTTTTTTTTTGCTTTCTGTAAATGCAAATAATTCAATTTTCACTTTTTAAAATGTTTTTATTTGCCATTTTTTATATAAATTTTTTTTTTCGATTTCACAACATAAACCTAGACTATGAGAATACAATTGAAATGATTGTATAGAATGGCATTTATTTATTAAAAATATTTGTTTATGAAGGAAATATATTTTCATTTCTCTTAATTTTTATTTATTGTTACTGCTTTTGTGCAAAAAAAAGTGTCCTTTAAATGAAAATTATCGAAATTTTTAGTTTAATAAAAACGTAAAGGGAACTATTAAATTCAGCAGCATATTCAGCATTAAAGAGAGAAAAAATATATTACTTGAATAAAGCACTATCCAAGCAGACCACGTTTAAGTACTTCTAAAGGAAAGGAATCAATATCAGGTTTGAAGACGACAGTCTACGAGTTCTTTAATATAGAGTAATTTAAAAAATGTTCGGCTTAATTCAAATTTGGTCTTTATTTTATTCTGTTTTGATTATCACATGGTGCATGTATGGCTTTTATGTTATAACCAAAAGTGAAAGTAACCCTATTGTTTTTACTACGCTCTCCGTCCGACCGTCGTCTGTTCATTTAGCTTTCACATGCTTGTCTCTACCGTTAGAGGTACAGACCTGAAATTTTAACAAATATGCGTAATTATGACCGCTACAACAACAAATACTAAACATTGATAAAATTTTTAAATTAAAGGGTGCTCTAAAGCGAGCAGCGAAACATGCAATATATACATACTTGATATATAGGCACTTAAACTTTTCATATTTAGTTTACTACACCTAAATTTAAACAAAATAAAAATTAAAGGGTATTCTATCAGTTAATGTTATTTTGATAATGGTTTATATCTTGGAAAGTGTAAGAGACAAACTCTTGAAATGTTTACATCTGGGCGCCAGAAAGAAATCAAATTAATAATTAAAGTGCAAGTTACTTTAAAAAGTAGATCGCCAAAAATAAAGAAAAATATCGCCAAAACGAAAAAATCGCAAGAAAAACACCAAAACTAAAATAGAATCCAAAAGGAAAAACCCCCTAAACCAAGAAACAGCAAAGTGAAAAACACGCCAAAATGAAAGAAATCGTCGAAGCGAAAAATACGGTAAACAAAAAACCAACAAAACTAGAAAAGTTTCCAAAACAAAAAAAAACACTACAACGAAAAAAGCACCAAAACGAAAAAAATAGTTTAGAAAACTCCATAATGGAAAAAGTCCCCAAAACTAAACAAAAAATCGAAAAATAATACATATATGCAAATGGTGTTCGTACAGAGCCCTTCGTATGCGCATCGAAGTAGCACTTTACTGAATTTATTTTAATTTGTTATCTTAAGATTGAATAAATTTCGAGCGCGTCATCAGATTTTTTTCTGTGTCATTCTAAGCGTTTTGGTTATCTTCTTTCTTTTAAACGACAATTACGCAAAACGTTGGCATTGCATTCATTAACGACACACAGATAAACGAACCACAAAGGATGCTTTAGTTAGTCAGAAATGACCAGAGAGAAACCCCGAAACTCATCATAGGTCATTTCTGTTCAATTCGAGAGTATCACTATACGAAAATGCTTCCATGCACCCTTTAGCCAGCCTCGTGTCTGCACAAGCATGGCAAGCCCCCTTTACGGCCATAATTTAATTTTCTCTTATTAGTGAGGCAAGGGTTGATCAGAAAAATTCTCTGAGCGCGTAAGAGGAGCATGTGAATTGGAATTTTTATACAACACACCCACACGCAAATTAAAATTTTTCTGTTGTATGGAAATGTGATATTTTCAATTGAGTTCTTTCACTTAATTGTGAATAACATCAACATTTGTATATCGATTTTGATTATTTATGGCTTATTTTATTCCTAGAACACCCAGCTCTCAGATTAAGTATAACAATTTTAAATTCTTGTAGTGTTCATTTTTTTACAAATTTTTTAAAACAAAAAAGTTTAATTTTCAAAAAAAAAAATTCATCGCTAATTTGTGAATAAAAATTATCGGGTATGTTCTGTATTTCATGTGGAATCAAAATGTGCGGAATTATCAAAGTATTGTTGTTATAAATATTAATTTACAACAACAATGCTTTGATAATTCCACACATTTTAATTCCACATGAAATACAGAACATGGCCGTATATATAGATGCATGACTTTTTCTGGTTCATTTATTCAAATCGTGCAATCCGTTCTCGAGTTAGAGTGAAATATACTGATGTACTAAGTGGAAATATTAGTCGTGCCCATCAAAAACAAAAACTGTACGTGATAGAAAAAAACTGAAAATGGAATTTAGGGCATTAAAATTTATATTTTCCACTATTCAAAGGCGATTTTTTCCACAGGTCAGTATAATTACCGTCTTAGTTATTACTGAGAATTTTGAAGCATTTGTCTGACAGATATTCTTAGAGAAGCCCACCGCTAACTTTTAAATCTGGATCCGTTCATTCAATATTCATTAAATATTTATTATTCAGCTTTTAAAAACTCCATCAAAGGCGTTCATTAAAGTGTTAGAAATAAAAATATAAATTTAAATATATAAAACGAGTACTTATTTAATTGAAAATTTTCCAAATAAATTAAATTTCCAACTAATCCATCATAATTTGCTTAATTTAAATGGGCAACAGCAAAAACTAAATCAACTTAAATTCATGCAAACTTTTTGTACTACTGCATTGAAATTTAATAGATTATGCAATATGCAGTATTCGAATATCAAAAATTTCTAGTTGAACTTGTTAAAATTAAATAAAATATTTTTTATTAAAAAGAGCAAAACAAAAATTTGTTCTATCTCTCATAAAATGATGACTTTAATTTAATAGAAACCAGTGGCAAACAGTGGTATTATTGCATAAACGCCTATGGGCTCAAATGCATATTAATATTGAATGAATTTCACAACGACTACAACTACCAATAGTGCCAACTGGATAATATATACACACACACACACACTTGTACATAAATTTATTTGCAATTTATATGTTTATGTATGTATGGATCTTTGTATGTAATTTTATGACCTTTTACAAAATGAATATTCATTTTGACACATACAATCGTTCTGACCAATGAAAAACACAGATGTATTTCGTTTTATTATGGTCTGAATGCGGGTGATTACAGTGTAAATATATGTATGTCCGTCCATATTAGACATTAGATGTGCAGCTGTGTTGAGGTGCGTGTAAGTCTATTTTAACAGTGAAGAGAAATAGGCTACAAACTTGAAGTGAAGTGTACAACAAAATCACATTTTTTAAAAATAACAAGGCTCTAATGACTGATCTTACTGAAAACAACCAAACAAATTAAACGTGTTTCGACGTTTAGAATGCTTACATTTGGCTGGAATTCCGTTTAGGGAAGCTTTTTCCCCCGTTTGGACGATGTTGCAGTGCATTTGCATAGAAAATCTTCACAGAAAAAAGTTAAAAATGGGGTTTAATTACCAAATTGGTTGAAAAAATCAAAATAATTTTTAGTTTTGCACTTATGGCTAAAATGATTATTACAATCACACTGTACAACAAAATCAACATTTTCCAAAAAAAAAACAATGTTCTAATGACAGATTCTGGCAGAGGGCGTTTTGAAAGTTTATATCACCAGAAATATTTTTGTGGGACATTTTAACCCTCTCAGTATTCGTTGTATGGGTGTTTTTGTCCTTTCCTTAAAATATAGACAAAACACTCCCCTTCAACGCCGAAATACACTGAAAGAATTTTGTTCATAAATTCTGTGAATTTTGACATTAATCCAATGAAAACTTTCATTAAAACTCAACCAACGTCACGCTTCTTTCGTTTGATGAAACAAGTTTCATTAAAAAAACACAACACTCAAAAAAAGTATTTTAATTAAAAATTCATTAAATATATGAAATAATTTCATTGCTTCAATATAATAATTTCACTAAGCTAATGAACATATTTCATTATATTAGTGAGGTTATTTTATCATTTTAATGAAACAGTTTCATTATTTTAATGAAATTATTTCATTATTTTAATGAAATTATTTCATTATTTTAATGAAATTCTGTCATTATTTTAACGAAATGTTTTCATTGTTTTAATGAAATTACATAACTTAGCAGCCTTATTAACTTAATTTTTTTAATGATTATTTTAATTTATTGACAATTTCATGGTTGAAATGCATTCGTACGATAGACGCCAATGCATATCAGAAAATTTTGTAATGTTAATGACCGCTCACAGTATCGAACTCACAATCTTAGTTTTCATTATTTGGCAACGTCTTCAGCCAACAGCACTTGCAAAACTATGTGTTTATGAGTGTATAATAATAAGAAAGAGTACTAAAACAAAAAATATACACATGAAACTATTTTTGTTGTCGCCAACTGTTGAAATAAATAAAGGTGTGTTTTTAAGAGAATGCGTATGTTAATTATTTATTTCATGAATTCAATGAAACTTTTCTCCAAAACAATGAAATATATTTCATGAAAATTGTGACATACAAGCACATAAAATTAAAAATTTTTTTGTTAATTTTTTATTGTATATATTTCAAGAATTTTAAGTATCAATTAATATATTTTTTCCAAATGTAAAGAGGTTTGCATAAAATGACAAAATGTTGTTGTCATAAATCCAATAAAATTTTCTAACGAAACTATAAAAGTTAATGAAGCAATTCTACTGAAATTCTTTCACAATATTCGTGAAATTTTATTAGAATTGTGAAATATTTCATTAGATTTGTAAAAAAAACTAATGAAATTGTGTCATTAGATCTATGAAGCGAAATTCTTTCAGTGTAGCGGGCTGAAATATTCGATAAAAATTTTTCTCATGGTGTATTATACAAAATAACTCAACACATATTAAATCTTAGACGTAGGGCTTACAAGATTACCCATACCGGCTATTAATTGTGAATAAGTACGATAATAGTTAGCACTTAAACATATTTAAAGCTTTAAACGATTTTAAGTTAAGTCTGTAGCTCGTGTGCTTTGCATGAAAATGCTAAGCATTTACTATACCTTATATGTAAGGCTTACAAGATTTCCAATGCCGTGTACTAATTGTGAAAGGGTACGAAACTAACATTTAAAGTTTTAAATGATTTCTGCCGCTCCAGTTTGAGTCTGGAGGTTGGATGTTGTTGAAGATCTGACGATTTTAGGGCATTTTAGCCAGCTATATTGCTATTAAAGAGGAGCTTTTAAGCCTTTGTTCAAGAAAGGGACAAAGAGGCCCATACGAAAAAGAGCTATAGGGTTAAAATGTTGCACTAAAATGTTTCTCAGAGATGTTGAACTCAACTTATACCTCAAATGTAGGGATTACAAGCTTTCCTGTGCTGATTCTCTTTAACAATGCGAAAAAAACGGGAGGGGGATCTTAGCTCCACCTAAAATAAGTCCCAGATGTAAGCTTTCAAAACGCCGAAACACATATATTTCCTTTCGGTCCTCTCTACAACGATGAGTTGCCAGAAGTTGTTTTTGTTTTTGTCCTGTACAGTTTCGCTTGGTAAATCAAACAATTGAAAATTCTATTAAAATTAATATCCCATTAAATACTCATAGATAGCTTAAATTTTACTTTTAAACTTCTTTAAAAAAAATACTTTTTGTGTACAATTTCGTAAAAAAAAAGTATTCTTCCAAATATATATCCAGTCCTTAAATCTCTCACTTTTGCTCTTTACTGCTTATGCTTGTAGATGTTTGCATAGACATGTTGATGGAAAAGCACATAAGCAAGCACACTGATATAGAATTAAGAAAAAAAAACTTCTGTGCATGTAAATGTAGACACCATTTCAATGAAATAAATATCAAAATTTACATTTATCACAGACATATGTACCCTGTAGTCCCAGTTGTTACCGACGATACTATCATCGATATTGTCTGCCAGACAATCAATGATCTTTTGCCTATAAAATACATTTAGAAATAAATATGGCGACAAGGTAGTATACGTAGTCGTGTATAAAGAATTTGTTCTGGCAACAATTTGAAAATTTGTATTACGGACAATAACAGTAATAAGTGCATCGAAGTTGTCGTGTATATACTTTTATTGCTGACAATAAGAATAAAAATTGCATCGGAGTTGTCGTGTGTGCGGTGTTATTGCCGAGAACATGGGTAGCAACTGCATCGAACTTGTCGTGTGTACGGTTTTATTGCCGACAACAAGAGTAGCGACTGCATCGAAGTTGTCATGCTTTCATTTATGTATATCAAAGAGTTAAAGTTGCCCACAAAACGTCCAGTGTGGAAGTTGCGGGTTCGATTCGATTATAACATTGTTTAATTTTATTATTATTCATTGACGAAAAGATTAGAAGCATGTTACCAACGTTGTCATCAACGGCAAACTAAATGGCATGTTACCAACGTTGTCATAAACGACTTTTGTGTCCTTCGCTCGAAAATGTCGTCAATAGTTGGCTTCATCGTGATAGATACTTGTTTCGAACATACATCGATGATGTGTCGAAGACTTGGACTACAGGGTATGTACGCACACAAGTCGATAAACTTACATATGTAATACAAGTGCAGTATCTGTTTAAAGAACATGTATATGGATGCGTATGTTTAATATTTTGGCTGCTATTCATAATAACTGATAAGTTAAAGTCCGAGTTTGAGTTTGTGTTGAAACCACAAATTGCTATTAACGAAAATCTAATCATAACCGGAAATTAATTTGACAGAAATCTCATTAAATTTACAGCTACCACAAAAACATATGTACGTTTAAATGTACACACATTTCACAAATATACATACATATCGTCACAAAAAGTGCTAAAAGCCCTATCTAACATTTTAAAAGTTTAACAGGAGCAGCATAAAACTTGTTGGCATGAAAATATATATTGACATTTAGTGCAAATTTTTACAATAAATATATAAATTTGTATTGTAACATTTTGCACTAATTGTCTATATAGTTTTCATTTAAACAAGTTTATGCTTATCCTGTAAAACTTTTACAATGTTAGATCTTTTTTAATTTTCTGTGACGATATATTCTGAAAGTTATCACATACATGCAAACAGGAATAAATGAAAATACTCTTACTGACATTCATATTTTTATGAAAAAATGCATTTGTATAAATGTTTTATTTTATAATAGTGTGATTTTGGTGTACGAATGTTGTTGGCCTGTTCGTTCAACTACTAATGGGTTGAAGCTGCAACTGATGACTTGGCTTACTGACTGGTCTATGCTGTCTAATCTATTCATACGGTTAATATTTGATTTTGAAATGTGATACTAAATTTAACAAAAGTTTCCAAAGGTTTTTTATTAAAAAAATATTAATTAATTGAAAAAATGCATGAGTCACAAATACCTTTTTTATTGAACAATATGCAAGAGAGATGTGTACTAAATAGATATCTTTCTGGATAAAACAGCATGTCAAAGGAAATCGTATTAAAAAATTTATAAAACAGGAAATTGTATATTTTACATGAAGTAAAAAATTAAAAAATTTATGAAATCTCTAGGAAAAATAATACATAATATGTCGTTTACCAATACCTCATATAATACTCACATATATTTGTAATATTTTCAATGAATTTCGAATATTTTTCATATTACTCTGCAATAAAAACAAAGCATAATTTATCAAAAATATTTTGTTAAAGCTTTAATAATAGTTTTAGCTTTAAAGGAACTCAAATCTTATTGATTACATACTCAAAGCCATTAACTTCCATTATATTTTTTTATGCAATGTGCAAGATTGAAATATTTAAGTTATAAATGTTGTAATTTAATACTAAAATAAATTTCTTTGTTGCTGGTCTTTCAATTAACTCGAAATTTACTCACACTGCTCAAAATCATTTAATACGATATATGTACATATGTATGTATGCATGTATGTACATATGTAAATTATTTAAATTCACTCAAATTTATTATCAATTAAACATATGTAAAAGCATTATAATAGAATTTTAATAATATTATAAGCTTAAGTCTAACAAAGTCATAATTTATAAAATAAACTCATAAATTTCTATTTATTTGTTAATTATCAAAATAGATTTATACTTATTAGCTTTTAAATTTTAGTGCTTAAACAAAAATTAAGTTAAAGGTTTAAAAGGTGAAACTTCAATTTTAATATACAGCTTTTTTAACTACATAAGTAAAATGGTTATATTAATCATATAATACGACTAAATAACACTATACAACAATTTTTAAAAATGACTGGGTTCTGAAACCCCATTCTGGTAGAGGAGACAAAAAAATATACGCGTGTCGGCATTTTGCAATATCACGTCGTAGTTTTATTTTAGTGGGGGAGGGGTTAAAGTTTCCCCCTTTTGGCCTGTTCGTGCAGCATATCGGTGCATGAAAATATGTGTTCTTTACATCTAAGATGTAGGATATGTTAAGCAATTTTGTAGAAACTATAAGGGCTAATATTTTTGTAGAACATATTAACCCTCTAACTCGCCCACATAACAGCAATTTTTGGCTCTTTTCTAACAAATCGTAAAAAGCACCTCTAAAAAGGAGGAGTACGGGATAAAATATACTATAATAATGTGGACCAGACTCAACTTGTACGCCAGAAAGCATTGAAAACTTAAACTATGCTAAGGGTTAACTTCACAATTAGTACTCGACATAGGAAATCTTGTAAGACTTACGTTTATGGTATAATATGTGTTCAGCACTTTCTAACTCTTCGTTTTATTGGTCTTTTTGCAAATTTAAAAAAAGGGCAAAAACTAGCCTTCAGCGGCGATATAGCGGGCAAAAATGTTCTACAAAAATATTTCTTGTCGTCTTGTACATAAAAAAGATGAGGTAAAAATATAAGGTATACCTTAAACGTAAGGCTAACAGCATTATCTGTGGCGGATATGAATTATGAATAAGTACGAAATTAGCCCTTAAATATATTTTAAGTATTGAATGATTTTTAGCGTCCAAGTTAAGTCTAAAGCTTAAGTTTCTTTAAAGAGCAGTAGTAGAATCTTATGGCGAATATTTTTGCAGAACATTTAAGCCCCCTATAACGCCACTGAAGGAGAGCTTTTTGCTCTTTTTTTAATAAATGTACAAAAATACCGATAAAACGAAGAGTTAGAAGGTTAAAATGTTCCAAAAAATATATGTTTCGTGGTGTCTTACATAAAAGTGCCGAACACATTTTGTACCTTAAATTTAAGACTTATAAGATTTTCTATGAGGAGTACTAAATCAACCGGTTTAAATTCTGGGACTTTATATGAAAGGGACTTCTAGTTATTTGTATGTCTATATATATTTATGAATACAATTAATTTGAAATAGTTAATAAAATAGCCGAAAACATACATCTAATGTGAAATTTGACAAAAGTGTATTATTTTCTAGCGTATTTACTAAAATGAAATAATCAGCTATGTCACAGAATATCATTCTGATCGGAAGTGGTTTCAATTCCGCAAGTTGCTTCTTCAGAAAATAAAAAACGAAAATTTTCTTCGTTATCAAAGCACTTTTAAATTTTAAAGTGGAATTGAAAAACACTTTTCTACTGACTTCATTTGCAGTAAATACTAACAATCGTGCATACATTTAGGAGCGTCAAATAAATATTTAGTCATGAGCTTTCCATGTTAATAAAAAGCTTAATGTGAGCTTTGCATCTAAAAACAATAGTAAACAAACGCCTCAAGGTATATAAACTTTATCATTGTAAAAACGAAATACAAAATAAACGGAATTTAAAGCACCAAAACTGTACGTTTTCCGAACGGAATCTGTGACACGGCTGCTAATATTTATTTGTAACAAGTTAAGAGCAAGTACTTAAATGATAAAATTAGTAGAGGATTCCTTTTTTTTTTCTTTTTCGATAAACCTTAAAATTATTTACGGGGTAATGAAGCTACTTACACACTTACAAATTTGTTCTTTTGTTATGTCTAGATTTAAGTTACATATTTACTATTTGTCCATTTATTTTCTGTGAATATCTTTTTTTGTTAACCAAAAATGCACACAACCACTTAGTTTTCTTTAAACTTAATAAAAAATTGATTTGAAATCACTTTATCAGTTTGCCTACTCAGCCAATCAGTAGTGTGTGTGTGTGGCTGAGACAGTGAGTAGGACTCAGACATCTAGATATAAAAATATTACTTAGTACATATTGTATAGTAATTTATTGGTTTGTTAGTACAATTGAGTTTGTTGTGTTTTTTTTAAGTTTAAAAGAAGTTTTTTTTTATTTATATAGATATATATGTTTTCTTTAAATGACATATATGAACAGAAGGTTTAACTCGAGGAGGAGTATGTATAAAAAAATTATTTTCATGGCAACCAAATGAGCTTGGTTGCCAAATGAACGAAATGAATTTGGCTACCTAGTATAGAATAGGCGAAAGATCTGGTCCAAAGACCGGCACTGTGACACCTAGTGGATCTTTTGTGTCATGGTAATCTAATATAAAAGGAGTAGAAAAACTAAGTAGACATGGCAAATTTAAAGCAGTAAATAACCAATATTATTTTTATTCAGAAGGTTTGCAGTTTCTCAGTCTATCAATATTAACTTTAAACAAGACTATGCAAGATCTGCTTAACAGTTTTTGGATCTTTTACGAAAATTCAATATATTCACCACAATTCTCTTCTTTCAGTGCATGGCACTTATTGTCTTAATTTTGCTCAATTTAAGTTCTAAACACTTTTGGTTTTTTTTTTGTTATTTTATTTGTTTTATTTATAGATTTCTTGCTCTTTTGCTTCTGGATGTGTTAGTTGCTGATGTTATTGTTGAAAACAATATTATTTAAATTTTTTGTTTCTATTTCCTTATATATTTGCTTGTTTTCTAAAATAATATATTATTTTTGTTTCTATTTCCTACTACATTTTCTTATTGATTTTTTTCGGGGGTTTTCTTCCTATTTGTGTGCTTGCAGGCTTTAGAAGGCTTAATTAAATTATTTATTTTATATAACTTGTTGCTTTTGTTTTATTTGAATTATATGTAAATAAATGAATAAACAATTTGAAATTCTAAATACATAACACATTTTTCTTTCATATAAACTAAACCCCTAAACTCCGCTTTAGAATAGAATTTTAGTACCGATTGTAAATATCCTACGGTAAATGGAACTGACAAAAAACAAGTCGCGTAACCGGTCACCAGGTGGTAGGGACCAGTTGGAGCTCTAACACTTCCTATGAAGTAGACCAGTCAATTTTACATGGGGATGGCCTAGGACAGGGTTAATTGATAATTTGTATGCATCTTGTAACTTGCCACTGAACTATCGTATGGATACCTAATAGGAGTTGAATAATATAAATTATATATAAATATTATTCCGACAATTTACTGTAATAATTGGTTAATAATTTAAAGTTTATTAAGTTTTTTATTGTTACAAATGCAAGTAGAAATTGTATTTTATTTTCAAGCAGAGGCGTTGGTGGGACTCGAACCGATAGCCTCTGACATGACAAGCTAGCACACTAACCGCTCGACCACAGGGGAACTTATATTTCTAAATTATAAATACAAGGTAAGCTGAAGTTTGTATTTATATATAGACACGGGTCTGGTTCCTGAGTGACATGGCGGTCTTATTGAAGAGAGACAATTATCATTATTTAGATAGTATGTGATAGGTTTTAGGTCCAGCTGCATCGAATTTGTTCAGTGCTGTTTACTACAATACATGGCCGAGTGCCAACCAAATTGACTTAAAATGGTTAATAACTTACCATTTACACGATATGTCTTTTTTAACAGTCACTACTCCTCACTTTTGGTACCACTCCCATTTTCTCAAGACTTAGGACAAGTACTTTTGGATCATTTATCACCAAATTCTCCGCAGGGTAAGTACAAAATTAATCCTTAAACAAATTTTAAGTTTTGAGTTATTTTTAGCATTCAAGTTGAGCTTTGAGCTCTAATATATCCAAGGACTTATAATAACATTTTATGAAGAACATTTTTACAGGACATTATTACTGGCTATATCCCACTGTGGGGCAGAATCAAAATACTTTAGAAATAAATCAGTCATTATTAAACTGATAATCTGATTAGTATAAAATTTCACATGAACATTGGGGTAGGGCGAAAAACATTTTCCTGTCTTATGAATCGATGGTCTATAATCTGAAACACACTGGAAATTTTAATAGTTAAACTGCTTTTTGTTAATGAAATTTTATTTATCAAGATTTAAATTTTTAGTTTAGTGTTAACTGCAGGTTAATATTTTTATTGTTAACGGCCCTTAGTGAATTAGTAACTTTTCACCCTCATTTCAAAGTCTTGACTTTGATTTGTTTCTCACGTCTACATGAATTGAGATAACTTAAAAACTTCTTCCGCATATTATCAAGGACTTGGAATCATAATATATAAAAAATTTTTTTTTTTAATTTTGGTTAGGCTAGGTTTACATAAATATCCTGAACATACCCAGCACCTAAAATGTAAAGGCAACATGGTATCCTATTCCGAATCACTATAATAAGGTGCAAAATGGGGGAAACTTTAAGTCCCCCTAAAATGAAACTCATACGTAAGCTTTCAAAACGCCAATACGCGTGTATATTTTTTTGTTCTTTCTGCCAGAACCAATTTTAAAAACCTCGTTTCTTGTGTTCTACAGTTTAAAAAGGTCATTCTCAGCACTTTCATTTGTTTGCAACTTTTTCTTTATTCAAGATTTAATTAAATTTTTTTCTAAAATAAATTTTTTGTTTAAAGAAGAATTGTAAACACTTTTATTTTAATTTAATTACAATTATTTCTAGAAAAAATAAACAAGAAAACAATTGCGCACATTATCTAAAAAAATCATTATTGGATTTACTATAACTAAATTTTTTTTCTCTCTTTTTTCATTTACATAAAATAATCAGTTATTTCTCTGTACTCAAGAACTTTGTATTTCGTTTTGCAAAGAACAACTTGAATAATGAAAGTTTAATGGAAATTTTCATTAATTTGTTTATTTTATTGTTTTTGTTGTTGATTTTTTTAAACAATTGTTTAATGCTAAAGATTAATTCTAGAATCATTTGTTGCTTCTTTACAATGACAAGAAAAACATTAAAATATTCTTCTTGTTTTTCAATTTGAATACACAAATGCATTTAAAATAATTGATGAGTTAAAAATTCTAGAGAACTGAAATTGTATTTAAATAAAAGTTTTTTGTAGTATTCTTTACTTTGTAAGTTTTGTGTAGTTTTTACAAAGATCAAATGTCGTGATGTTACCTAAATTAGAAAGAAAAAAAAAAGATAAAGCCATGACAATGTGTTCAGTATTAAGCGGGTGCTAGACAGATCAATATTTGGCTTCAATATATGTGTTTGTGTGCGATTGTCATGAAAATCAAAAGCATTTTGATATTCTTCAATATCCGTATATGTGTAACTATTTTTTGTAAGCAAACGTACACAAACACATATATTGAAGCTGAATATTGATGTTTCTAGCACCCACCCACTTTAGAAATAAGAAATACTCAGTTGATAGATTATACAGTGGAGTCGCACTAACGTTAACATATAAATATTATTTGTAACATTTAAAATATAAAATTATATACATAAAATTTTAGAGCAAAAATATAAATAACTGAGCAACCGTTACTGAAAACAGTTGCGCTTACTGTCTTATGCCTTTTAACAAAAACTTTATAAAAATGTTTCTTTTAAACCAAGGCCGATATATAAGGTCTGTGTATCAGCCCATATGATAGGTAATCAAGATGTCAAATTTTAGTATATTTTACCAATACACTCACATTTTAAAAATTTAGTAAGCAAAATTTTACAGCATAAAAAATGAAATAAATTTAACTCTTACTTTTTCAAGAGTTAACAAACAAACGCTCTTTGATCAAAATAATTTTAAAGGTTTATTTTTATATTCCATTGAATTTACTAACATCAATTCAAAAGCATCATTATTTGTTGAATGTTTTTGTATTGCAAAGCTTAAAATAATATAATCACTAACAAATAACAGCAACAAAAGATAAGTCTGCTGCAACATTTCGTTAAGCATATAATCACCCTTTAAATCTCTGAGGTAGATAAACTCTTTAGCAAAATGAATAAAATACAAATAATAGACTGCAATTTGACAAGCCACTTGAAAAATGTTAAATCAGTATAAAATACCAGCGCTTACAACAACTAAGTATTTTTAAAATCCAATTTGCAAACAGACAAAAAAAGAAATGAAATATTAATAAAAATAATAATTCGTAACAGGCAACAATCTGTGGCAAAACATAGAAGAGGTGTTTTGTTAAAAAAAATTAGAGCAATAAATAAAATAAAATGTGTATATTTCTTTTGAAAAACATTAACACTGTACAACAAAATCAAGTTTTTTTTTTCAATTACAAGAGTCTAACGACTGGTTCTTGTAGATGGCACCAGAAAACTATATACGTGTATCGGCTTTTTGAAAGTTTCCCAATGGGATTCATTTTAGAGCAAGTTAAATTTCCCCCTTTTGCACATAGCTACACTAACTGGGCATAGGATATCTTGTAATCCTTACGTTTAAGGTGTAAGATATATTCAGCTCTTTTATAAAAAATACCAATCTTTGTGAAACATTTTAAGCGTGTAACTCTTAGCGGTATGAATATTTGTGTCCTTTTTTTAAATAAAGGGCGACGATATAGCGGGATGAAATATTTGCTTAATTCACAACAATTTGTATCGCCGTTCTTGTATCAAATACACTTTTTATTTATTTGTTTGTGAACACCTAGTGTAATTTGTATCGGCTTGTAATATTGTATTGATCGACAAAGGAAGAACAAGATACATACAAATACTCTCGAGAGTACATGCAAATGCTCTCTGAGTATCGTAATAAATACAACTTTTTCAAAACATATGAAATAAAAGTGTATTAAATACACTAATTTTTATATGAAAACTATCAACAACAAGTTTACACTATTGTATTCAATACAATATGACACTCGATACAAAGATACAAGAGGTTTTGTGAATTAAGCAATTAAATTTACAAGAAATAATTTGTCGTTTAAGTGTGTTAGTGTTTATTTGCTTTTTTCATTGCTACAGTTCACTGTTGTGCTTAGTTGTGTGACTTGTGTTGTTTATTCTTACATCTGTCGGCCATGTAGACGATAAAAAACGAATTGCCAGCGAAAATTTACTGCTGCTGGCTTAAAACTGTTTCATATTAAGTTATGAGTTTAGTCGAACTGTATGGGCTAATATCCAAACCTGCAAACTGTATGGGCTTATATCCAATCTGCAAACCACCGACTTTGGTCGAGTTGTCTATGTGGTAAAGAACTCTGATGAGATTGGCGGGAGCTGTCAAGGTGTCAGTTCAACCTTCCGTACAGTCGAAAATTTTCTTTGTCCATATGCTTCACATTTAACTCTAAATAAAAATATAAATTGATTGAAAAATTAAATTGAAACCGAACTCAAGCCAAAAAAATTAAATTTCTTTGGACATTGTTTCATGTTTTTTTTAATGAAAAACTATTAATTGTTAAAACAAATTTGTTCATTTCAAATCAGCATGACGATGGTCATACGTTGACAACACGTAACTGATTTTTACAACTTTTCTGTTGCAGATATTACTTTATAAATAGACTGAAAGCGTTACTAGCAACGATATAAATATGTGGTTACCGCGTGGACTATCGTGCAAGTGGCACGAGTTCAAATCTTGGCTGGGGCACCCAACTACAACACGAAGTTTTCTGATGCCTATGCTAATACACATCACGTAAGTAAAATAAGTAATAAAATAGCGACATTAAAGTCATGACTAGATATAATTTTAATTCAACATGATTCGTCGTGTTGTTTCAATATCAAATTCACTTTGTTTCATCTTAAAAAACTTTGATTCAGCATGATTCTTCGTGTTGTTACAATATCAAATTCACGTTGCTTCAACTCGAAATAACTTAGATTCAACATGATTTTTCATATTATAACAGTATCAACTTCATGGAAAATTGGAAATTGGAAGTCATGTTGAATTAACATGAAACGCCTATGAAGCAAAATCACAACTGAACAATGTTAAGTTAACCAGTTTTTCGACGAGTCTTTAAAGCAGAAGCAGTGGAGTTTACTCAAATTATTTCTCATTTATTAAGTTTCTTCTCCACCGAGCTATGCTTTAAAGACTTACAGTGGACAATTATTTTTGTAGAACATTTTAGCCCGCTATAATGCCGCTGTAGTGGAGTTTTTTGCACTTTTTTAAGAAAGGGTCAAAAAGCCCATACAATGAAGAGCTAGAGGGATAAAATGTTCCTCGTGGTATTTAACATAAGAATACTGAACACATCGTATACCTTAAACGAAAGGCTCACAAGATTTCATATGGCGAGTACTTATTGTGAATAGGTGCGAAATTAACCCTTAAACACATTTTAAGCTATGAACGTTTTCTGGCATTTAAATAAGTCTGGAGCTTAAGTATTTTTAAACACTACAGTACAATTTTGTGGCAAATATTTTTGTACAACATTTCATCCGCTATATTGGTGCTGAAGGTGAGCTGTTGCACCTCTTTTAAAAAGGAACAAAAATCCCTTAAATGTAAGACTGAGTAGATTTCCTATGCGTAATATAACTATATGCGAACAAGGGAGGGACTTTAACTTCTGCTAAAATTAGTCCCAGATGTCAACTTTGAAAACGCTAGCATACACATATATTTGTCTTTTTTGTGACTTCCAGAATCAGTCTTTAGAACTTTGTAGTTTTAAGAAAATTTGATTTTGTTCTACGGTATAGATAATCGTAACTTATCCATCGATTTTAGTGATATATGGGTAATTCATTTGAGGTATGCTTAGCTTAATGATGTTGTAATGAAAAGGCTAATAGTTGCCATTTTTGATTTTTTTTATGAATTTTTAATAAATAGAAACGTTCAATTTTACGAAAAAAAGTATATGTATTTTTATTTCGTTCTGAATAAATCTTAAACGTTAAAAAAGTGATGTTAAAATATATTAAAGGCAGTAAAATTCAAATTATTTAAACTATTTATTTAGCAAAACTGGACGAGTCTTTCTCAGTATATAATAAAATCTGTGAAGTAGCCTCTGAGTTATTCCATATAGCCGGGTGTGACCACTTTACACATATTTTTTGTTATAAATAAAGAATATAATATATTTTACTTAAAAAAAGGTTGCGATTCGCAAGGCCATTAGGCTTAAGGTCGTTGAATAACGGATGGACACTGAAAGAACACGATTCCTGCTCAGAATGGTAGTCAGAAAGCTGCGACGGATGTGACCTTACCAATCTTAGTTTTAAAAAATTATCACTTTCAGCATAAATTCTGTAAAATTTTTACTATAACGTACACAATAATTTTGGTATAGCTGTCTCTTCAAAGTGTTTTTAGCTGTATTACGTATTTACTGTTTGTCAAAAAATCAGTTTTCTTAGCAAAAAACTATTTTTAACATGTGACGGGTGTGACCGACGGGTGTGACCTAGTATGAAAATTTAAAAAATTCGAAGAAATAAAGCTTTTTATTGATATCATTAATATAAATAATATAAAAATAAGTCATAAGAAAATAAAAACACATTAAATTATTTGCTATCCGTTCTATTATAGACAGCAGAATACTCTAGCTTAGTATTTTTTTAAATTCAATAAAAAGCGAAAAAAGTTTATTCTTTTCAGAGATAAGAGTTTTTATTAATAATTAGAAAGGTAAGAAAAGAAAATCTGAAATAAATATTAAATATACAAAGAGGGAGAGCAAAATGTTTCGTGGATGATCATTTAAAAGTGCTTCAAATCGCTTAAAAATATTAAATAATGTATTTTTTTATTTTTTAAATAATTGTCATGCTCTAAAAAACATCAATTGAGAGATTTTTATTAAAAATAAGAACATTATTTTTTCCTTGCAGAGGGCCGTTTTACGTAGAATCGCTCCTCTATAAAACTAAATTTTTTCAAAACTTAGGTAGTTTTACTTTATTGTCAATAAAATTAATATTTGTCCATAGATTTTCATGAAATAGAGATATTTTATTTGAAGTGCATTTGGCTTTATAATAAGCTTATTTATATTGCAGCCTCTTAAAAAATAAGAAATTTAAAAAAAAAATTTACATATAGAATTTAAAATTTACACTGTTTTTGTAGTTAGGTTCCATCCATAACAAATCAAAAATATTTTCAAAACGAAGCCATTGGATTTACTTAATAAACTAAAATCAAGCAAATTTTTTGGATTGATCAAATAGTTGTTTTGTTTGCTAAAGTCTATTTTTATTATAATTTTTGCTCATATAACTCAATATTATTTATAATTATTCTCTCATACCTTTAGCAAAATATTATTATTATTATTTGTTATTGCCTTGTTCTATTCCCATATTCTCATTACGAAGCCATCAAATCTAAAAAAAACACGGCTGTTATTCTTTTTCATAAATAATTTTATAATTTCAAAATTATTAGTTACGTATAAACACATTTAATTTTGGCGGATTTTACTTATAAATTTATAAATATTTATTTATGCTCATGACTATGCATGACTATAAACCAAAAAATAATATTTTGTTTTGATTTTATTTAATTTTATTTTCTTTCAAAAATCCAATATTAAACTACCAGCCCATGTGGATTTCGTGGAAAATCTGGTTATATTTGTTGAATGTTTTATGACTCAATTAATTCAATACTGTATACAATAATACTGCTCAGATGCCGATGTACATGGTACAGTGTAACAAATATTTTAGTTCACAATAATACAGGTTTTTGAAAGATATTAAAAAATAATATGAGTGCAGTATTTTTCTGAGACAGTTAACCTTGACTTTAATTCTTTATTACAAAATTAAAAAAAAAACAAATCAAAATTCCCCAATCAAAACGCTTAGAAAAGAATTCTGTGGTATGTATCTTCCATGCCACTGTTTTTACGCACTCATATATACACACATCTGCTTTTCACTGTACCATACGACAAGTTTGTGCTTTTAATTGTATCCAATTTATAAGCTTAACAAAAAAAAAATCATATAAATTTTATATCACAACAAAAACAAAATGGAAACAATAAAATTATAAGAATTTTTTAGGCCAACAAATTGTTTCCTTTATGCAGTTCTTGTTGCTAGTAATTTTTGTTCATCTCGTTATTGTTGTTGTTGATATGAGTGAATGTGCAACATTCGCTTTATGCTTGTAACGAAAGTATCAGCCAATTTATTTAATAAATGTAAAAATCGGTCATATGTGTTGAACATTAACAAAAATTCAATTTATATTTTTAATAGTTGGTAATTTTAATAATTTCCTTTTATTGCAAAAGTGCTGGAAGAGTTGTTAACAATTAACCGGGCAGGTAACACGAATAATAAACAAAATTATTAAGAGTTTTTTTTTAATTACAGCAGCAAAAGGGATTTTTTGTAACATTTTTATTTGTAGTGAAGGAAAGGGCAGGATTGTGATTGAAATTGTAGACAAAATTCTTAGAAATGTACGTGAGATAACTAAAAGATAGCGGAGGATTTAAATTTTATTGCCCTATAGAGAAAAGAGAACCTGTCAAGAGATAAGTCATGTAACTGGTTCCCAAGCACTAGCAACAGGTTCGAGTTCTGGAACTTTATATGAGAGAGACCTGTTACTTTTACGTAACGTTGTCATTTGAGGGGGTCAATTAACATAATTAAGATACTCAGTGATAGGTTCTAGATCGAAAATTAAGGTACTTGTCCTGTGGTGGTTTCTTTAATACTATTTAAAGTAATGTACTTTAAACAAAATTTTTTTGATTTGGAAAAAATCTGCTTTCACAGTGAAGAAATTCTGTTAACATTTTTGTTGTAGTTGAGAGGTGCTCTCTCTTCGTCGCTCATGACTCGGGAGCACATTATACCACTCCAATTCTCACCAGTCAACGCACAAGTACATTGAAAATAATTGCCGCGAAATTTCCCGCTCGAAGAATTGATACACGAATTTTTTCAAATTTTTCCCACTGTGCTTACAATATAGATCTTCGCAAATAATATTCTAAAACATTGGCTCCTCTGCTGTTCATTTATTTTTAATCAAATGCTTACAACTTTTATGTTTAAAATCATTTATATTGAGAAAACCCCACTGTGCACTAGAACAATATTGTGGTATGTGATGGAAATCGATTGATTTCAAATCGCGCCGATTTTAAAAAGCAAATGCTACTGAAAGATGGCTTGTTGATGCTTTTTTATTGTTTTCGTATGAGTTGTATGCTGTAAAAATGTTGATATCAAATTCTATGTAAACAAGTTTCTAAGCAAATGTCTAAGCAAATGTTTATACCGAATTTGCCAACAACATTTGTACAACTGAAAACTCCTACAATAAGATGTGAATGGGCCAATTGAGATCTCATCGTAACACAGCATTAAGATGACAAGAGTGGGCAGCGCCACACCCATTCAAAACAATTATACTTTTTGAATTACTTCTACTTAACCGATTCTTATGAAAGTTTCCATATACATTGAATACCCGTCACACTGTAGATTTTTTATTATAAAAGTGGGCAGTTAGTTCAACGACCATACAAGACACACAATATGTATATTATACACTATTTTCGAAATATATCTAATTAACCAATTCTCATGTACATACATATATGCTGTCAAAATCATTTCTGAAAAATAGGCAGGGCAAAGTAAATTTAGTTTTTCCATTACTTGCACTTTACCAATTCCTAAGAAACTTTGATCATACATTGAGTTTACCTGGCAATATAATTAAAATATAATTTAAAGGTGGGTAGTGCCACGCCCATACAAAGAAAATGTATTTTTTTCAACTACTGATAGTTAGATATTTTTTAAAGCTTTTGTGAAAAAAATGTCTTAAATTTTATTAATCTTGTTTAATAATTTTTTTTAATTTCTTCTTTAAGTTACACTGTGCAACAAAAGAAAGCCCTTTGCAAAATAACAAGATTCTAATGATTGGTTCTTGTAGGGAATACCAAACAAAAATATACGTATATCGGCGTTTTGAAAGTTTACATATGGAATTAATTTTAGGAGGAGCAAAAGTTAGATTCTCAAAGACATTAGAGCTCCAAACTCAACTGGAACTCAAGAAATCACTCAAAGCTTAAAATGTGGTTAAAGGTTAATTTTGCTTACTTATTCACAATTAGTAACTAAAATATTCCGTAAAGCCGGTTTCTATGAGACTAGTTTGTATTAAAAATATGTCTAACGTAAAATTTCACTAGTTATAAGTCACCATTAGGGTATTTTATTCCCGGACTTTTTTGTTCTCCGGGAGAGCGGGAAATAAAAAAGAGAGCGGGAAATAAAAAAGAATATGTTTTTATCGAAATTTTAAGGCAACTTTTAGACTGAGCAAAAAGAGAGCATACAAATTAATAGTAAAATCAATGCTGAAGTAAAAATAGTTTTATTTCTGATCTTCTTTCTGAGGGCGGAATTAATCGAAAGAGACATTAAAAGTATGTCTACGACAAAGAGCAGTCTTGGAATATTAAATTCAGTCGTTAACTTCTTGGTAAGCAATGCAAATTCTCTGCCCTTAGAAAATTTGTACTTTAGTATTCTTTGTTTACAAATGGCTTAATGAGACAACGTATTAATTGTTTCATCTCATAATCGGTTTCTTATTTAAGTAATTCGATTTTCAGTTGTTGATAAAAGCCTTTCGCTTTTAAGAGGGCGTTGCATAAATGATCAATATTTTTGGTCCTTTTTCCGCTATTTTCAAATAAATGCAGCTTCTTTGTTAATAGCAACATTTAAAGTTCCCTCGTAAGTCTTCTCTTTTAAAACTTCACTGCCATCTGAAGTAATATCTATTTCCCCATTTTCTTCGTCATCAAATGCATCAAAAAGACGTGCATAAATATTTTCTGCATATTTAATTACCGTGAATTTGGGCGCATACTGAAAAACATTCCAATTGATTTTACTAGAAAAATGTGGTTCTTTTAAATAGTTAATTGAATATACAAATTTTTTTCTCTTCGTTCTTCAATTCAATATAATTTAATATACACTTTGAGCCTTTGTTGGTTTATTTCCCCTTATATATATTATTTCCTGATGAACAACAATAATTTAAAGAATAATTCTTGCAAAAAACCGACTACAAAATAGGCGTGGCAATGCTCCAATATTTTATCAACGTGTACTTTTACGAGAACTAATTGTGTGTGCGAAGTCTCATAAGAATCGGAAAAGTAGAAGTAGTTAAAATGAATATTTACTTTTCATAGACGTGGAACTGCCCACTTTTCTAAACACAATCTTGTATTGTAACGATAACTAAATGTGTATGCAAAGTTTCATAAGAATCGGATAAGTAGAAGTAGCTAAAATGATAATTTACTTTTCATGGGCGTGGCACTGCCCACTTTTCTAAACATAATGTTGTATTGTAACGATAACTAAAAGTGTATGCAAAGGTTCATAAGAATTGGTTTAGTAGAAGTTGTTGAAAAAGAATATTTGCTTTGCATTGGCGTGGCGCAGCCCACTTTTCAACGGGACCAATCTGGAAGTACATCCTTTTGAATAGAGAAAAAAATGCGAAAGCGGTCGGCTGAAAAGAAGAATTTTTTATACTAATGGATTTTTATTCACGGGAACTCCCGCATGAAATTCCCGGGAAAGCGAGAAACGAAAATGAGCGATTTTCCCGGGAAATCCCGTAAAAAACCCTAGCCACCATATTTTAATACTAATTGTGAATAAGTAAGAAATTAACAGTTCAACATATTTGAAATTTTTAATCATTTCTGGCATTCAAGTCGAATTTGAAGCTTTGGTGTCTTTGAAGAATTTTAGTAGAATTTTTTATTGCTACTGAAAGGCCGTTTTTTGCCGCTTTTTACGAAAGGGTCAACAAAGACCCATACAGTGAAGCGTCAGAAGGTCCAAATTTTCCTTAAAAATGTTTCCCGTGTTTTTTTTTTCTTTTAAAAGTGTTGAGCACATCTTATATCTTAAATAACTTAAAAATTTTTTAATTTAAATTACTGACATGATGCTTTTATTTACGCTACTTTCAAAATAAATGGCTCAATTATGTGTATATATATTTTTGTTTATGGGACAAAGCACTGACCTTGGTAACTCTAAACTGTCAGTTTTTAAATTAATATGGCGGGTACTACAACTTCTTTTTTTTCAAGGAAAGATTAACTAAAAATTTTAATTACAAAAAATCTTTTGAACGCCTGCAACTATCTATCAGAGTCTGTAGTTTCTTTAATAACACTGAATTTCAGAAATATATTTTTTCATTATTAATTTCTACATGAATAACTTTTTGTTTATATAAGTTGAAAAATTGCACATAAACTTCTCAAAAAAAAATCTACAACGTAAATAAATTTCTTATTCACTTCACTTCAACGACTTGCATTTATGGCCCAATTTATTATCCAAAAGAACTGATTTCCTTAACAAAAAATAAATGTAAAAAAATAAATTCTCAGGCCGAAAAGAATAAATCAAACTATAAATCTGTTAAAAAAAAATATATGATTAAAAAGCAACCATACAGTGAAACTTTGTTAAAGTAATAAACAAATAAATAAATGCGAGTAAATAAACATTTTTATTTTGACCCACTTACCTGGTAATGACAAAACGCCATTCAAAGCCAAGGTGGCGAACAATACACCCATAAATAATTTCATTTTTATGCTGTTGATTTTTTGTTTTTTTTAATAAATTTTTCGTTTGCACTCACAATGTAAAATAAACAATTTATTTATTTTTGTTATTTAATTCAATGACTTGATTAAAAACTCACTAAATTGTATTTGTATTGTTGATTTACAATTTTAAGATATTTTATAATAAATATTTGTGTGTTATTGAATAATAATGCTAGAAAAACATAAAAAATTTCAAATCAAAACTTGGCTTTTCTTGAATTTATTTTGTTTAATATTTTGTATTAGAAAAACTGTTTTATTTAACTCGTAAGGGTTTGTGGTCTTTGCGCGTCTACAGTCTACAAAGGTTTGATTGTGATTATAAAAATAGTCGCCGGTCACTTTAGAATATAATTAAGCTCGACAGGTTCTGTTGTTTATATTTTGTTAATTTTTGTATTTTTTTTGCCCAATACAAGTAAAGTATGAGAATGTGTAAAACGTTGTTTAGTAAAGTACTCACACTCACTATCAGTAGCTTGAAATCAAATGAGAAATACAAATTCGATGTGATTCCATATAAATGTTCAAGTTGATATGAATGTGTATCTATAGAAGCTTTTGTTTGGTTTTGTCTTTTTGTTGTCTTTTTATAGTGGAAAAAATTTAATGTTTTTATTGCAATTGAGATATTTATGGATGTGTGTATGTATGTATGTATGTATGTATGTATGTATGTATGTATGTATGTATGTATGTATGTATGTATGTATGTATGTATGTATGTATGTATGTATGTATGTATGTATGTATGAATGTATGGATGTATGTATGTACATTAGAGTGGTTGTCAAAATTTGGGTTTCTTCATGTCTCATACCACAATTCGTTGGGTATTTATAGAAAACTAACCTAAAAATCAGTTAATATTAAGGCGTGTCGCACAGTGTAGTCTTTTTATATAACGAGTGGCCAAAAATAGAAGGAGTTATCATAAATGGATGAAATTTGGCACACTTATTTGAATTGATAAAATATATTCAGACCGAAAATTTGGTCATTTAAATTCGAAAGATTCGTGTCCTTCACATTTATCCTTAAAACAAAAATTGCCATAATGGAGACAAAAAACATGATAGCTCATCGAAACTTTGTACAGATATTAATTGTAATATTTTTAACGATCGGTCCAAATTTCGTTAAATTCCGATTAAGGATTTCTCTGTTATGCTGTATGATTTTTTCCTGTAAAAATTTTGAAAATCGATCCACAAATGAAAATTATCTTTAAGCCGAGCGAACATTGTTTCTAAGTCCGGCGATTAGTTTCAGAGATATAGTAAAAGTTCAAGCCTAAAAATTAAATATTTCATATTGTTATACAAGGTGGCGCAAAAGTAATCCTCCTATCAGAAAATGCTATAAATTTTGCGATTGGCCCCTAATGTCAGTTCTGTTTTGACATTTGTGTAGTAAACACATGCGAAATACACGTTAATAAACAATGTTACGCTACACTGCTGCAGAACGCGGAATATTGGTGACTATTTATTTGACCAATAATCGGTGGGTGACTTTGGCACAAATAATCAAAAATAATCAAGAGTGATGAGGCCCTTTTCCATCTTAGCGGGTACGTAAATAGCAAAATTTACGCTTCTGGGGCACTGAAAATCCGCGTGTAACCCACGAAGAGCCATTACACCCGCTCAAAGTCACTGTATGGTGTGCTGTTTTCGCTGGAGGAGTCATCGGACCTTTTTTTTCGAAGTCGTCGCGGGCCAAACGGTTACTGTGAATGGTGAGCGCTACAGAGCAATGATCAACGAGTTCTTTTTGCCGCATTTTGTTGAATTGGGATTGGAAAACATGTGGTTGCAACAGGACGGTGCAACGGCACACACTGCACGTGCCACAAGCGATATGCTGAAGGATGCATTTCCCGGGCGCCTAATCTCCCGTTTTGGCGATTTGCACTGGCCAGCAAGATCGCCTGATTTGACCGCTCCAGACTTTTTTTGTGGGGCTTTTTGAAGTTGCAGGTTTATGTCAACAAGCCTCAGACTCTTGCAGCTCTTAAAGACAATATCCGCCAAGAATGTGAGGACCTATCGCCGGAAGTTTTGGCCAAAGTGATGGAAAATGCCATAAAAAGGGCTCAAATGACAATCAACTGTGGCGGCGGCCATTTACATGACATCATATTCTCGACTTGATGTAAAAAAAATTACAAGACCAAATAAAACTAATCCACAAGAAGAATCAAAATTTTTCATTTTTTTTTTAAATTACAGCCAAAAAACATCGGAAGGTTATTTTTGCGCCACCTTGTATATGCGATTTATATAAGAGTTGGAAACAAATTTTTAGAAGAAATTTTTTTTAAGTTATGAGACATAAACGACGGAAAAATACCACTTCCTCAAACTTAGATGGGCGTCCGACACGCCTTAATCTTATATGTTTGCGCTGGAATTTTTCTAGGTTATACTCGTAGGTATAAGACTTGAAAAATCCAAATTTTAATTTTTACGACCACTCTAATGTACATTTAGTTTTGTAAAGGAATCAATTCTTAAAAATTTTTTGGAAAACATGTACACTAGAGTGGTCGTTAAAAATTAAAAACTTTCCTTTTGTTAAAAAAAAAATTCATAAGTTCGTTTGTTTTTATTTTTAAACCAAAAAGAGCATGTGCCCCATGGCGATCCAAGTTAAGTTTTTTGATAAAGTCGTAGTTTTTCAAAATATCTCTTTAAATAGATAAATTTGAGAAAAAAAGTCATAAAATCAATTTTGTAGGAAATGAAACTCTCTCATATTTATGGAGATATTCTCCATAATAAACTCATCAAATCTATATAGTGAACAATTTAAGGTCCAGAAAAGCAATTTTTCCTCAATCAAATAAAAAATAAGTTTAAAAAACTTAAGTCTGACTACGAAGAAAATGCGCTCTCCCTAGAAACCGTGGGTCTAAAATATATCTCTAAAATATTTTGTAAGTGACTTAGTTCGTATAGAACCAACTAGGGATTGGGCCCAGACCTTTTCGAATAGAATAAAAATTGGTATGGTGGCTCAGTTTTTTTTTCAATTAATATTTTACCAAAAAAAAAATTGGACGACTAACGCCAGTGGCTCTCAAATTATTATTATAGGAAAAATTAAATTATAGTTTGAAGCAGTTTGGTGTATACTTAATATCTTATCAATACATTAAATAATCATACTCATACGCCATTGTGTGTTGCTACAATCACTGGTTGGTTTTATACGAACTAACTCACAAAACATTTTGGATTGCGGCAAAGTCGAAATCCATTTTAGACCCATGGCTTCTAAAGCAAAGTTGTTTAGAACTCTTTGTAGAATCATGTCCTTTGCACAATTTCTTTTTTTTTTCTCTATCCATACAAATTAATCCACCCTAATATGCATACATACGCTTCTTGACATATAATCTATGAGCATGCTTTAATTCCTTTTTAAGCATATTTTCAATTTCAAATTACTAATTTGTATCAAAATTATAAACTTAACTATAATAAAAATGCCTCCTTAAATAGTTATTTTCAACACTCTTTTAATTCTTTTACAACTTTAACATTTTCTATTTTTATTATTGCAACTTGTCTATTTTTTATGTATTTTATTTTATTGTTGCGTTTTTCTACTTAAGCTTGTTTATGCACTTAGACCAACAACAAAGTAATGACAACAACAGCAACAACAAAAAATTAAATAAAATTAAGGAAATCTTGCAATTTGTTGCTATTTTTGTTGTTTTATTTTTTCAATTACAACAAACGAAAAAAGCAATAAATAAATGAATAAAGATATGGTAACACTATGCTTATGTCAACGTTAGCGTTTTTTTTCTAAATAATTATTACTAACACACTCATATAATTAGGGGAGTATATTATAGTCAAATTCGAAAAATCAACTGGTTTTTTTTCATATCCTGCAAATTTTTTTCAGAATCTATCTTTACAATGGCAAATAATCTTTTTATTGAATAACTGACATCTCTTTTAGAATTCCTTGTTATTGAAGCACATACTAGCAATAAAAAAGGGTATATCCCAATACTTTTAAATAGTTTAAATATCTAGAAGAAAGTACCACCCTACTGCTGCCTTATAAGTGAAGAAAAAATGTCGGCTTAATTTCTCTCAATTGCGCTTTTGTGCAACAAATATAGTTTTCCCTCGTTTTCTATACCCTTTACGACAGGTGGAGAGTGTATAAATAAGTTTGTCATTGTATTTGTAATTGCTGCAATATTCATTTGCGATTCCTTATAGTATACCGATGGTCAAAGGTTGTCAATACGTAATAAATGATTAATTTTCAGTAAACGGAAATAACTTTAAATGCATAACTGCCTCAAAAAAATTATTAGCTTCAAAATAAAAGTAACCGCCATTAGTTAACAATATCCACTAAATAACTGCCAAGTTTTTTATATAATGTCTAGCAACATTTTCAGTAAAATTTTAATTCAATTTCCTTATCTGAAAAGTTTTAAAAATCAGTTAAATTTTGTCAACCTTTGACCATCGATATGTACATACATCGACCGGATTTTTATACACATATGCTCTTCTATATATTTGTATGTTAT
This sequence comes from Panzeria rudis, assembly GCA_956483635.1. Lineage (NCBI taxonomy): Eukaryota > Metazoa > Arthropoda > Insecta > Diptera > Tachinidae > Panzeria > Panzeria rudis. The sequence continues at coordinate 136,889,105 of OY101449.1, read as the reverse complement.
AAAGGCAGGTAAAATTCGACTTTGCCACATGTAGCGCTATTTTTGATTTTTTATGTTTTTGCAAATAACTTTGTAATTATAATCAATTGTTTAGTTTTATAATGAAAGCGTCAACATCTGATTGCATGAGTCATTTAGTTTAAGTGAGCGATATTCAAACATCTAGCAGAAGCAAGAAACAAATTTATTTGCATTTTGAAATATCTACGCAGATTAAAAACGAATCTAGAAACTTCTAGAAAATCAAGGATGAGTTTAATTAATTGCCTATTCATTTTGAGTGTTTAAATAAGAAAATAACGTAAATAAGTTAATAATGGAAATCTGTGAGTGAATAAATATGTGAACAATCATGAAATGCAAATCACAATTGATTAAGAAGTCGAATCTTCCATTATTACATAACGTCTTGACGAGCCACAATTTTTTTCTAACATTTGTCAAACTTCATACATAAAAACATCAGAAAAATGTTAGTGCTATTTTTTCATATAGACTTTGACTTTTTTGTCAAGACAAATCAATAGCTCGTGAAGACGCTATGTTAAAATTTCAGAGCATCGTTTAGTGGTTTAGGCTCTTTTAGCTTAAAAACATATATTTCGTCACCTGAAACGCAAAATGTTCTAGCTATTTTCATAATTTTACAGTAGCAGCAATAAATATAATAAGTTATTTAATCTGCCAATACTTTTTCTGTCTGTCTGTCTGCCTGTCTGTCTGTCTGTCTGTCTGTCTGTCTGTCTGCCTGTCTATCTGTCTGTCTGTCACTGGCTGTTTTCTCGGAAACCGTACGAGCTATGAACCTGAAATTTCCACAGAATATGTAAAACTATGGCAGTTAAAAATTAAAGGGTGTTCTAAAGCGAGCAACGAAACATGTTGAAATACTAATGTAATAAACACACACTTAAATATACCCACTTTAAATTTCCAAAGCTAGTCTTAATTGGTGTAGTCTGTAGAATAGACAATACCAATTAACACTGATATTGAAACAATAAAAAAAATTAAAGGGCGTTCTATCAGTTAATGTAATTTAGACTATGTAATTTAGACAATTTGCTGTATGTTGGAAACCATGAAATTTTAAAGAATGCAAAACAAAAAAATTCCAAAGCTAAAAAAATTTTGAAAAGGAAAAATCGCCAGAATGAAAAAAGCGCTTAAAGGGAAAAGCAACAAAATTAAAAAATCGTTAAAAGCCACAATTACTAAAAAGATCGCCAAAAAACCAAAAATAAAGTTAAAAACCGAAAAAGTCGTCAAAAAGAAAAAAAGCACTAAAACCTAAAAATATCGCTAAAACAAAAAATATCGTCAAAAAACGAAAAAACGCTAAAAAAAGGAAAAAAAATCATACAAAACAAAAAAAAGCACTAAAGCAAAAAAGTGCTAAGACTGCAGAAAAATCGCCAAAAACCGAAAAAATCGCCAAAAGAAAAAAGTGTCAAAACCAAAAAAAAAAAAAATAAAACTAAAAAAATTACCAAAAACCGAAAAAAAATCCACAGCATGAAAAAAACGCTGAAATTGAAAAAAAGCGCAGAAACTCAACTAAATCGCTCAAACTAAAAATATCATCAAAAATTTAAAAAACCGTTAAAATAAAAAAACGGCAAAAACAAAAAAACGTCAAAACTAAAAAAATCGGCAAAAAACAAAAAAATTGCAAAAAACCAAAAATCACCAAAAAGAAAAGAAAAAAATCACAAAAATGCAAAAAGGGCAAAAAGGGCAAAAAGGGCGAAACCCGATAAATCGATAATCAAAAAAAACTTAAAAAATAAAAACTAAGATTAAACGAAAAACCAAAACGAAAAAATTGCCAAATGAAAAAAAAATTCAAAACCCAAAAGGGACATATGTGAACTCGTACAGAACCCTTCATTTGCAAGCCAAAGTCGCACTTTACTGAATTTATTTATTATACATTAGCTGGACCCGGCAAAAGTTCTTTTTATTTTGTCAAAAACAAAATAAAAATCTAACCGTGGATTGATCCGAACCTGTGATAAAAATTTCCGATCGACAGCTCTTATAATTCCGAAGATCATGTGTTCCTAACAAAAAAAAAGCGTTAGATGGGGGGGGGGGGGAGAGTGGGTATATAAAAACTTCGAAAATAGCGTTAGGTAATATGTGAATAGCCCCTAATAGTCCCAAAAGATATTAAATGTGCAAAATATTACTTTTAGTTGTTTGCTCATAATTTTCTTAATAAAGGTCCAAATTGGGCAAATATTTTCATTATGAAATTTTTATTTTTCGATATTTTTCCAGAAAATATAGAACATATTTTTGGAATTTTGCTTTTTTATTTTGATTTTTGGGTTTTAAAATTGTATTTTTGAAAATGAGTGTATCCTTCGATTTTTTGTAAACTTCTAATTTTTAGTTTCTATCCTAACAACTTTTAAGGCCGATTCGGTAGTGGGCCTCCATATCTGCTACTTTTTTTTCTGATTTTTAAAAAATTTAAAAAAAAATCAATAAAGCATAGAAAATCTTTTAAGTCTTGTGTTTATGCTGAACAATATGTTCAGTACTTTTATGTAAAACACCACAAGCAATATTTTTGTTGAATATTTTAACCCTCTGTCTCTTCACTTTATTAATCTTTTTGTCCCTTTCATAAAAATGGGCAAAAAATTTCCCTTCAGCGGACCATTTTTGAAGATTTAATATCTTTTAAGCGAGTAATTAAAAAAAATATTGAAAAAAAAAACGATCTTAAGCCAAGAATAATTAAATTTCCTTGGATATAAACCCATACACTTCGTCTAAATTCATAACTTAAAAATCCAAAAATTTATCATTAAGGCTCTTTTGAGGGGTACTAAAAATATCACAAATAAGGTCAATAAAAAAATTGTTTTCAAACCGTCCGATTTGCCGTGGAATGCCCCATATACATATGTAATATAAAACCTATTCAATTGGCAATATATTCATAGTAGGTATATTAATGTATATTATTAATTAACTCTATCTGAAAAATGCAAACAAATAAACAAAAAAAGAGAATATAATAAACCGAAAATCTAATAAAGTTGCAGAACTATTTATGTCCATACAGCTGATGCAGAAAAAAGAAAATCACAAAAACCATGACCTCAAAGTAAACAAGAATGTAAGCAATGTACCTAGACCATGTAAATTATCTACATAAACATGCAAACATATAAATGTATATGTAAATATACAAATGTATGGATATGTATGTAAGTATGTATTGAAAAATAAAAATTGTAAATACTCGTATTAAGCTCATTTTATTCACACAATTTTAAGGTCAATGATAAAGAAAATTCAATAAAATAAGCAAAAAAAAGAGCATAATGTCTATAGTACAATTAAATAGATAATATAACTAATATTTAGATTTTGTGCAAATAACTAGTGGTACTCGTAGTTTCGTTACGAAAAAATTTCTATAATATTTTGCAAAAAAATTGACACGCATAATGATGAAACATTGATGATGAACCATCGACCAGCAGATGTAATTTTAATAGAGACAAAAAACAAACGTAGTTAAATACAGAATCAACAACAAAATTGAATTGAATTGAATAAATACAAAAACGTAATAAAATTCATCGCCGCTATTTACTATTTGAACCCATTTTCAAAAGTTTCTGTTGAGGGGACATATTGGTATATTGTTATAAATGACACTGAACGACAAAAAATATGCCATTGGTTGAAAGTTTATTCATATACTCGAAGTAGTTAAATAACACTTTGAAGCGAGAGTTTTTCATTATATGAAATTATTATCAGCCATGTCACAGAATACCATTCCGATCGGAAGTGGTTTCAATTTCGTAAGTTGCTTCTTCAGAAAATTAATAACGAAAATTTTCTTCGTAATCAAACCACTTTTTTAAAGTGGAATGGAAAAACACTTTTCTACTGACACCATTTGCAGTAAATACTAAACAATGTGCATACTTTTAGGAGCGTCAAATAAATATTTGGTCATGAGCTTTCCATGTTAATAAAAAGCTCAATGTGAGCTTTGCTTCTAAAAGCAAGAGTAAACAAACGCCTCAAGGTATAAAAACTTTATCATTGTAAAAACGAAATACAAAATAAACAGAATTTAAAAATGTACTTTTTCGGAATGACAACTACGGAATGAAAACCAATCCGAACGGAAACTTTGACACGGCTATATATAAATAACACATATCTACAATTCTACTCTAGATTAAAATCTTGGTCGACAATTTGGAAAATATGTATTTATTCAAATATAATAAATAATAAAACAAGTTTTTGGCATATTTTTAGGAGCAACTAATAAATATTAGCACCATTAGTTTGTAAGCTAAATAATTGTAAAATAGCCCACCTTAATGTATATAACTTGTTTGTGTTAAAACTTTGTTATGAAAAAATGTAAAAGTAAAGAAGCAAAACCCAAGCATTACGAATTGTAAAATATGAATATGTTCTCTTTCGCACAAATTCTGTGACAGACCTGATTTTCTTTAAAATTAAAAAATCAAGTCAAGCAAACATTTCATATCATAAGATTTTTCCGCCGTACACTGTATATCCAACAAAGTGCAATCACAATTTGGTGTAGAATTTTTTTTTCGAAAAAACTTGTTGTTTGTTGTCTATCGCATGTGGGGAATAAATTAAATAAAATGTTAAAATTAAACTCATTTTCAGTTTCATTTCAAACCTTCCAAACAAAAATAAAAACATTAACAACGACAATAAAAACAACTGTATTCTATTTTATAATAAATATAGGCAGTCGTAACTACATAAATGAAATCATTGCAATTTACTCCCAGCCAGAGGAGCAGAAGAACACATTCCATAGTTTAAATGCATGTCAAATTACAATTTCAACAGAAAATATCATTTTAAATGCGGGTGTTTATCGAATTGGAATAAATTAAATGCAACTATAAAAGTGCAATGGCAGTTTAGATTTTACATAGATTTTAATTTTTCGCTGTTGTTGTTGTAGTTGTTGTTTTTAAGTAATTTTAAGTGCCACTAATATGATGAGCCCAGCCGTGAGATGATATTCAAATTAAATAGACTAAATAATGGATTTTATAGTTAGTGATTATGCGTATGATTCAAGATAATTACATATTTGCATGTTCCTTTTAGTTGGTTGCTAATTTGGGGATTAAATTAGATGTTTGCAAAAGGACTAGGGTGTTACTTATTAATAATTCGCACTTTCATCCAAATCGCCAGAGGTCTTAGAGAGAATATTGTTCGAAGCTCCTTCCCTCTCCCTAAAACTCAAATTTCCATTAGTTTGGTGTTATTTAGAAAAGTTTTTGATTTCATTTAAAAATCAATATCTTCAGTACTATAGAGGCCTGAACAAGGCGTCTTGAAGGCGTTTTTAAGACACTTCTTTTGTTTGAAATACTATCACAACTATCATGTTATTGTGACGGGCAGTATATGCAGTATAAGCTATTTTGAAAAATTATTTTTATCGAAATTGTTGGTTGCCAATAATGTTTTTATACATTGACAAGTTTGAACAATTATTTTTTTGAATTTGGAACGATTTTCCGTCATCCCACGTCAAATTTGGTTTGTGCCATCTTCAGTGTTCTATTGAATATTGAATTGTGCTTTCTAGTACATGTTGCTCGCAACATTACTGTTGCGAAAGTGCTTTAAGTAAAACAAATGTCTTAAACATTTCTTCAAGAAGTCTTGTGTAGTAGGGTGGAGCAAAATGGTAAAAAATTCATATTTTTAAATCTCCTATATTGTTAAGCGATGACCCTATAGAAAATTTTTTCTATCCCTGCTCCTTGATCAACAACAAGGAATGGCTTTTCGATACTTTTTGGGTCCTGGTAGAGGAGAGACGTAATGCTCAACAACTTTTTCTTTCCGAAACGAGCCCCAGCAAAAAGGCCACTCTACACACTAAATACGCTGAATTAATAAGGAAAGTGAAAAAGCAGACTATTCAGAGCAAACTTTGGATACTTGAAGACAGTATTTGAAATAATTAGAAAACTTTCTGGTAAAAAATCAGCTCCAAGTGCACCAATTAAGGATAAAACTGCCAACGTTCTTACCACAGTTAAATAGGTGGAGATAACACTTCCAAGAAGCTCTAAACCACAATGGCCCCGTAATACACCAGCATCAGACGACCCCAATTAGCATCGAACTTCTTACTCTCGCCGAGGTTATAGCCGCCATAAGTCAACTGAAAAACAACAAAGCTACTGGCATTGCGAACTTGCCAGCCGAATTATTAAAATACAATCCACAAACAACCGCAGCCATACTTCAACCCCCTTTTAAGACAATATGGACAACGGAAAATATTCTAAAAGACTGGAAGGAAAGTCTTATAATCAAAATTCCCAAAAAAGGTGATCCAAAAATAGGCAGTAACTAGAAAGGTATTGGCTCAACTTCCTAGACGGACAACTATGAAAAGAACAAACTGGCTTCCTCCCAAACCGTTCATGCGTGGACCAAATTAACAGCATTCGTCTAACAACTGAGTAGTGCAATGAATATAACTCCACCCATTATCTTACATTCATTGACTTCGAAAAAGGAGTCACCGCTATCCATCGAAACAATATATAGTATGCCCTCGCTAATAAGGGTATTCCACAAAATATAATAGTACTCATCAAGTCATAGTACGAAGATTCTAAAATCCATGTGTTACATTGTGGATAAGTAAGCGAATCCTTTAATACAAATAGCGGCGTTAAACAAGGATGTTTGCTCTCCCTAATCTAATTTATTACCGTACTCGACGAAATACTGTCATCAACATCAGGCGGAAGTAGAGGGCTTCAATGTACGATTAACGAACAGCTAGAGGACCTTGATTACGCAGATGATTTGGTCCTGTTAGCGACAAACTAGGATGATATGCAGCACAAAATATCAAACTTAGTCTTAACGGCAGCAAAATACGGTCTTCGAATCGCATGATAATCAACTGCATGATAATCAAATCTGTCCAAAAGCCAACATTCCTTCTAAACAATACACCAATCGAGAATGTTGATAAATTTTGCTACCTATAGGCTATAGGCGACGTAGACTCGCGATAGTTTCAAATCAAACTTTTACGATATCTCTGAAAACAATAATTAGGCAGATTTAGAAGCAAAGTTCGCTCTACTTAAATATAATTTTGTTGTCGAATTTGGGTTTTCTAATATATGTCGTACAAGTGCCTTAATTGTTGACATAACGCTATACATATTGCGAAAACTGGAGCTGCTAAAAAAAATTGGGTTGCATATTCGCTTTCAGCGGTCCAAATAACCAAAGAAACAACTTCAAGTTCTAGAGAACCTCAAAGTTTAACCGAGCACGACACGCCTTATGTGTTGTTTTCATAATGCAAACAAGCACTGCTTGTCTAAAATTTATATGAAAAGAACTCACTTTTTTCAGTGATTTCCATACAAATTTTAGACAAGCAGTGCTTGTTTGCATTGTGGAAACAGCACATTAATCTCAACTGATTGACCTGAAATTTTTTTAGGGTAGTTTCTTATAAATACCCATCCATCGTCAATAAATATCTTTAAAATTATACAAGTTTTGTCAAAATCTGCTGTATAATGTGAGCATAAACCTTAGCACAAAAAAAAATTGGTCTCACCTATTAATTATATAGATATGTATGTAAATATTTTCAGATTCATGGCCAATGTTTTTCCGAAACCTGTTTCTGAACTTTTAAGTTTATTTACTGCAACTCTTCTACATGTTGATACTTTTCAATCGCTAACAGACTGTGACAGCCCAATACACATACATTTTTCTTAAGAAATTGAACAATGGAAAATACATTAAAATTTTATTATTTCCAAGTATTTGCATAATAAACATGAACTTGTACTTGATATTTATATTAATTGCTATTGCTTATCAATTGTTTTTGAGTTTTTCAAATATTAAGGTGTCCATATATCGCACAGTAAATCAAAAACAATCACAACTCAAAATATGCCAAATGTTGATGCTGAACAAGCGACGCAGTGTTGTTCAGAATCAATTTTCATTGGCCAAAATCTATACTTTCCCATCAGAAAGGAAATATATCAAAACTAAGGTAGCCAAAAAATTTGGTCAAAATATTCTTAGTAGTGGTCGTGGCATGCCGCTAAAAACAAATAATTTATGTTAATTAAAAAAAAACAAAAATTTTTCATATTTGATCTGAAATAAATTATGATCCCTCTAAAACTATTCTCGATAAAGGGCTGCGTTTTTTTTTTTTTTGTTATGTTGGGTAAACTGTTGTTTTTAAGAAATGGTATGTGCACGCACACCTTGTAGAATTTTTAGTTAGGGTGCCATGTAATACATTTTAAATCCCAATATTTTCCTAAAATTTTAAGTTTTGTAGTGTATAACTTTTGAATTTCAAAAGGGATCAAAAAACCGAAACCCTCCAGAGAAAGATTAATGTGTCTTCTTTAAGCCTATATGTAGCTTTGTATCTGTCACGGCCCGCCTGTATAACATGATGATTTTAAAAAAATGTGTACCAAAATTGCTAGTAATTGCTAGTATTTTTTTTTTCTTTTTAGGGTTCCGCGCGCCAAAAGTGTAAAGAAACCCTATTGTTTTCGCTAAGCTGTTCGTCCGTATATAAATTAAAGGGTGTTCTATCAGTTAATGTAATTTTGACTATGTAATTTAGACAATTTGCTGTATCTTGGAAAACGTAAGAGGCAAATTTTTGAAATTTTAAAAAACGCTAAAACTAAAGAATTCCAAAATTAAAAACAATTTCAAAACGAAAAATCGCCAAAATGAAAAAAGCGCTTATAGGAAAAAGCACCAAAATTAAAAAAAATCGCCAAGAACCACCATTATTAAAAAGATCGCAAAAAAAGAAAAATAACGTTAAAAACCGAAAAAAAGTCGTCAAAAAGAAAAAAACATTAAACCTAAAAATATCCCTAAAACTAAAAATATTGTCAAAAAACGAAAAAAAAAATCGACAATAATTTAAAAAAAATCACCAAAACGAAAATAAAAGCCCCAAAACTCGAAAAAATCCCCGAAACCGAAAAAAGTGCAAAAACTGAAAAAAGCGCAGGAACTAAAATAAATCGCTAAAAATAAAAATATTGTCAAAAAGCGAAAAAATGTTTAAAAAAAACTCAAAAACCAAAAAATCGCCAAAACTAAAAAAATCGGCAAAAAAAATTGCAAAACACGAAAATGAAAAAAAAGCGCCGAAACCAAACAGAATCGCCAAAAACTAAGAAAAATAACTTAAAAAATAAAAAAACCAAAATTAAACAAAAAGCACAAAGAAAAAACTGCCAAAATGAAAAAGGAGCTAAAACGGAAAATGATACGCATATTTGTATTCGTACGGAACCCTTCGTGTGCGAGCCAAAGTCGCACTTTACTTAATATATTTTATTTTATTGCAAGTACTCAACAATGATTTTAAAAAATGTGTACCAAAATTGCTAGTAATTGCTAGTATTTTTTTCTTTTTTATGTTTGTACACGCATAACTCGGTCATTCGTAAGCCGATTTTCAAATTTCTTCTTTTGTCTGAAAGGGTTTGCATGCAGTTTGGTCCCTTAATTTTTTTTCGAAAATTGAAGAGAGAAATTTGCTCCCTTTCATGCATAACTCTGTCATTGGTAAACCAATTTGCAAAATTCTTTTTGTGTTCAAAAGGGTTTGCCGCAGTTTAGTCCCATAATTTGTCAGCCGATTTTCAAAATTCTTATTTGATTTAAAAGGATTTGCTTGCAGTTTGATCCTACAATTTTTTCCGAAAATCGATGGGGAAATTTTCTCCTCCGGCGCATTTCATTTGTAAACCAATTTTAATTTTTTTAAGAGGTTTGCCTGCGTTTTGTAGCATAACTTTTTTTTTCAAAAATCGGAGGGCAAATTTACTCCATTCCTTAAAGATTTGTTATGTGAACTGGTGTATGAAACAAAAAGATTTTGATAAATATTGACTGTTTTTGATTTGTGGTGTGATATGTATGTACAAATTTACAAAATTATTTAACAAGTTTACAAAATAGATTTTTAAAAAGGCATACAGAAGATTAATGGCCTAGTTCTTGAAGGCGATATAAAACTTTTTTCACAAAATTTGCATAAAAAAATATTCAAAATATTTTGTATTTTCCATACAAAATTTTCATAAAGAAGTTTATGTTCAACCAAACGTTCATTCATAGATTTTTATGAAAATAAGATTATAAAAAATTAAAAGCTGAGTGCTTTTCATAGAAAATTTTAACAAGACGTTTTGGGTCGTATTAGTGAATCATGGGTGTAAATTCCTGAATTGGGTTAATTGCAGTAAATTAGCTTTATGCGCTGCCATATCTGGGTTATTCTATTTATTGCTGTATTACTTGAGTTCTACCCGCTTATAAAACGTCTCAAAATGCCTCAAGAACTGCTTTCACATACAAACGATTCTTATAACTTCTTCTTAGAATAAAATTATGGAAATATGTTTGTAATATATAATTGAATTTTGTTTTATTACCTAATGGCTTTCATTTAATTGAATACAAACAATAAGAAATAAATTTAATAATTGATAAATGAAACAATTAACTGTTCGTCACGATAATTTTGCAACAAGTATTTAAATAAAACATAAGGAAAGGCAATGTAGAACTATAATTTCAATATATATTTTTAGGGCTATTGTACAGTTCATAAATTAATATAATAAAATAATCGAAGAAAAGAAAATTACAGTCTTCCGTAAACAAATGAAATAATGAAAATATTAATGAGGTAATGAAATATAAATATTGTATAAGTTTAAATAGAAAAAAGTCGTGTGAAAAATATAAAAACTACTAATTTGTAAAGTAATTAGTTAATAAGAAAATAAACAATTAAAGATTGTATTTCATAATTAATTTATTATTTGTTTAGGCTTACAAGCAAACATTCATTTCGCTGGTGCTTATGCCAACTAATCAGTAGATCTTCTACCATAGATTGTATGCATATTCCTAAAGCTGTTTATATGTGTTGTTATTGCTTTTTTAAAACCTTCCATAAACTCATTATATCAGGGTAGCATTTTCTACAGAAGTCGAACAGCTTGTGAGATAGTGTAAAGCAGCTATAACCGTTGTGTCAGACATACATACATATTAGCGATTGTCAGACATAATACTCTTTTGTCTGACATATTACCGGAATAAAGTTCCTTGGAATATTGATCGTATGTAATTCTTTCTGGATATATCGCTATGAACCTTAGAAGCTGTGGCTGATTGGGGTCACCGCTGTGGCTGATTTGTTGCCATGCTAGTCTGTCAGACCAGGGGTCGTGAGTTCGATTCACGCCACAGACTCTGAGTTTTGTTTGTTATAAAAAAAAAAACTTTGCATCTCTATTAGGATCCCATGACAAAACAGACTGAAGGATATAAAGTGGGCAGTGCCACGCATATGCTAAGTAAATATCTTATATCATGAAAGTTATAATAGTCAGAGTATTCATATATGGGTTATTTTAGAGCAAAATGCGAAGTATGTGAAAAAAATTGGCACTATAGGACCTGGCGAAGAGGTACTCCCCATACATAGTTATTAATACTTACGCGCTATATTCAAACTTAGTATGAACTAATGTGAATATAAGATAAGAAGTTAAGTAAAAAACTGACTGGGGAAGGGAAACTCTCCCTCCCCCTTATTCCTTTGAAATTAATTGATCCATTGGACTACCCTTTTTAGAAATTGCCTATCCTAGCCAGTTCAAAAAATTCTCCTGGGTATTATTAAAATGGTTTGTTTCTTCACATATGGCCTTTTTTTAGAAAACCCACATTTTTATGCAAAATGTGAAAAAATTCCAAAGCTCAAATGTGAAAAAATTCCAAAGCTCAACTTTAAGCTGGAATTTTTCAACAACTACTGAAGCGATTTCAATGAAATTAGAAGCTGCTAAAAGTTCAAGGAGTTCTCTGTCGGATAGGAGCAAACTATTAAAATATCTTAACCGGCTAAAAAAAGTACAGAATTTGGTGTAATTTGCTGACTTAAGACATCATTGTTAACAACTTAAAAAAGTAACTAACAGGGCTCGGACTTTCATGCAAATGCATGTTTTTTGTAGTGATAGATAAAGAAGTATTGAACAGTTATCTATGCAAATCATCAAATTTTAAGAAGTTTGGCATCGATTTGTAGTTGCATATTTTTGCATATTTTGGTGGTAAGTGCATATTTTTGCATATTTTGGCAATAAATCCATATATTTGGAGCTATAAAAAAAATTTTAGTGCATATTTTTCAATTTTTAAAAGAAAAATATCAATAGGCCGATTATGGATGGCAACCGAGCCTCAGTTGGGTTGCCAGTTGCTGAAAATTATACTACTGATGGAAACTGGCAACTCAGAGCTGTCAATTTCAGTTGCTATTTAGTGCCTTTCTGGCAACCACTAATTTTCAGTTACCCACTGGTAACGCAACTAAGGTTCGGTTGCATTAAATAATAGACCCAATAATGTTTGTTTTATGTTTCTTTCTCTAATAATAATAATAAAAAATTAAAAGAAATATTTTCATATTACATTAGTTTCGGTACTTTGTTCGTAGGTAAATGCATATTTTTGCGCATATATATTTTTCATTTTTAAATGCATTTGTTAAGCGCTTACATTAAATTTTTAGTTGCATAAAAGTCCGAGCCCTGGTATTTAATCTAAAATAATATTTTGCATTCGTAACTGTAAACCAATTTTTATAAAAAATGCTTTAAAAAAATTAATCGAATATTCGAAAGAAACTGTTCGAATAATTTGTTATTCTAAATAGAAAATTTTTTTTTCGTTAGAACAAAAAATAAAAATAAAATTATTCGAATAATTTTTATTTTAATGACAGCACCAGTGTGCTGTGATGTGTTGAATGAACACATAGCTTTAACGGTTGCCTCGTGTGTTGACTATATATTTTTTGCAAAATAACAAAATGTTTCAACCAAGATAATTTTTAAATTGTTGCTTGAAAAAAATTATTCAATTATTCAGAACTTTAAACAACAAGCAATAATCATTTTTAGAAGATTTCCACAAATAGTAACAATAAAAAAAACCCACAATGATTTATCCCGTAGACGTGACTCACGTTCAAAAGTCATTTGTAACGTGCAAAATTGTATGCAAAGATTATTCGGCTTAATTAATTTGCCATCGATTTCGTTCGTTCTAAATTATTAAAATGTGATGTTATTTTTAAGCAAAATTAAATAAATAAGTAAAACAATATTTCAAGGAGAAAAACAAAATAAGAAATGATTCAAACTAGAACATTTTCTTTTAAATAAATTTATACACTTTTGTCACAAAAACACAAAAAATGGCAAGAAACAATAAATAACAATCTAGATATTTTTCAAATACGAGTAGGTACATAAATAAATTTTCCAACGCACGTAAAATTTTTCTTAACAGAAATTCTATAGAATTAAAGCGAAGCACTTTGTTTTATAGCAAAAACCGCGCGCAACATTGCTCTGGTATTACCACTTTCGAACTAAACCGTTGCGTATGAAATTGTTTTATTTTATAGCTCCCGAAAAATTGCAATCTTTTGTGATCTTATTTATGACTTTACGATCTTTTGATACCAAAAATATAAAAAAAAACTCACACACGTTAAAGAGAAAGATTTAAAATTTTTGCTATTAAAAATTAAAGAAAAAAAGCAACAGTCTCTTCCCTAAGAAATCACAAGATGATCATAATCTTATTGGAAGTTTATTTCTGTATTGTCTTCATGTTTTTGCTGTCCATTGTATGTCAAACAAGAAATGAGATCGACCAGCAGTGATACGGTCAGACAATTTATTAGTAGACACACTTGAATCATAAAAATACGTCACGTTCGTGGTACTCTTCAGTAGAAAATATTCTCACACGCGTATTTTTTTTCCAATAATATGCAGTAAAGTGAAGGAATTTGTTGTTTAAAAAACGTTTTAGGAATCTTGTAACTGTTGAATGAACCAAAGTATCCTTTTAAAGGTGATAAAAAGAAAAATTTTATTCTTTTAATGTCTTATAAACTACTAGCAGAACATGAAAAAAAAAACGTTTTATTGCCTACGGCACGACCCTTCAATAAAAATTTTTATTTAAGACACATATAGGAGACCTTAACATACAGTAGCGGAAGAAATAATAGAGACAAATAAAATTTTCAGTATTTTCTTAAATACTTATATGCTTTGGCATAAATAAAATTAAATATACATATTAAATTCAATGCACACAATTTGTCCATGTAAAAAAAACAAACAAAAAATTACAATCCTGCTGCATTCGGAAATTTATGTAATTCAAAAATTATATACATATCTGGAAAATATAATAGGGATATTTTATATATTACAGAACAAAATTGGTTTTTACTATTTAATCCTAATATTATTTCAATATTTGGTAGAAGGTCCTCTTTGGCTACTTACTGACATTAAACTCACAAGATTGTCGCAGATATCCGGAGAATTAGAGTACAAACCCTGTGGTCTTGAGCTCAAGACTAGTTTCAGGCAAGCCAACAACATCATGCATTTTTCTCATGTGCACTATCCCTATCCCAAAGAAGGTAACACATTAATTAATTAACTGGTAGGCATTAATTCCCTGATTGTGTTACTTCTCTTTTAAAAAAAAGCTCACTGAATTGTGTCCCACATAACCTGTTTATTTGTAAGTTCCAACTTTAGTTTTTTTATAGCTCCACATGGATGCTCTATGGAATTCCACTATGGTGATTGGGACTGTCACTTCATAAAATTTTAGCTCTAAAATATTTTTGAGAAAAAAGTAATTGTCCCTATTATTTCTTCCGCCACTGTATATGCAGAGTAACTTTGATCTCAATTGGTGCAATGGTTCAACGGTGTTGGCGTTTCTTCTGTACTCTACAATAAGCCCTGATTTGCAAAAGACCTACCATTAGCATAGCTAGAAATTGCTAAAAAAAATTCTTTGCTAAAGTGATTCTTCGCTAAAGTGATTCGTAGTTTTGACGATCATTTTCATTGCATTTATGAAAGACCGATGAAACCAATCATAAAAAACACATCCTTGTTTATTTCAACAGCTGTCCACCAAAAGCGAACAATAATAAAAATAGTCTTGTATGATTGTTATTCATGTACTCTTTCTTATTATTATACACCAGTAGTGTTCAACTTCTCAATTTCCATAGCACGTATGAATATGCGAGACTCGCAGCCTATCTATTAAGCACTGAATAACACTCGCGAACGCAGAATGTGATAGTGTATGTTTGGCACCCCTGTTATACACTCATAGAGCCAGTGATGCCAACTTCTTGGGAGCAAAAATCACAATGAAATTTGAAAAAGACACTAAAAAGCGTAATTTCGAGGTAAAGAAAGCGTAAAAAGCTTTAAATTTTTTTCTATTTTGCTGTTGTATTAAATCCCGGTAAAAAGTCCAATTTTTATATTAGCAGGTTTATGTATAAGACGGAGGAGTAGGTCTCATTCTTTGAGGTATAATTTTGATAAGGAGAGTTTCCATTTAGAAAAACTACAATTTGAAACGAATAGTGATGTATCGAAAACTAGAACAATCGGGCCATAGTTGGAAGTTGCAACAATAATCCGAATTTATATGAAACTAAATTTTAATTTCAACGTTCGACGGTCATGGCGATCTCTAAGTAATTAGCGATCTAACTGAATTTCGAAATCCATTATTGCAACGTATGTATTTTTCGTCAAATTATTGCAACCTACAAATATTGACCGATTTGCCTGAATATTGAATAACAATCGTATGGCGACAAAGTCCACACTTAATGCGAAGAATAAAACTAACAAACTTCAGTGAAACTTTCTTTCGACTTCTGTCGAATACCTAAAATAATTCATATTAAAACGTTGGACTGTTGATTAGTTCTCCGTTCACAATACTTAATTTTTTTTACAATCCTGTGTCAAAATTCGGAAACAGTGTTTACATGTTTAAATAGGTCCTTTCGAAGCAGTACCCCAGATATCAGACATATATTTTGTAGCCTAAATTGTCCTTTCACTATTATTTTTTTTAAGTTTAAAGTGATTAACATTTGACCGATGATTTGGTAAAGCACTAATGAAATGCAGGCTTATAGACACGCTTAACATACAAGAACTTCAAATTAAACAAAATCTTATTCAGTATCATTTTAGCTTTCAATAAAATAGGCTCTAAAGAATTGTCGCACGAGGCACATTTAAAGCATGCTCTCCTTCTACATTTCTCAGTTATTGCATGGAAGAGAAAGATTTATAATAAAAC
>OY101449.1:136559218-136872570 GCA_956483635.1 Panzeria rudis | reverse complement strand
TATATATATATATATATATATATATATATATATATATATATATATATATATATATATATATATATATATATATATATATATATATATATATATATATATATATATATATATATATATATATATATTATATATATATATATATATATATATATATATATATATATATATATATATATATATATATATATATATATATATATATATATATATATATATATATATATATATATATATATATATATATATATATATATATATATATATATATATATATATATATATATATATATATATATATATATATATATATATATATATATATATATATATATATATATATATATATATATATATATATATATATATATATATATATATATATATATATATATATATATATATATATATATATATATATATATATATATATATATATATATATATATATATATATATATATATATATATATATATATATATATATATATATATATATATATATATATATATATATATATATATATATATATATATATATATATATATATATATATATATATATATATATATATATATATATATATATATATATATATATATATATATATATATATATATATATATATATATATATATATATATATATATATATATATATATATATATATATATATATATATATATATATATATATATATATATATATATATATATATATATATATATATATATATATATATATATATATATATATATATATATATATATATATATATATATATATATATATATATATATATATATATATATATATATATATATATATATATATATATATATATATATATATATATATATATATATATATATATATATATATATATATATATATATATATGCTTTCTAATAACACATCGTCGGCTTTCTTCTTAAGCCATGTAAGCGCCTTTTTTCGAAATTCACTTTTTTTGTTTTTATGGTAGAAAATAACATTTGCCACCCGATTGCATTCTTATCTTGACAACTTTGTATGAAAAAAAATAAATTATAGCCATTTCGAAAAACTCGTAGGCGCCATACAAAATGACATTTGCATGCAAAATAGAACTCTTTTTATATTTAAAGCTGGAAATGTTTAAGTCTCACCCACCAAATTCTTTGTTTTTGAGATTTAAAAAAATCTGGAAAGTTTCAGGCTAATCGGAGCATTCTTGGTGCCGCACCAAGAGACTTAAACATTTCCAGCGGCGTCAGGCTCTCAAAGTCAGTAGCTTTGGTAAAAACTCAAAAACTATAAAACCTAAGCAGCACAAATGTTCCTCGAACCCCCATTATTTTAATAAAATGCAGCTTTTTTCTGTATGTGAAAGCTTTATCTCGATATGTAAACATGACTGCCGTACAAAAAGCCGTTTTGAGCTGAAGTTCGTTTTCGGACCCTAAGTGGTTAACGCGTGCCCATAGAGGGTTAATTTCTAGGATCGACTCCAATTATTTTGATATAACCAACATTTATTTCAAAGCACTCAAAGCGCTATCTGTACTCCTTAGAGTAGCTCCCATACAAACCGTAAAATGTACGGAAAAAAATTAAATTTATCGAATTTGAGCTATTATTTTTTTACGCAATATAATGAACATGGCATGTTCTATAAATTGAATTTTGAAAATAAATTTCTTTTGTCTCCCCATAACAAAAATTATGCTGGTCTCAATTTAACGTTGCCTTCACTTTACAAAAGCTCCATTGGCATTAAAAAAGAAAATATGAAGATTTGATAAGTTTGAAAAAAGTAATGACGGCAAATAATTGACCATTTTTTTTTGAGCAACTCGTTATTAATAATAAATATCAAGATTTTTTAAGTGTTTTTTTAAGTTTAATTAGTTATCGGCCCTTTTCATAATGTACGATTAAAAGTTAGCGTGGATTTGAACGCCAAGTTCGAAATACAAAACTTGTCGCTAAAGTCCACGTCAACTCATTGTATAAAGTGCCGTAAGAAAACTTTCTTTTTACCAATGGAATGTTCTTTTTTTTATATTATGTCTTCGGTTTATTTGTTACGTTTTTTCAGCGTCACAATATCTTGAATTTTTAACGTGAGCTTAAGAGTGAAATAAATAATATGTAATAAGTTTCTTTGCATTCATTTTATATAACAGCTTTCGTTACTTTTTTAAAGAGAATAAACACTTTCTTTGAAAAATATAAGAATAAATGTTAATTTACACACAGAAATTTCTGTTTTTAATTTTAAAAACCTCGTAAGCGACAAAATTTGCGAATTGCTGTTTGCGCCAAAAACACGTAAGCGACAAATTTGGATACAGTTACTTGTTAGTAATAATTTTTTTTTTTAAATGATGTTACACCCTTCAGAGAGTCGTAAGGTCATGTTTTGTAAAAAAATTTTTGCTATAAAACACATATTTAAAAAGTTATTAAGTTTTTTTCGTTTTCTGAAAAGCGAGCTGTTGGCGCTTACGTGATTTAAGAAGAAAGGCGACGATATATAAAATAATATAAATACTACATATAAAATAATGATATTATATGCTTAATACTTATTTGCAAAAATTCTACAGTCTGCCGCCGAGTCTGAATTAATGAAAGCCAAAATGGAGGTAAGTCGTACAAACAAGGAAATCGACGACATTATTTTCAATTTCGAGAAACGTAAACTTAACGATATAAAAACAATCTTTGTGGATTTCATATTGATCTCAATGAAATATCATACAAAATCTTTGGAAGTATTATCCTCCAGTTATTATGATGTCAGCAATATTGATGAAAAAGGAGATTTTTTGGAATTTCAGAAATTAATGAAATCGAAAACAGAAGCTCAAGAAAAGAAAACGAGTAAAAAAACAGCGAGTTTAAGATCGCAATCAATGGAAAGCTTAGATAGGGAACAAATATTGAGTCCCTTAAAAAGAAAGGATAGAATAAGTAAATCTACCAAAAATTTGGCAGAAAGTAAGACCGACGAAGAAGAAGACGATGATGAGGCTGAGGAAGATGAAGAGGAGGAAGAGGATGACGATGATGAAGAAGATGAAGACGAGGTGAGTGGGAATATTAAATATGATAAAGTTTTCCAAAGTAGCTGTTTTTTATTAAGTTGAAACTACAAAGTAAAATTCCCCCATAGTAGAATGTAGACCAGTTTTGTTTTCCAAATAAATTCTAATTCAATTCTGTGCCTTACAGGATGCCAGTGACACTTCCAAAACGGAGGGCGATTCTGTTACTGAAGCTGAAGATGTGGGCGAAGCAATTGGTTTGGATAATGCCACCGATTCTAAAACCAATAAATTAAATTTAAAGAAACCTTTAACTAAGCCTCAAGTAAAGCATCCATTCAAAGCTGTCGCGGCTACCCATGTAAGATTGCAAAAGCAAATGCATGTGCAGTCTTAAAGTAAATGCCAATTTTTTCAACATTTTGTTCCATCTAACAAATTTAAATAAGTCGGTATTTATTATTACATTTTCTATTGAGGAGACACAAGTCTACCAACAATAAAAACAATTTGATTTTATTATTATGCACCCAAATCGCATATACATATATACATACATACAACCACCAGCCAAAAGCAGGTGCAACATCATCAGCATGACAACATTTGAGTTAATTGAACAAACAATATTTTCCTAAGCTCTTAATTTGCTAACAGCTTAAGTTGTTTACTTTAGCTTTCACCATAGAAAGAAGTTTTATTTTCTAACCCAACCTAATTTTACTTTAATTTACTAAAAGCAAGCATAATTTTATCAATATTTTGTATGTGTTTGTGCAGGTCCTTAAGAAATCATCGAAGCGAGACAAAAATGTTTTTGTCACAAAACATTTATCAGACTCTAATGCTACGGGTATACCACGCTTAGTTACCGTCAAGCGTGATGAAAACAAATCTGCCCGCACTAGCAAAAGTGGAAATGGTGGAGCGACAACTCATGGTGGCAGTCGTCGCCTGGTAACAGTTGTTGAATCGAAAAGGAAATCAAGTGTGGATGATAATGAAGGCGAAAACGTTATTGACTGTACTCGTAACTTTAGAAATTAAGACTGTGGTTTATTGCTTTACAATAAAAGACTTGCATAAATTAAACACTTTTTATGATTTTGGAATATTATTTATTAAAAAACAAAAATATTTTGAAAACGGCAATCCCTACAAAATTTTGGATTAATTAAAGCAAACATTTTTTACAAGATTTGTGAGAATATCTTTCGAGTCACTTAATCCATTTAGAACGAGTTTCCAGCCTTTGACGAAGTCAAGTCCTAAAAAATTTTCGAGTCTAGATAATCGACTTGACAGCAATTTTTTCGAAATTTTGTGACAATATCTCTCGAATCAATTTTTTCGAAATTTTGTGACCATCTCTCGAAAGAATCAATCGATTTTAATACAATTCTTTCAAAAAGAGACAAACAAAAAGATAGTAACAAATAAAAAAAAATATATAAATAAATAACGGGACCCATCTGCAGACTATCTACCCTTAGGTTACACAGGTTGCTAGTTTAAAGGGCTAAAACCAGACCATTTGGGTCCTTATAGGTCCCGTTGTGCTACTATTTACCGTTAATCTAAACAAAAAATAAATAAAAACTACATTTTTCTACTAAAGGAATGCAAACCACCTTTTTTTAAGCAGCCTAAACATTTGCAGCAATCGACGTTGTTTTTTTTTAATGAAGAGCTCATTAAACTTTGTATTCGAGTAGTATAAAATTTATTTAAAATAATTTTTTTTTCTAAATCTATTGTCGAAAATTCTTAAATCTACTGGTCTGAGTTTGTTCATATTGACACGAAATGTGAAGAAAATTCAAAGTTTTCAAATGCCGCGAATTTCGTTCCGATCGAGATAGCGTTTAAAATAAACTAGACATTTGAACAACCAAACATTACCGTAAAATTAAGAAGAAAAAGCCTCGCGAGATCTGGTGATATATAAAAAACTAATCTTTTCCATGCATTAAGTGTTCTATAAAGAATAACCTAGGATGTCAACTAATATTTACAAAACTCTTCAGGCTCCACATTTTTTGTTTAAAAGAACACATTGGAAAATTATCTATACTATGTAAAACATTTTGTGACATCAATTAATACATAAATATCAGTAAAGGACATCAAATTTAACGTACAGACAAACTTGTTAGGGAGATGCTGAACTGTCGAACTCCATATACAAATTAACGTACAATAACTTTACATTTAGATTGTTGTAAAAATCAGGACACCTTAAATTTTCAACAATATTTTTAGCTGATTTTTGAATATAGAAATCACCTAAAATTTTTGTTAAATGCCATTCTAAACTTTCGTTTAGTTAAATTTATTCATTAATATGATTATTTCGAACGTATTTGCTTTGTGAATCCAAATTGATTATTAGGCTAAGGTTCGTAACGTTATATTCAGAAAGAATTGGGCATGATTAATATTCCAAGGAACAAGGGAAAAATTAACATCAACTTAATTTTTCAACGTACACAGCAGAACAGAGTAGCGCCACTTTCGGAAGCCGCTACACTTCCATCGTCAGTGCTCACGTGCATTTGCTTATCACCACTTGTGAGGTGGCTCTGTTGAATGTGATTTTAATTCTTATATATACAACTTTTTCGTGAAAATTGAATACGAGAATTAACTCACTCTCAAGTTGATATTAAAGTGCACTTTCCCAGCGTTGCCATCGGTTTATTTTTCTTCATTCCCATTTTTCTGATTTTTGTTCTACTCAAGACAAACTTTTTTGGTTTGATTTTATACTTAAGTATATATGAACATGTAAACATGTGAAAAGCTCAAGCCAGTAGCTAATTGTTTATTAATATGATTATTTCGAACGTATTTGCTTTGTGAATCCAAATTGATTATTAGGCTAAGGTTCGTAACGTTATATTCAGAAAGAATTGGGCATGATTAATATTCCAAGGAACAAGGGAAAAATTAACATCAACTTAATTTTTCAACGTACACAGCAGAACAGAGTAGCGCCACTTTCGGAAGCCGCTACACTTCCATCGTCAGTGCTCACGTGCATTTGCTTATCACCACTTGTGAGGTGGCTCTGTTGAATGTGATTTTAATTCTTATATATACAACTTTTTCGTGAAAATTGAATACGAGAATTAACTCACTCTCAAGTTGATATTAAAGTGCACTTTCCCAGCGTTGTCTTGAGTAGAACAAAAATCAGAAAAATGGGAATGAAGAAAAATAAACCGATGGCAACGCTGGGAAAGTGCACTTTAATATCAACTTGAGAGTGAGTTAATTCTCGTATTCAATTTTCACGAAAAAGTTGTATATATAAGAATTAAAATCACATTCAACAGAGCCACCTCACAAGTGGTGATAAGCAAATGCACGTGAGCACTGACGATGGAAGTGTAGCGGCTTCCGAAAGTGGCGCTACTCTGTTCTGCTGTGTACGTTGAAAAATTAAGTTGATGTTAATTTTTCCCTTGTTCCTTGGAATATTAATCAAGCCCAATTCTTTCTGAATATAACGTTACGAACCTTAGCCTAAATTTATTCTATATTTTTAGA
This sequence comes from Panzeria rudis, assembly GCA_956483635.1. Lineage (NCBI taxonomy): Eukaryota > Metazoa > Arthropoda > Insecta > Diptera > Tachinidae > Panzeria > Panzeria rudis. The sequence goes on along the minus strand of OY101449.1, from coordinate 136,865,988 downwards.
AAATTTAACAAATGGGCAAATCGTGCGTGACGAACGCTACATTCGTCCGCGTTTTCAGATCAAAATATAAAATTTTTTGGTATTTCAAGAGATACCTTCAACTTTGCATAAAATATAATTTTTTAACAGCTATTTGTTGCGAAATAAATGATCACAAAGTTTTGTTACGAACGCTACAAAAAGTGGAAGTAGGTAACTGAAAGTTGAATTGTGTTTTCGTATTTTTAGCGAATTTTGCATAATAAAGCACACAAAATCTAATTCATAAAAGAAAGAGGAGTACAAGAGAGTTCTAAAATAACTTATTTGCAGGAAAAAAAATTGCTGTCTTTTTCTATCAAAAGCCGTAAACCCTTTGTGGCGCACGCTACGTGACGATCGCTACATTTTTTCTTAATGCCTATAACTTTTTAATTGTACAATTTACAACAAAAATATGTTTAGTGGAGTTGTAGATAATATTATTATCTAAAAGATAGCAACATTTTCATATTCCTTATAATTTAGGAGATAATCTAAAAAAATGGTCACTCCCTTATTTCCCGACCACCTCCGACCTAGAAAATGTAAGCTTAAGCTTACGGTCAGATGTGTAACTAAACACATAAAAATAGCATGCTATATGAAATGCAAGGTTGGGTCTTATGCATGCCAAATTTCAGGCACGAGTCTTTCTAGATTGCCCATTCCACACACTTTCTACTGTGTAAATTTCTTCTCTCTGATGAAAGTAAGTTTATATGTTATTAGAAAACATATTTACATGGAATAAAAAGTAAATATTGATGAAACTTGGTATTTTACTTGGTTTCTGATTTATTTATTTTTTTTTTATTTGTAATTTTCTTTTTACAAAAAATTTTTTAAAATTGTTGATATCGAGAGTGATTGCTTGATATCTCAGAAGCCATAAAAAATTTCCCGAAACAGGTTTTGGATTCTGAAAGGGCGTATTCGGTGAGCCAAACCAATAATATGCTGACGATATTACGAAAAGGACAATTTGGGACAGTTGATTTTTAATATAGTATGCCTTGGAACATTAACTTACATTATCATTTCAATATCTATTTAAATTCTATTAATAATCTATTTAGTTTTTAACTTAAAAACTTACATTCTTTTATTTTATTATAATTAAATGGAATTTATAAACAATTACAAAGGGATACTAAAATAACAAAAAAATATATATTTTGTAATAAAAATTTCTTGTAAATTATATATTTTTCTTCTTTTTTTTTGTTATTTAAAAAAGTTCTAAGGGTTTTACTTAATAATTAAAATACCTTCGATAGAACAGATCAAAAAGGGTGGTAGAAAATATTAAGGCTTAAGTATTCAAGGAAATGAATGATGGCAATCAATGTGTGCGTGGGAAGAGGAAAGATTTTCTATACTTCAAATGTTTATTTGGTGTAAATATGTCAGGTATGTCGGTCTGTCTGTTTGTCTTTTCGTGTTTAGAATAAATGTATTGTTGATATTGGTTTGATGTATAGCTTAAATTTAAATTGAGCATCCTCTCTTTTACTACCAACTTTTAGGATATCTTCCCAATTATTTTTCTGGACCCTCAACACCAGCTTGATTCATTAAATCGGCAATACTTTTTTCCAAGTCATCTATTCGATTACCCATATCATCGATACGTGTTATAATTTGATCGGACATTGTTTGAAATTTATCTTGGACATTTTGTAGCAAACTTTGAACCTAAAAGAAGGTGAAAAACAATTAAAAAATTATTGATGGAGAAATAAGCAAACATTTTTTTATGGTAATGAATATAAACTTTGTCAAATATCGATACCAATTTTACTTTAAAGTGTTAAGAATATAAATTATTCAATAATTGAGCAGCTTGGGACATCAAAAATATTTGAATATGGATCATAATAATAATTTGAACTAGTTTATATAAATTATTAAAACGGAGTATGTCTTTTAAACTGCTTTTTGCTTGTAGCATCAGGTCTAGGCTATTTTTCTAAACGCATGTTGATTTGTAGAAATACATTGCAACTTGTTTCTAAATGTAACTCTAAAAATTACTTGTATGATAATGTGATCTGTTCTTAAGCGATCATTTCTGTTGCCGATACGCAGAGAAGAGCAAATTCTCTACCCATAAAAATTTGGATACAAAGCAAGACACAAACTAACTTTAACACATTCATATTTTAAATATTTAGAAAACAGCCCTACTTACGAAGCATATCCTAAAGTATCAACTAGATGGACCTGTCATAATTTTCTTATTTATTACAATTAACATTTAAAAGAGGTGCTGCACCCTTATATTTAGAATTCGCTTAATTAACATATTGGTTCCATTATTTATATTGCACATTTAATACATATTTCCGCCCTTTGTTAAGACCGTCTAGACTAAAATTACAGCACACAGTTGCTTCCTATAGCACCTCAAACACCCACAGACAACCTTACAATAATAACAATTATCCCGAACAATGCTCACAAGACTACAGACAAAACACATATCTATTACTAACCGTTAAACAAATATTAAATAAAACAACTTGAATATTAAAATTTACAAATTCATTATCAAACTCACATAAATAGTCAATTCCTGCATATTCTTTGGATCTGCATTGCTGTTCAGCGAATAACTTTGTTCCAAATCGCTGTCCATTTCATTTTTCATGTCAGTCATTTTATTTAAAGATGATTGTACTGATAAGTATTTTTGGAGATTTTTTTATTAAAGTACAAAGTTTTTTTTTGCTACTAAATTGTATATATTTTTTGCAAATAACAAAAGTATTTCTAATTTTTCTAATTTCGTAGTATCACAACAACAAAATACACACGTCCAGACACAATAAAAGTAAAATTAATTCTGACAGCTAGTGAGAGCGAAAATGAAAACTAATACACAGTGCAGGGCTGCCAGAAGTGCCGATTTTTCGGCATTTTCCCGATTTTTCCATACAAAAAAATATCAAATGCCAATTTGCCAATTTTAGGTGAAAAAATGTAGATTTTTATTAAACCAATAGACTAGATGCTAACTTCGATTTCAAACCACATTTCAAAGCGTATTAATACCAACTGGCCTTATTAGTGCAACAACATTATAATGCTCACCCTCATACGAAAACTGTTTGATTTTGAAGGAAACTTCAAATCAACAAAATTAATAAATCCAAATATCGTAATGAAGAATAATATTAGCATTATTTTTGATATTCTAAGGGTGGGTTTTTAATGTGAACATTAGAGATTTAATTATCTTTAATCTTTGTTTTCTGTTTTTAAGACGATAATTAACTCCTTTCATTGCCCAACTTAAGGCCTCGTTACTCTTACGTAAACGTATACATTATCAATCAGCTGATCCGTTTTCCTTATGAAACTTCTGTGTATATAGGTACTCTTTCGTAAACGTATCGTTGCGTTGCTGATGAACCTGATAACATTTTATTTTCTGTCCGTTGTTACGTATCAGCTGTTCTTTGTTTATATTGTCGCTTACAAACAATGCGGCCAACAAAAGTTTTACAGCTGTATTTCAGTGTTTGTTATATTTAAGCATTTTTAAATTATGGCAAAATTATTGATGTTTTATTTAGCAAATCAATTGGTTATGAAAAAGTAATTATCATAATTATCTTTAAATGTATAACGTAGGAACTATATTACTTAACAAATATGTGCAACTTCTACATTACAAACTATCGTCAGCTTAAATGCAAAGGTACGTAACTACGCATAAACTAAAATTTGATTGAAATTGAGTTTTTGATTGCTTATGGTTCGTTTTTATTAAATTACATGTTCAAGCCAAACTTTCGACTCCTACGATCAAAAACGGCGTTTTTATGTATTAAAGAAATTCAAAAGGATGTAACTACTTGTGGATGTATATTTTTAATTCAAAAAGGAGTATACAAAATATACAAACACATGTATGTTGTGAGCTTGCATACAACGGTGTAAAAATTGCTTTAAATTCATTGTTTTTCATTTTTTTATTTCTAAGGTAATAAGCTTAAAATTTTAGTTTTTTGCTTGTCCTGTAAAAAAATTAAAGTGTAGTTGCATTTGTTTGCGTTTAGGGTAACGATATATAGCCAAGAACTTTTTACTTAAATACAAGAACAAATTTACAAATCCTGTATATAAATGTAAAATAAACCCAATTTTTTAAAGCTAGGGTTCTTGAACTGTCGATAACTGTCAAATAACACTTTGTATAACATGAAAGGCCGTTTTTCATAGTAAGGTTAATTACATATATATTACTCATCTTAAATAAATCATTCAACAACAGTAGCAACAAATCTGTGGTAAAAAGAATCAGTGAAGTCGACATAAGCGCAATTTCAGTTAATTATCTTTATGGAAAAATATGTTAGAATGTGCAAAAAATGTACCGAAAAATATGCAAAAAATATAACAAAGGCAAAACCACATTTTAATCAGGCTTGGGGGGTAATGTTTACATTTTGTAATTAATTACATGTTCAAATATACATTACATGTAATTTGTAATTGGTACACTACAATTACAATTACTTGTAATGTGTAATTGTCTGAAGAGCAATTAAAATTACATGTAATTGTAATTGAGGCATGAACAATTACAATTATATGTAATCGGTAGTTGATATATAGCAATTAGAAATTATTTTAATTGTAATTGAAGATTATCAACTACAATTACATGTATTTGGGCGGAAGTAATGGTAATTGATCATAAAGGGGTAATAATTACTTTAACAATGAAAATTACTATAAATGTATTTTATTACAAATAAAATCTATTAGTTATTTTTAATATCTCTAAAATTAACTGGAAATATCTAGAGCTCTAAAAGAGGATAAAAAGTAGAAAAATTATTTACATCGCAAAAATGAAAAATTTTTGCGAAAAATTTTAAACAGCCCCCTAAATTCATTAAACATCGTTCAATACACATTTGTCGCGAAAATACGCGAAAAATTTAAAATTGGCAAATGGCCTTAAAATTTCTTAAAAATAGCTAATATTGTACGGAATGCAAAAAACTCGGCAAAAATCACGCAAATGACGAAAATTCGCAAGAGTTTGCTAACATCGAAGAAACAATAAAGTTTTATATGAACTAAAAATCGGTAAAACTGTAAAAAATCCAAGAACTGGCAAAAAAAAATCACTACTCTCGCGAAAATTTGCGAAAAATTAAAACATTGCAAACAAGCTCTAAATTTATTAAAAATAGCTAAAATTGTATGGAATGCAAAAAACTATGAAAAAATCGCGAAAATTACGATAATAAATGTTTAAAATAAATTTTCTTCATTTCCGCGATTTTTTCCGAGTTTTTTGCATTCCTTACAATTTTATAAATTTTTAAGCAATTTTAAGGCTTGCTTGCAATTTTGCTGTTTTTAGCGAATTTTCGCGAAAAAAGTGGTTTTTGCCAGTTCTTGTATTTATAACAGTTTTACCGATTTTTAAAAGGGTAAAAAGCGTCAAGAGAAAAAATAAAAATTATAACAAAAATGTTCAAAATGTCTTGTTTTGCTTCACAAATGTGCACAATATAAAAAGGGATTAAAATGGGTAAAATTGACGCTCAAAAAGGGCAAAATGCGCAGCAAAGTTTAAACATAAAATATATCTAAATCAAAATCGGTTCATCCGCTTGGGCTCTCAGATGGTGCATAGATACACATAGATACACAGGCACACAGTACAAACTTAGAACACCCCTCTTATTGACAGGGCTTAAAAATAACAATGCGTTAAAAAACAAAATAAATATATCGCTTTATAGAAAAAGGATTTCATGTTCAAATATGTATATCTATTTCATAATCGTCATCAGCAGGCCGCAAAGCGGCTCACATCTCTTATAAGTTTGATTTGAATTCATTTTCAGGCAAACATTTAAACGCAATTAGGAATTGCAACAAAAATCTTTTTCTTGTTTTATACATTATATAATATGCGATAATGGATAGGATGAGTTTAAAGAAAGTCGATTTCTAAAAATTCATTAACCTAAATGTTCCTTCGACTTCAGCACTTGAGTAAAAAAATAATTAAATTAAAAAAAAGCCCGAAATTACAAAAAACACCAAAAGTGCCATAAAATAATGGAAAAAGCGTCAAGAATACCTTTTTTAAAGGGTAGTCGGAAAAAAATAAAGGGTAACAAGACCAAAAAAGCTTCATAAAATACCCGAAAAGCGTCAAAATGGCAGCACTGGGTTTAAGGAAATCAATATACACTTCTGGCAGCACTAAGGATTAACCGAAAATTTATTTGAATCACCCGACATCACGAAAGGTTTCTGTACGTAATAAATTGAATATCACATCCAACAACCTTTTTTTTTTGTGCTGAATATTTTTTGGTCAATTTTTTGTTTTACAATTACGTTATTTTAAAGATATTTTTAAATGTTTCATTTTGGTATAACATCGCCATTCCGTTTTTAGTTTCTGCATTATTAATTTGCTAACCTACAAAATATATGGCCATGTCTGCATTACATCGGAGTAACTACTCTATGTCACTATTTGATGTAGCACTATACGCCATCGTTAAAATGCGAACACTTGTCGGTTAACTACAAACTCTTGTTTGGTAATGACATGGTGCATGACTGCATTGCATAGAAACATGTTGTAACTAGTCCATTTTAGCTATAACACAGCGTCTTCACAAAACATTAACTTTGAGATAACATGAGAGAAAACGTCGGCAGAATACTAAAAACAAAATGTCGAGTTTTCTCTTAATCTCATACTAGGGGAAGACGTAATTTTAATTTTCCGATAAGATTTCATTTTATGCAAATGCTCATCGAGTTAACATGTACCACTTTTGCATAATTAGTTGTTTTATTTTTAATTTTTCACACAAATTTAAATTTGTAAATCAACTAAACATATTTATTCATTTATTTAACACACAAATTTTATCAAAAACATCGCTTTTCATTTTTTTAAATAAACACTCACACATGCACACTATTTTATTTTTATGTACATGTGTTTTTTGACAGTTCATCTCATAAGATTGTTATTATAAGAATTCTTATAACAACGCTCTCATAAAAATTCCTATAACATTGAGATAACACTAATTTGAAGTCTACACGTAACATAATTCTCTCTGCAATTGAATTTGACAATCTCATCTTACATATTATGTTACGTGTAGACCTCAAGTAATGGACCCCGTAGTCCAATATTATCTGCAGGACTAATTAACATATACATATTTGAAAAACTATAAAACTTAGTCTGAGCTTCTTTATGCCCAATGAGCATATTTCAACAGAATTCTATCGGGATAGGCATGGAGAGGTAGATAGACACTTCTCATAGAAATTAATAGTTATTTATAGTATATTTAGAGAAAAATATTAGTGCGTTGATTTAAAAAGATTCGGCACAGCCGAATGTAGCACTCTTAATTGTTATGATATTATGTTTCTTTTCTTTTGTATTTCGATATCGAGCCTTTGCTGCAATAGAGTCATAACTCAAATTAACTTGTTTTATAGAAAACGATATTAAAATTTTGAATTTACTAACAATTAATGGTAAAAGAAAAATTGAGTATACAAGATATTTGTATGAAATTTTTACACAATATGAAGAACGATATGATGATTAATTTTGCATTATTAACTAAAAAATCACGTTTTTTCAGTTATGACTCTAGTGCAGCAAAGGCTCCATATATTGCTTAGTGTGTAACTCTTTTTAGTGAAATTATAAACAGTTACATTTTCATAAACCCTTAATTCTTTTTCCCTGATGTGCTAATTATGTTTGTCATAAAAAATTTTAGTTTTAGTTTTAATCATACCAACATTAATTTTAATTATCCTATTTATCCTTAAAAACTCTAAAAATAATTTCTACTCTTAAAAATGTGTGCGTGTGTAGCTCACAAAAGGTGAATTATGCTCCCAGTACTTTTAAAAATTGTGCACTTGACACTCATTAAAACTTAATAAAGTTTATATCATCGTCGCATAAAACAAATATTCAAATAGACATGTAGAAAATCATGTTGCAATGCTTTTTTAGTTGTTTGTTTGTTCGTTTCTTTCCATCTAAAACTCTTTATGAAGGCATACAATTTTCAAAATTATTTACACATTCTTAGCCGTGATTTATTTAAAAAAAGGGTGAATTTTTATGTGCACAGAAAATTTTAAATTTGTTTGCTATGCAAAGTGCGAAGTTTGTCTTGCCTACAATTGGAAAACCCTTTTCTTAGTGTGGAAGGATGATTGTACGTTTGTATCCTGGTTAACACAAATATTTCACATAAATATTTCACACACTTGCATAAATCCATAACAAACATTAAAATACTTTTAAAATATGCTTCATATTTACTCTCATAAAGGCATCATCTATAAAGGAACGATGTGAAAATTCTAAACGGTTGAAGTATTTGGAAATGTTGCTTCGTTATCTGTGTAGGAGCATTAAAACATGCTCATGGTTTTTACTTACTAACTTAATTTTACAGCTGCTAGTGTTGTTTGGTTTTATTGTTTTTTTTTTGTAAGTTTTTCATATGGAAAATTATAGTGTTTTAGATTAGAAAATGAAAGTTCCAAAAATGAAGCTCCAAATAGACATACATATAAAAATGTTTATTATATTTTAAAGTTCATCATTTCTTATACATTTTTGAATTTATTATAGTTAAATAAAAAGTGTTCTGAGAGTTCATGGATTTTTTTTAAGCAAATAATTTTCTTAAAGTGTTTTGTGAAATTTGCAATTTAATCTTTTTTTAATTGAATAAGAGAACTTTTGTATAAAACATTTTTCAATTGTCACAGCAGCTATGCTTTCTTTTACTAAACTCAACCTGGAATGCGCAACGATTACATTGTTCTGCAAAGAAAATGTCCTTTAAATAAAATTATGTGGAATATAAAGAGTTTAATGTTTTAAATTAAAATCCATTTTCAGATTTGTTCTATTACGTACAGATTTTTTTTATGCCCGATTTCGATCAACAAACAACCAAAATGTGCAAGATGAAATTATTTGTTAACTTTGTTAACAAAGTATTTTGATTTGATCAACGTTTTCGAAGTTATTCATAAATTGGTATCTATCATGCAAAATAAAAAAAAAATTACCATCTAAAATATCATAAAAAGTTTAAAACTGCCAAGAACATTATATTTTAGCTATTGTTTTCAAGGACCAGTGTTTGACGATGAAAATAAGCCATAAATAATGAAAATCGATTGATAAATGTTGATTTTATTAACAATTAAGTGAATACACCCAAACACTTAACCTCTTTTTTAAAAAAAACTTATCAGAAGCTTATGAAAGGTTTCTGAAACAAATTTTGTATGGAAATCTGTTTCATAAACCTTTTTTTAACATTTGATAATTTATTATATATATCCCTTTTTGTTTTTGTCCTTTTTTCATCTTGGCCATATTTTTTTGTTTTGCTTTTTCATTTAATTTTCGTTTTTTTGTTTTTTTTTTAGTTTTTGCGCTTTTTTCGTTTAGGTAATTTTTTCGGTTTTGGCGATTTTTGTTTTTTTTGGCGATTTTTATGTTTTTGGCCGATTTTTTAGTTTTGCGAGATTTTTTAGTTTTTGCGTTTTTATTTCATTTTTGACGACTCTTTTTTTAGTTTTGGCGTTTTTTTCGTTTTTTGTATTTTATTTTTAGTTTTTTGCAATTTCTTAGTTATGACGATTGTTTTCGTTTTTGCCGATTTTTTGTTTGTTTTGGCGCTTTGTTTCATTTTACGTTTTTATTCGGTTTTTGACGATTTTTTTTTGTGATTTATTTCGTTTTGGCGATTTTTTTAGTGTGAGATTTTTTAGTTTTTGGTTTTTTTTCTTTTGTTAGCGATTTTTTTAAATATCAGCGTTTTTTAGTTTTTGGTGATTTTTTTAGTTTTAGCGATTTTTTAAGTTATGGCACTTTTTTCGTTTTGGCGTTTTTTCGCTTTTTTCCGATTTGTTCGTTTTTTACCATATTTTTAGTTTCAGCGATTTTTTTAGGTCTGGCGACTTTTTTCGATTTTTACCGATCTTGTTTTTGTTTTTTGGCGATCTTTTTAGTTAAGGTAATATTTTGCATTTTAGCGATTTTTGTTGTTATTATTGGTGCTTTTTTTCCTATAAGCTCTTTTTTCATTTGGCAATTTTTCGTTTTGGCATTTTTTAGTCTTAGCGTTTTTGAAAATTTCAAGAGTTTGCCTCTTACGGTTTCCAAGATACAGGTAATTGTCAAAATTACATTAACTGATAGAATAGTCTTTAACTTTTATTATTATTATTAAATTTCAGTGTTAATTGGTGTAATCTGAATAATATACATTAACTTTATAATTTTCAAGTGTCATTTTTAAGTGTCTGTATATTACATTAGTATTTCAAAAATTTTCGTTGCTCGCTTTATAACACCCTTTAGTTTTTAACTGCATATATTTGTTGTTGAAGCGGCCAAAGTTTTATATATTCTGTAAAAATTTCCGTAGATCTTACGGTTATCGAGAAAATATCCTGTGTCAGACAGACAGACAGGCGGACGGACGGAAAGCGTAGCGAAAACAATAGGGTCCTTTACGGAACCGTAAAAATACTGATTCCAACAGTATTAAAAACGTATTTTTATAAAAATGTGACTTAGTGTTTTACCTCCCACCTACAGATATTTTTATTGAATGAGCCGAAAAACTTTTTTTGCTCACCACTGTTATCATTTTCTATTTATTTTTTCTTTTTATGATTTTATTAGGACCTTCCTAAGCCCGTGAAATGACTCACCATAGCCCTATCCACCACCCGCTGGTTCTCCGGGACTGCTTATTTGTATTAACATACTTATTCTCAGCTAGCCCTCGAACTAATAGCCTTCTCACTATCCGCAACCTGTGACCCGTCCGGTAGCCTGCAGCTGGCTTCCATGAAGTTTCCAATTTCACGGACCGGAGATTAGGGAGAGAAAATGGAGATGGATTGGGCATACCCTACGAAAATCCCCTAATGACATATGTAAAATGGCTCTTGATTGGAATCCACAAGTACAACGAAATAGAGGCCGTACTAGGGGATCTTGGCGACGCAGCTTAATAGAAGATATTGAAAGGACGAATAAACATTTAACATGGTCTAAAGTAAAGGCTACAGCAAATAATCGGCAGAATTGCAAATCATTTACTATGGCACTTTGCGTCAATAATCGGCGGTACAGCAACTACTAATAATAATAACTATTATCATTGAAAACTGACAATACAAGAGTTTTATTTTTTGTTGATGTTGATGTGGTATTTCGGTCTTTATTAAAATTTTACATGATATTTGCACAACGGATAGGATACTTCCGGTATGCAAAAGTAGATCCAACTCTGGTCTACCGTAGTAATGCATTTCATGACATTTTGTCACAGAGTAAAGTGTTGTCGGCTTGAATTCATACAACAGAAAATAGCTCATTGGTTATTTAATTCCATAATTTTATATCCTTCATTGTCTTAACTTGTAAATAAAAGTAACATTCATTTAGTACAACTAATTAGTTTCAGTGCGAAAATGTGGTCTAAAGTTTAAGCAACAGCAAGTAACGTATAAATCGTATAACAAACTTCAACGAAAAGTAGTAACAACAGTTGTTGTCTGTCATAAACTTTTTGTTAAGTTGCATGTTTTTTTGGCGGTTTTTTTTTGGACCTTTTTGTTTAACTATAAAACTTAACTAACTTTTCATGAATTTTATCCGGCTTCTTTGTTTAAGGCACAAAAAAAAACCACCATGATGAACATGCTACTGCATCAGTGTGGTGCTGAACATTTTCAACATCACAAAAATATACTAGAAAATAAAAATTTGTTGTTGCTTTTAAGTGCATGTGTACCTTTTAATAATTATTTGAATGTGTTAGAGCATGCACATCTTCTCACACACACACACACACACACACACACACACACACACACACACACACACACACACACACACACACACACACACACAAAGCACACGCACACACAAACACACACATAAACAAATTTGCTCAATTTTACAGTTTATATGAATTAAGGGGCTTAGAGTAGCATTTTATGCTTACAGTTTTTGGCAGCATTTGAATGCGGAAGTATACACATTGCCAAACATTTTGTTAGAATAAAATGATATATAAAGAGAACTTTATTAAAAACCAGAAAAATAAAGAATGGAAGAAAATGTACAGGAATATGACTAAAAAGAAAAAATATAAGCAAGAAGTAGGAAAACATTTATGCTTTCATTGCATATAAAGTGATACGTAATACACAACTGAATTAAAATCGCTTATTTGTTAGAAGGTTTCCTTTTATAAGTATTGTATGCTCATATGTTGAACAGTGTACGTGATGTGATTAAGGTTAATGCTAACAGAGTTTAATAAAGATGCAAGAAGTATTTTAAAGTATATAAACAGGACTTTCTTTTATTCAAAATAGTTCTCTCCAGACTCCATATAGACGTTTGCACATCCACAAGTCATAAAGTAGTCATAGTGTAGTTTAGTCATAGTCAAGTCGTAGTCAATTTCTACTCATAAAGTGTACTAGGGGATGGGCAAGTGAAAAAAATATATCGATATATATCGATATCTGTTGTAGTATACACACAATAGTCTGTGTATACCAAGCGATATTGTTAATAACAAACACATACATACATGTATGTATGTATAAATAACATCAGGTGATGTTTTGTTATTTAATACTCAATATTATTTACATGCTTTTTATGAAAAGAGCTTTTAGAGTAGCGGTAGATTTTTTACATACAATGATTTATGTATAATGTATTGATGCAATATTACTTTTAAATAAAAGGAATTTAACTAGTCTTTTATATGAACTCAACACAAACAGAAGTATAAACTTCAACAGGTTATGGGCCCAGAACCCTCGCAAGTAAATATGTCGGTTATGGAATTAGTTTTTGCTAAAATAAAACCATTTGATGGTCAGAATTTTGACTCATGGAAATACAGAGTCGAAAATTTTTTGGAAGCGCAGGGAGTTCTGGACGTTTTGGTGGATGAGAAACCAACTGAAACAGCAAGCAATGTGAATGAGGTTAAGTCATGGGTTGAAAAAAATTCGAAGGCAAAGAATTTGATTATTTGCTTCGTGGATGACAACCACTTGGAATATATAAAAGGCAAGGTGACAGCTAAGCAAATGTGGACTGCTCTGGTGAGTACTTTTTCGGGGACAAACATGGCGAAGCAGAACATGCTAAGGACAAAGCTAGATAGATTGCGGTATGAAGCAGGCAGTGATATGAAGAGGCACTTCACAAAGTTTGATGAGTGCGTGCGTGAATTAGTGGCAGCTGGTGGAAAGTTGGAGAGTAACGAAATTATTTATCATTTATTTAAGTCATTCCCCGATGACTTTCAGCCACTTATAACGGCACTTGAAAATTTACCTGACGAAACACTTACATTGGAGTATGCGAAGTCAAGGCTGTTAAATGAAGAGATGAGGCAAAAAGTAAGTAAGGAGGCAATTGGTGAGAGTGCAGGTAGCCATGATACTGTTTTTTACACCGGCTTTAATGGCGAATGTTTTAAGTGCAAAAAGAGAGGACATAAGATCTTTGCCTGTCCGCAAAATAAGAAAAAGAAATTTAAAAAACGTGGTGGTTTCAACAACAGAAGTAATGAGACTTCAGCGGTGGCATTTATGATGGGTAACGACGTAAGTGAAAGCGATGCATGGGTTTTAGACTCAGGAAGCACAAGGCATGCGACAAATAATTTAACATTATTAAACAGTGTGGAAGTGCTTGAAAAACCACTGGCTATTAGCACAGCAGAGGAAGGTGGCTCGATTATGGCGACTCATAGAGGAGTTTTTGTAGGTTTTACTAAAGTTGGTTTAAAAACATTAAAAATAGAAGTACATGATGTGCTTTACGCAAAGGAATTGCGTGTAAATTTACTTTCAATTAAAGCCCTGCAGGAGAAAGGTCTAGAAGTGTTTTTTAACTATAATCAACAAGCACTAATTAAGAAAAATTGTCGTATTGTGGCGATTGCAAACATGGTGAGTTCGCTCTACGTTTTAAAGTTGGTAAAAGAAAAAGACCAAGCAAATATATGTGAAGTGGGCGATTTATGGCATCGACGTTTTGGTCACATAAATGATGTATATCTCAAAAAACTACAAAATAACAAAATGGTGACTGGTTTTGAAGTAGGTGAGGAGAATGTTGCGTGTGGTGACTGTGTGAGAGGCAAACAATCGGAGTTGCCTTACAAAAATCATCGTCAACCTACCTCAAGAGTTCTAGAAAGAGTTCACACAGATGTATGCGGCCCTATTACACCAAGTACACATGATGGTTATCAATATTTTCTCAGCTTTATAGATGACTTCAGCCATTTTGCCCGGATATACTTAATAAAGCGTAAGTCTGATGTTTTTAACTGTTTTAAAGATTTTCAATATCACGCAGAAGCAAAATTTGGATGTCGTATCGCTCATCTGAGGTGTGACAGGGGCAGAGAGTACTTATCCAATGAACAGAAGAAATATTATAGTGTAAAAGGTATAGAACTTGAAACAACAGTTGGCTATTGTCCGAGGCAAAATGGTGTAGCTGAGCGCTATAATAGAAGTGTAGTTGAGAAAGCTAGAACAATGCTAATTAGTTCTGGTCTAAACAAGAATATGTGGGGAGAGGCTGTACAAACTGCAGTCTATTTGATGAATAGAAGCCCTACTATGAGTGTACGAAATAAAACTCCGGCAGAAGTCTGGTACAACAGAAAACCTGATGTTGGCAAATTGAGAGTTTTTGGCTGTCGTGCATATGAACTGTTACCCAAAGAAAAACGATCAAAATTTGATCCGAAATGCAATGAAGTGGTATTTGTTGGCTACGCTGTTAATGGATACCGGCTGTGGGACCCCATTAATAAAAAGATTATTGTAGCAAGAAATGTTAAGTTTGACGAGTCAAATTTTCCGGGAAAGGTTTCTTCGAAAACAATAATCGATGATAGTGAGCAATCTAAAAGCGAAGAAGATGTTTGTGACGACGATATGATAGTGGTGAAAAACTATGAAATGCCAGTTCAAGAAGGGGAAGAAGAAATTGATTCAATTTTAGAAATGGAACCCCTCGAAGGTTTTGAGAACAATGATGGTGATACAACAGTAACTTGTGAATATGGCGTTGGTGATGTCGGCAGTGATGGTGATGGTGGTGAAACAGGGAACGAAGCAGCAAATCAGGGAAAAGTTGGCGAAGAAGAAGCAGTTGCGCTCCGGCGGCAATCAAATTTGGCAAGTCAAAGGCAAAGCTGTCGTGAGCGCAGAGCCCCAGGCAAGTTAACTTACAATAATTATTTTGATCAGATAAATCTGTCCAAAACAAATTTTTCAGCTGAACCTTCCTGTTTTAATGAAATTGAATTGAGGCCTGATAGGTTACATTGGAAACGTGCGATTGAAGAAGAGATTTTGTCACTTCAGAAGAACAATGCTTTTGAGATAGTAGAGAGGTTGCCAGACATGAAAGTCATCAGTTGTCGGTGGGTTTTTAAATTAAAAACCGATAAAGATGGTCAGCCTAGTAGATATAAAGCGAGGTTAGTGGCTCGTGGATGTCAACAAGAATACGGTATCGACTATCAACAAACATATGCACCAGTTGCAAGAATGGCAACAATACGTACTGTCCTAGCGGTGGCAATTTATAATGGTTACAAAATTTGCCAAATGGATGTTAAAACCGCGTTTCTTAACGGTCAACTTAATGAAACAGTCTACATGACATTACCTGAAGGTATGAAAGCTAAAAGTGGTATGGTGTGCAAGCTTAAGAAGGCTCTATATGGACTGAAGCAATCTCCGCTGTGTTGGTATAAAAAATTTTATGATGCTACAGTGAAAATGGGTTTCACGAGATCAGAACACGATTATTACGTTTATGCAAGAATGCGTGATAAATCTGTAATGTATATAGTCCTGTACGTTGACGATTTACTGCTCGTTGGTGGAAACGAGATGCAGTTCAATGATGTGAAAAATAAACTTTCAAAAATGTTTGAAATGGTAGTATCTGAACGCTTTGAACAATTTCTTGGAATAGAAATATGCCATGATGTGAAGTCAAATGTTATAACTATGTCACAAAAGAAGGGCATCAAAGATGTACTGCGTTTTATGAATATGGAAGAGTGCAATGGTGTGGCAACTCCAATGGACAAATCAATACAGTTTGGAAACACTAAAAATGAGGAAAGGGTAAATGTACCATATCGAGAAGTTATTGGAAGAATTATGTACATAATGTTATGCAGCAGACCCGATATATGCTACGCCATTTCTGAATTAAGCCGATATCAAGAGTCTCCAACTATAGTACAATGGCAAGGTGTAAAACGATTGGTGAGGTATTTAAAATCAAGTATGAATATCGAATTAATGTACAAGAAAAACGATGTCGAACAGCCGTTGATTGGGTTCGTTGATGCAGATTATGCTGCTGATGAATCAACTAGGAAATCAACGAGTGGATATTTGTTTAAAGTTTTTGGCAGCACTGTGAGTTGGACTTCAAAGAAACAACAAGTAGTAGCATGTTCAACAACAGAGGCAGAGTATGTAGCGATGGCTTTGGCGGTGCAAGAAGGTACTTGGTTGCGTGGTTTGCTGGCTGATCTTTTTGTAGATGTAAAATCTATAACGATTTTTGAAGACAACCAAAGTGCGATCAAATTGGCTTACAACATGGAGAATAGGAGAGTCAAACATATGGATGTGAAGCACCACTTTATAAGGCAAAAAGTTGAAGAGGAAATAGTGAAAATCGAACATGTAAGCAGTGATGAACAAGAAGCTGACATTCTCACGAAGCCACTGCCAAAACAGAAATTTAATTACTTTCTTCAGAAGCTGTTATTAACACATCGAGAAGGGGTGTTGTAGTATACACACAATAGTCTGTGTATACCAAGCGATATTGTTAATAACAAACACATACATACATGTATGTATGTATAAATAACATCAGGTGATGTTTTGTTGTTTAATACTCAATATTATTTACATGCTTTTTATGAAAAGAGCTTTTAGAGTAGCGGTAGATTTTTTACATACAATGATTTATGTATAATGTATTGATGCAATATTACTTTTAAATAAAAGGAATTTAACTAGTCTTTTATATGAACTCAACACAAACAGAAGTATAAACTTCAACAATATCGATATATTTTTAAATATCGATCGGCATCGGTATATGTATGTATATCGAATAAAAAATATCGATATATCGAAATATCGATATTTTTTCAACAATAATAATTCATACGTAGCCCCCAATTTTTTTTTAATAAAACAAAATAAATACCTTTCTTATAAATAATCAAGCTGGAAAGAGTTAATTTCCAAGATCCTTACTGTTCCATCAATATTTCATGGAACATACATCAACAAACTTACACTTAAAGAATGATAATTTTTCGAATAAACAAAATATTATAAATAAAACAAAAGATTTTGTTAGTAATATTCTATTTGATAAAGACTGTGCCGAAATGTTTTTAAAAATTGCACGAAAAATAAAACCAAAGCTGAAAAATATCGAATTTGATACTGTCGATATATTTGGAAAAAATATCGATATATCGAAATTAAAAATATCGACAATACATATCGATATATTTTTAAGAAAATATCGATATATCGATATTCTTTGCCCATCCCTAGAGTGTACACATAGTCTAAACTAGGGATGTAACCGTATATATCGGCGATATAGCAGGTTTGCCAATACGACTTTTTTTTTAACAACTACCGCTCTGTTCTGTAAGCCGAGTCGACGAAATAACTCGTTTATTTTTCAAAACCAAATAATTTTTAATTTTGTGTTCCGTAAGTCGTTCGATTTACTTCAGTAGAATTTGAGTACAAATAAAAGTTGTTAATATTAAATAGGTATATTATAAAAACATCGTAAAAGTTATTATATCGCGACCTTAGTATAGTTTTGGCCCACCGACCATTTTTAAAAAAATTGAGTCAAGTATGGGGTATATATATTTTGAATGCCCTCTTTCAGAATCTAAAAACTGTTTCGCGAAATTGTTCCTGGTTTCTGAGATATCAAGCATTCATTGTGCTCGATATCATCATTTTTGATAAATTTTTTGTGAAAAATTTTTTTTTAAAAATAAAAAATAAAAATCAGATATTAAGTAAAATACAAAGTTCCATCAATATTAACTTTTTATTGCATGTAAATATCTTTTCTAATAACATTTATACGCTTATTTTCAATAAAAGGTAGAAAATTTCATCTCAATAACAAGTTACTCAATACACAGCAGTTAGTATACACATGGAGCAACAAAAGCTACTCTTTCCAAATAAAATAAAAAAAGTGGTTACTGGAGCACAAAACAAGATATTTTACTTTCAGTAAAAAGATGTTAATTTCTAGTCGGATTGATGAAAATTCACAAAAATGTACATTTTTCTTCCAAACATATGACGGAAGCAGTAGTGAGAATATAAAAAAATTCTATCGGATATATTTTGAGAAAACTTTATGTAAATCTTCTTTGTTGTTTTTCTCCATTCCGACTCTTTGGCATATAGGGTAAACCAATACTAAGGTCGCGATATTCTGATACAGGAGCAAAATAGTCAAAAATAGAAATAATAAATACAAATTTCTAGAAGAAATTTGTATAAAAAATATCAATCACACAGAAAAATTTCCATGTAAAATCGTCGAAAACCAGGTTAACTTAACATTTTTCGGCAGTGATTTTGCTGCATAGGTGTTTCATGTTAAATCAACATGATTTACAATAAGCTTGAAAGAAAATTTTTCCTTTTGAATTAACTATATTTCATGTTGATTTAATATTCTAGTACAGTTAAATCAAAATGAAGTTGATACTGAAATAATACGAAAAATCATATTGAATCAAAGTAATTTCGAGTTGAAACAACGCGAATTTGATATTGAAACAACACGAACAGTCATGTTGAATCAAAGTTATTTCTAGTTGAAACAACGTGAATTTGATATTGGAACAACACGAAAAATCATGTTGAATCAAACTTATTTCAAGTTGAAACAACGTGAATTTGATATTGGAAGAACACGAAGAATCATGTTGAATTAAAGTTATATCAAGCTGAAACAACATGACTTTAATGTAGCTATTTTATTAATTATTTTACTTACGTGATAGTCATAAGAAAACTTTTCGTTATAGCTGACTGCCACAGCCAAGATTTGAACTCGTGCCACCTGCATGATAGTCCACGCGCTAACCACTGCAGCCACAACAGCTTCAAACTTTTCTTTAGTTATACACTAAATAAATACCATCGTATGTAAAATGCATTTTATTTTAATTCAACATGATTTAAATGATTATTTAACATAAAACTTATTTGAAATTAAAGTTATAGTCATGTCGATTGAAAATGAAACTTAACGTTTATAACAAAATTGTTTTAACGGTGATTTAAGGTTAGATTAATTATTTTCCGTTTAAAATTAATATGAAACAATGGTAATTTTAAACCAGCAGCAGTAAATATTCGCTAGTAATTCGGTTTTTGTCGTATACGTAGACGACACATGTAAGAATAAACAACAACAAGTCACACAACTAAGCAGAACAGTGAATTGTAGCAATGAACAAAGCAAGTAAACACTAACACACTCAAACGACAAATTATTT
The DNA here is from genome assembly GCA_956483635.1 of Panzeria rudis. NCBI lineage: Eukaryota > Metazoa > Arthropoda > Insecta > Diptera > Tachinidae > Panzeria > Panzeria rudis. The sequence continues at coordinate 136,846,240 of OY101449.1, read as the reverse complement.
CTTGTAAATTTAATATGATTTACAATCAAAATTGCGGCATGTGGATTTTACATTCCTTTTTTTTCTGTGTGATTATGTTATGAGTTTAGTCCAACAGTATGGGCTTACATCAATCTAAAGAAAATTAAATTATTTTGGCTTGAATTCGGTTTTAATTTAATTTGTCCATTAAATTATATTTTTATTTAGAGATAAATGTGAAGCATGTAGACAAAGAAAATTTTGACATTTCGTTAGCTCCCGCTAATCTCATCAGAGCTCTTTACCGCTTAGACCACTCGATCAAAGTCGGTTGTTTTTAAGGTTCAAAATTGTTTAAAACAAAAATAACTTATTTGCTACAACCACAAGCTATATCTTGAAACATGATATTGTTGACGCAACCATGCCAGAACCATATCTTTCTGTGCGTTTGGGTTCGATACCCGCAGACAAGCCAAATAGCTTTAAGGGTTGTGGTTGTTTATAAAAAGTAAAAATAAAATAGTTGTACGTGAGTCGTGGTCCTGGTCTTTATAGTTTGGTTTTATTGCAATATAGTGCACACTACTTATCTTTTCCTTATTAAAACATCATGCAGTATTAAAACTGTTGAACTAAAATAATATATAGATACTATCGCGTTATATTTTTTCTTTTCATTCGTAGGAGCTATTTTCCTATTGCTAAAAATTTTTCCCTTTTGGCTCAACTGTCACTATGAATTGTTTGTTATTTTTTTTAATTTTCTCATCCTTTTGTATGATGTTTGTTTAGTCGTATGTGAGTGATTGCTTTTTTGGATTGTACCTTTTTGTATTATTTAATATTTCAACATAAAGGACATTGAAAAGGAAGTCTTCATAATCTCTATTATATTTTACTAGATCAGTTACTAACGTTCGAAAATCTACTTGCTTAAACAAGTAAAAATATTACATGATTAGTTGCATCATATGTATGTATGTGCATATAAACATGTATACAAATGTATCTATGTATTTTAAGATTGGAAAAGGTAAAAAATAAAGGGTTATATGTATGATTTCTTCATTATGGTCGTGTAAAATGAAGAGAGTCAAAGAAAATTTTTAGCTATATTACTATGGAAATTCATTTATTTCTTTAAATTAAAAAATTATGCTTGTATTAAAAAACCGAATGTTTGTGGAAGTATGGGGTAAGTTAATTTATTTCCCTGGTATGATATATTAGGTTTAAGTTTAATTTACAATGAAAGTTATCGAATGTAAACGGGAAATATCGTGACTTAAGTTATGTTTGAAGTATTAAAAATTAGCTATAATTTCTTTGTCACAACCATATGTTGTTGTGGTGAACATACTATAGTTGTCGTAATCGCGCTAAAATCATGTATTTATGTACACACAGAAACATTTCAATGTAAAATCGTCGAAAACCAGGTTAATTTAACATTTTTCTGTAGTGATTTTGCTTCATTGGTGTTTCAAGTTAATTCAACATGATTTACAATAATCTTGAAAGAACATTTATCCTTTTGAATTAACTATATTTCAATTTGATTTTATATTCCAGTACACTTAAATGAAAATGAAGTTGATACTAAAATAATGCGAAAAATCATGTTGAATTAAAGTTATTTCGAGTTGAAAGAATGTGAATTTGATATTGGAACAACACGAAGAATCATGTTGAATCAAAGTTATTTGAAGTTGAAACAACGTGAATTTGTTATTGAAACAAACACTAAGAACCATATAGACTTATAGTCATATCAAGCTGACACAACATGACTTTAAAGTAGCTATTTTATTTATCATTTTACTTCCATGATGGTCATTAGTAGTGTCCGACCGAACGTTCGGGTTCAGTGTCGGAGTTCGGCAAAAAGGATTGTTCGGTTGATGTTCGGCGTTCATCTATATATCATCAAAGATACACCAATCGTTGAAACAAATCTTAACTGATAAGTCGTCTAACATATAAACTAAATTTGAATTAAACAAATTCTTGTAAAAAAACAAAGATACACAAAATTGTAGTCTTATAAAATATCGAAAAGTGCAACGTACTATGAATTAAATAGACATAAGAAAACTTCGTATTGTAGTTGGCTGCTCCAGGCAAGATTTGAACTCGTGCCCTTTGCATGATACTCCACGTGCTAACTACTGCAGCAACAACAGCTTCAAACTTTACTTTAGCTATAAACTAAATAAATACCCATCGTATGTAAAAGGAATTTTAATTTAATTCAACATGATTTAAATGATTATTTAATATAAAACTTGTTTGAAATTAAAGTTACAGTCATGTTGATTTTAAATTAAATCTAAAGATTATAAAAAACATGATTTAACAGTGAAAGATATTAAATCAAAGAGATTTAAGGTTAGACTAATAATTTTCCGTTTAAAATTAAGATGAAATAATGGTAATTTTAAATCAACAGTATTAATTTTTTTCTGGTAATTCGTTTTTTGTCGTCTACATAGCCGACACATGTAAGAATAAACAACAACCAGTCACACAACTAAAGGGCCCTATACACTACATCAGTATGCACGCGCAATCAAGTGTTGGTGCCAGTGGTTTGGTAGTGTATGTGCATTTGATGTGATTGCACGCTTTACTGTAGCGATGTCAAACCAAGTTTGATATTTTGCTGATGTTGCCAGTTTGTGGTATTGTGTGTGGTGAATTTAGTTCAGTTGAGAAAAGTTGTCAAAGAGTAAACATCGGTCCACACTACACTTACTTAAATAAATTAATGATAAATTAAAAAAATAAATTAAGTAAAGTGCGACTTTGGCTCGTACACGAAGGGTTCCGTACGAATACATATATGTATGTATATCCCTTTTTGTTTTTGCCCCGTTAGTCATTGTGGCAGTTTTTTCGTTGTGCTTTCTTGTTTAATTTTAGTTTTTTATTTTTTAAGTATTTTTCGTTGTTTTTTTTGTTTTGGCACTTTTCGTGATTTTTTTAAAATTTTTTTTCTGGCGATTTTTCGTTTTTTGCAATTTTTTTTTGTTTTTTGCCGATTTGTTTAGTTTTGGCGATTTTTTGGTTATGGCATCAATTTAACGTTTTCACTTTCTGACGATATTTTTAGTTTTAGCGATTTATTTTAGTTGTGGCGATTTTTTCAGTTTTGGCGATTTTTTCTTTTTTGGGGATTTTTTCGGTTTTTTAGTTTTAGCGATTTTTTTTTGTTTTGACACTTTTTTCGTTTTGGCGATTTTTTTTGGTTTTTGACGTTTTTTTAGTTTTGGCGCTTTTTTTGGTTTTTGGGTTTTTTTCGTTTTTGTGATTTTTTTCATTTTTTGGCGATTTTTTCATATTTTGATGATTGATTTAGTTTTAGCGATTTTTCGTTTTGAAGACTTTTTCGATTTTTGACGTTTTTTTAGTTTTTTTGCGATCTTTTTAATTTTGGTGATGTATTGCGTTGTAGCGATTTTTTTTAATTTTGGCGCTTTTTTCCTTTAAGCGCTTTTTTCATTTTAGCGTTTTTTTCGTTTTGAAATTTTTTTAATTTTGGATTTTTTTAGTTTTAGCGTGTTTTAAAATTTCAAGATTTTACATCTTACGGTTTCCAAGATACAGCATATTGTCTCAATTACATACTCAAAATTACAATAACTAATAGAATACCCTTAAATTTTTATTGTTTTAAATATCGGTGTTAATTGGTGTAGTCTATTCTACATACTACACCAATTAGCACTTACTTTGAAAATTTCAAGTGTCTATATATCAGTGTCTGTATATTACATTAATATTTCAACATGTTGCGTTGCTCGCTTTAGAACACCCTTTAATTTTAACTGTCATGTATTTGTTGTTGTAGCGGCCGAAGTTTTACATATTCTGTGAAAATTTCAGGTCCGTAGCTCTTACGGTTCCGAAGATAGAGCAAATTGTCTAAATTACATAGTAAAATTACATTGACTGATAGAACACCCTTTAATTTTTATTGTTTTAAATATAGGTGTTAATTGGTGTAGTCTATTCTACAGACTACACCAATTAACACGAACTTTGAAAATTTAAAGTGTCTATATATAAGTGTCTGCATATTACATTAGTATTTCAACATTTTTCGTTGCTCGCCTTAGAACACCCTTTAATTTTTAGCTGTCATATATTTCAAAATTTTTCGTTGCTCGCTTTAGAACACCCCTTAATTTTTAGCTGTCATATATTTGTTGTTGTAGCGGCAAAAGCTCTACATATCAGGTCCGTAGCTCTTACGGTTCCCGAGAAAACAGCCTGTGACAGACAGACGGACAGACGGACGGACAGCGTAGCGAAAACAATAGGGTTCCTTTACACTTTTGGTGTATCGGAACCTTAAAAAGGAGCGAAATATATATCTTCTGAAATAAAACAAGTAATTTCTAATAATTTTTTTAATAAAAAACACGAATTTTTCGTAATTTATATTTTCAAAACAATATCAATAATAAATGCGATGCGCACTATGTTCAACAACTCATCCGTACAGAATTTTTAAAGAAATGAATATTGCACCAGTATGCTTGTATGGTATGTGTTTCAAACACGATTCAACATCACTTGTTTGTGCCAGTATACTGGAGTAGTATGTACTCTGCTTAAGCACAACAGTGAACTGTAGCAATGAACAAAGCAAATAAATACTAACACACTTAAACGACAAATTATTTATTGTAAATTTAATACGATTTCCAATCAAAATTGCGCAATGTTAATTTTACATTCCTTATTTTTCTGTGTGTATGAGTTTTTTTTTGTTACCAAAATGTAGTATAACAGTATATTCCGCAAATAACTACAGCTTTTATTAACTTTTGGGAAATTGCCAAGTTTTGCTTTCTCATCATTATCTACATGATTATGAAAATCTAAGCGAATTAAAAACCTCATGCAGAATTCGCTTAAATTCCAGTGACTTTATAAACATTTGTGGCCATTTCGAAGTATAATAAATCCGCCACTCATGTAACAGATTGAAAATAGCGACCAGTTTTGGATTACACGTAAGAACACAAAGACATACAGACAATGACACTGGCATAAATAAAGGATGTACATTGTTCAGTGCTAGTAAATTGATATTTATGTCAATGGACTTTTAATACGTTAATAATGTGCAATAGCAATACCATACTCATATCCTGACATGATAGACATGCAATGGTTATTATGGAAAAATACTCCTTTGGCAGAATAAACCAAGAGGACAAAGAAAAAAAATGTTGCAAAAAAATTCATAAAAATTTTCGTTGTTCCTGTAATTTAAACAATGAGTGGTATAATACAACATTGTCGTAATAATAGCTGGACTAGGTAAGCAATACAATTTTGTTACAAGCAAGAAGGCAATGAGGGGAAGTTAAAAGAGATTGGTATGCTTGATAGCAATGAAACATTTTTCGTACATTTTATTATCATGTTATTAAAGATATGAGTTCAGTTTTTCTAATTACATATAAATAAGTTAAAGAAAATATAAATTTTAGTTAATTTTGCTTTAAAGTCATCTGTTTGTCTCACATTTTCCCCAGTTGTTTGCCAACTGTTGGTAATGTTGTTTTTCAAAATTTTGTATTGTATCCTAGCTCGACACATGTCTTTTCCGTTCTTTGTTTGTATGTGTGTGTGTGTGAGAGTATAAAGTACATATTATTATTAGAACATTAATTAGAAGACAATAGCAGATGGAAGAAACTTCGTACACCTTTGAGATATTGGTATATTTACTCGTATTATTGCGTTGCATATTCTTTAGGTAACATATGTACGTACATGTGAGTGTATGAGTTCGAGATATATTCAAATTCTATTTTTCAACCAACTTCAAAAAGAGAGGAGGAGGTTATCAATTTGCTCTCCCCATACATAATTTCTTTGAAGTTTCGTCTCATAATTTTTTATTTATTTATTTATTTTTTTTTTTTTTGAAAATCTGTGGCGAAATTTCCTCCCCTGAAATATTGATTACTGCATAACTCTTCATTCAAAATCCTTTTTTTTTGAAAGGGGTTGCTTGCAATTTGGTCCCATATTTTTTAAAGAATCCGTGGGGAAATTTGCATCTCAGAAATACTGATAATCGCATAAATTCTCCATTTATGGACCGACGTTCAAAATTATTTTTTTGTTTGAAAGGGTTTGCTTGTAGCTTGGCCCCATATATATTTTTTTAAATCGTTGGAGAAATTTTTCCCTTCACGCAAAACTCTTTCATTTGTGCACCGATTTTCAAAATTGTTTTTTTTTGTTTGTTTGTTTGAAAGGGTTTGCCTGCAGTTTTGTTCCATAATATTTTTTCGAAAATCGGTGGGGAAATTGATTATTTAATATTAAATTAAAATTTGATTTAAAATTAAATGTAACGTTGATTCTTCATTGATTCACTATAGTAGATCAAACTTTAATATTTATATATTTTTCTGTGTGTATTGGTTTTGTTTTTAGTTGATAGCACTGTACAACAAAAGTAAATTTTGACAAGGTTGTAACGTCTGACTTTGGTAAAAGGCACTAAAGAAAAAATATATGTGTTATGGTGTTTTGAAAGCTTATATTCGAAATTCATAAAATGTTCATAAAATTCTACTATTTCTTTTGTATGGTAACTTACAGTGAAGGTTTACATACGACATATTTTAAATACAAACAAGCGTCATAAAATCCCGTTCTATGGGATTTTTAAGAGCTAATTGCGATTAAGTACGAAATTAAACCTTAAACAAACACAATTTAAGTTTTATAGATCTTTAATATTGCTGAAGAGTCATAATAAAATTAAAAAAACTGTTTGTGGGACAATTCAGCCCGTTACATCGCCCCCTTTTTAGAAATGGCCAACACAACGAAGCGTTTGAGGATTGAAATGCTTCACATTAATATTTCTCTTGGTGCTTTACACAAAACTGCTGAATACATCTTATACCTCAAACGTAAAGCTTGCAAGATGTCCTAAAGAGGGAAATTAACTCCTGCTAAAATGAATCTTCCAAATGTAAACTTTCAAAGTGTCCATAGACTTAAATATTTTTTGGTGCCCTTTACCAGATTCAGTCGTTAAACAGTGTTGTACAGTGTAACCTGTGAATTTTGCTTATTTATAACTAATGGAATTGGTTAAAAGCTATCAGTCTGTTTTGTTCAGTTCTGTCTGAATACAGGGTTGTATATACTGTGCCAATTATGTCTGAAAAGTGAGTCCTCTTTCTATATTTTTTGATATTGTTGTTTTCCTTCGTTATCTGTGAAACAGTTCCGAATTCAAATTAAATAAATTTTCTGTTGAATACTGCTTGCGACTTGAACGAAATTTAATTTTATTTTCTTGTTTGTTTAAATATATCATGCTGTTTAAATTCAATTATATTTTAATATTTAAGTTGCAACTTTTCGCTATACACACACATACATACTTCAGTACGAATTTGTTCATGTTGACCTGTCCTTCTTATTGTCAACTGAGTGTTGCCATATACATTTCAATATTATAAAGTGGAAGAAAAAATGTCGTGTATCTGAGTTCATGTTTGTGAGTGTAAATCACTGTAAGTATCCTTTTCGGACATCCTTGGACAGACCGGTTTAACATCTGTGTTTATATGCGTGTTTCGAAAGGTTAAACATACAGTTTTATACACATACACAGAAATACACTCACACACAATTTAATTTACACACATAGATACACATGTCCATGTGGTTGCTTTATTATTCAGCAAATTGTCAGCTCAACAACAAAATGCAGGCAAATTCTTCGGTTAAAAATGAAATCGTAGAGCCTCTTTTCTTGTTTTTTTCGTTAGTTCTTTTTGGCTTAAATATGAAATTGCGATCTGTTTATTTTATACGTTTTCATTGTTAAAGTTGATGACTTTATTTTCGACATAAAAAGTGGCATAAAATTAAATACGAAAGAAAGGAATGGAAGGGCAAATTAAAAATAAATAATTTGTTGCAATATTTAAGTTGAGTATCCTTAAAATAATGGGATATCATGTTTTTATACTTGATTACGACATGTTTTTCCCTTGAAACTGATAATTATTTTACTGCCCACTATAATGGAAACTATGTAAATAAACATTGAATATAATAAGGATGTTTGCCATATGAATTACATTTTATAATATACTCTGAGAAAATAGCATTTGCAGTGCTTCCAAAAAATCGTTTTTTTAACATTACCAAAATGACTTCAAGTCCAATGAAAGGGAATAAAAAACGACAATATCTTGCAATGACAAGCGTTTATAAAAATCATTAGAAATTATCTGAACTGGAACCACTTCTAGATTACAAAGTTTCCCTTGAATCCACGCCTGATGCGGCACAATGTTATATAGAGTCGGTACAGGATATCTTAAGCCTTACGTTTAAAAGTAAAAAATAAGATAAGTGTTTTTCCCCAATCTTAAAAAAGGACAAATATATTCCCCCAACGGTTAGGCGTCATTAGCTTGTATGAAAACAGACTCCACACAGAATATTATAAGTTTTCAAAGACACCAAATCTTCAAACTCAACTTGAACGCCAGAAATAATTTATTGGCGTAGCTAGGGTCTTCTGGGGGGGAATAAGCCACCCCCAGAATCGCTCTAGCTCCCCTAGAAATTCAAAATATTATAGTAGTTTTGATAATGTAAGCGAAATGTAGGGACTAACCCCCAAACATTTTTTTCAGCTACGCCAATGTGTGTTTAATGGTTAATTTCGTACTTATTCACAACTAATGCTAAAATATCGCAAAATACAGATTTTATGAGGCTAATTTGTATTAAAATTGTGTCTTAATTAAATTTAACTATAAGTAACCCTACAAAGGAAAGCTGTTGCAGGGCGGAATGAATATTAACTCCCCCCGAAATGAATCCCCGATGTAAACTTGTGAAACGTCGATACATGTATTTTTTCTGGTGTCCTCTACCACAACCAGTCGTTAGAACCCTGTATTTTTTTTGTGTTGTACAGTGTAATTTAAGCTAACTAAAGGTGATATGAAAGTTTTTGCTTTTGACTTTTAAGAAAGATGAAACAAATTTTAAATATATGGTAGTTAGAAAATATTTAACAAAAAATCCATCTTAAATTATTTTAGTTATTGATTTTATACCGAATTTCGAATTTTCATTAGATTTTGACGTTTGGGTTCTAAGGAGCTGTTTTAACTACTTTTACAAAGATGCCCGCCAGGCTGTGTGTAAGTATGTAAGCCACTTATAGATTTTAAACGGCTTAGTCGATCCTAAAAACTTTTTGCTGCTCTTAATATTTAGGCTTAAGTTAGGATTGGTAGGTTTCGAGACTTTTTTGAAAATTGTTTTCGAAAACGAAATTTTCGAAGAAAAGATTTTGGGATATATATACATATATATATATATATATATATATATATATATATATATATATATATATATATATATATATATATATATATATATATATATATATATATATATATATATATATATATATATATATATATATATATATATATATATATATATATATATATATATATATATATATATATATATATATATATATATATATATATATATATATATATATATATTAAGCCACTGTTCCGTTCGGGTCAAAAATCTATCATCTGTGATCCCTAAAAAACAACGCTGACTGCTGAACATTTCATTAAAATCGATTGATTGTAGAAAAAATGCAAAAATTATTGTCAAATTGAGTTTTCATATTCAGTCGCTTTTAAAGCGGCCCACCCACTTGCAATATAGTTTTAAGCAGCCCACCCACTTGCAATATAATTGTGCAATTTTTCGTGTTACGATAATATCGCCAATATGTATGTCATATTCGAAGGTAGCACAATATATTGGCAAAAATCAAAAGACCTTTGATTTTTATTGCACAATCAAGAAAATTGTGTAATATGGTGGCAACATTGTGCAGTGGTATGTTTACTTTTTCACTGTCAGGAAAATTAGGCAATATTTGCGTTAAAAATATTGTGCAGTTTATTGCACAGTATAGATCAAAACGGCAATAATATGCACAATAACATATGCAACAATATTGTATAATGGATGGTCCGCTTAAGAGCTCGAAAAGCTGCGTCGTATGCTGTAAATTGCATATAAATTGGTTAATTGATTCGAGAGATCTTGTTGTCGAAAATACTTTTTTTAATTCATTCCAAAATTGTATAGATATTCTAGCGCCTTGAGCTTAAAACTAGCGGGAAGTAACAGAGATGGCCTGCAAGATCAACCATATCTCATATATTTTTGGTCCCAGAAACGGTTTCTATCATTAAGTTTCGATCGATTCAATTTGCTATAAATCACACAGTAATCTCTGCCCCATTATTTTGTAATTCGCTAAAGCTAAAGATAAATTTCGATCGCTAAAATGCAGAACGAGGAAAAAAAAATTTGCGGATTACATAAAACAATTACATTTTGGCGAATTAAATTTCTTTTTCAATATTGTCTAATTTAGCAATACACGTTGCAAAATTGCATTCGTAGTCAGAAATCGATAAATCGACTTTATAAATTTTAGTGAGAGATTTAGCTTTAGTGAGTTACAGAATAAGGAAATTGGGCCTCAAATTTGGATGTAAGGGGGCTATGATTCCCTGGGATGATCGAGCACTGGTATCTATTTTTATAAAATCTATGAATTTCATAAACCGAATGAATTTGCACTATGTGACTCAAGGATGTACCCGAAATTGCTAGGCCTCTACTATGCCTTACAAAGGCGTTTATCAAGTGTTATTTGTTTATTTCAAAATATTTTCAAGATAGACATACACAGAAAAAAGTAAATATTTAACAACTCTAAGTTTCGAAAATAGCATGAAATTCAATAAAACCTGTTTTTGATTCAAATATAATGTTTGATGAAGTTAAAATTTTTAAAAATATCATAAGGGAATATTAAAAATATTACCAAAATATTTTTTTAATCAAATATAGAAAAAATCTTCATCACAGAAAATTTAAAAACTATTTTTATTGAATCAACACATTTCCATATAACAGTAGATATACAAAAAAATTTATCACAGGAAATTCAACATGTTTCTCCTGTGTACGTAAAATTTCTACAAAAAATTCTGAAGTTAGTTTTTCTACTAAATAGTTTTATTCAATTCCTCTCGTCTTATCATTTCCGTAATTAATTTCAAACTAAACATTTCTTAGAAAAACACATTAGAAATCCGCTTCTACTCCGTAAGTATGTATAACTAATGGATAGCAAGCAAATTTCTTTCAAAATATTTATACCTATATAATTTGTTTCAACTTAACTAACACGGTTGCATATTCTCTCTTCCTGTTTTTATAACATAAATTATTCAAGCATTATTTTCTATAGTTTTCTGTGAATGTTCTGCTAGAAAATGGAGTAAATAGAAACAATCAAGTAACAGTTAACTGTATAAAAAACAACAAGGATGCTGCCTTCATAGTGTTTTGTATTACAAAATTATTAAGTTTGCAGCCTCTCGCTTCTCTTACATTATTTGTATGTGTCTCTCGCAAAGGAAAAACAGCTGTTTTTCATCTAATAAGAATAGTTGTTTTTATAAATATCCCCATTTCTTATTTTACCCTTATTTGAGAATGTTTGTATGTACAGATTTAGTTATGAGAGAATAAAAGAGAGCTTTTCTCAAAAGCTTTACCAAATCAAAGCATAATAAAAGTTCTTAGGGTAAAGGTCGTTATATTATCATTTGTTTTGTTTACAGTCAGTCATTCAGTTGCTCAAAATCATCGCTGACATTATGACATTATGAATGTAAATTTTAATTTTTATATTTTTTTATGAGGAATTTGAAAGAAAAGTAGGGATGAGGATGTGAAATTAAGAATGAAAGCAAAACAAATAATAAATAGATGTTAAAGAAAAACATGTTTGGCTCTCATGCACGGCTGTTTATTATTATTTAAAACTTTTGAGAATTATTTATTAGAGGCTATAAATTATATTTATGTTTTGCTATTTGCTTTATTAGAAATGAAAATTTAAAATTTTTTTACTAGCTAGAAGGAAGATATTTATTAGACTTAGGACCAAAATACATATACATACACACATACATACATACATAGGGAATCCTTATATAAATATCTACGTAAATATGTATGTACATTACATATCGTCTTGACGAGCCATAATTTTGTTCTAACATTTGTCAAACTTCATACATAAAAACATCCGAAAAATGTTTGTGCTCTTTTTTAATATCGACTTTGACTTTAGTTAAGACAAATCAATGGCCCCTGAATTAGAGTGGGCAGCTATGTTAGAGTGGGCAGAAAAAAATCAACTTTTGGTTTTTCTTAAAAGTATATCGACAATACTATTTGGGATGACAAAAAAGAATTACTATCAGAAATTGGGCCCTTAATATTAATATTTAGAGGTCTATCATCGCAATTTTTGATTTTTTTGTCTACGATGGTTTTTTCCTTTTAACTCTCAAACCGTCGATACAAATGGAATTGACCTGAATATACCTTAAAGGAAATTAAATGTTCTAGAAAAAAGGTTCTAGTGAAATTTTTTTGTCAGATTTTTTATAACTATGCCCCCAACCCTGGTATGATTTTACAATTTGATTTTTAGACTTTGCAATTTTGTAATTCATGTAAAAATTAATTTCCGAACAAATATTCTTAAAGGTAATTGAATTATCTACAAAAAAAGTTCAGTAAATTTTTTAGCTAAATTTACTCGTTCAAAAGTTATTCATAGTTAAAGTTTTGTTTTTACCTTAACTTTGCTGCAATAGTCATAACTCAAAAAAACTTGTTTTAAAGAAAACGATGTTAAAATTTTCAATTTACACACAAGTTAAATTATTCTTCACAGAAAAAACTATCACCAAAAAAATTTTCAAACAAAACTTTGTCTAAAAATAAATTTAATTTTCAGTAATGTTCTGTCCATAATCTATGAATTGTTTGTTTGACTTTTATTTAGAACGCAAACACCAAAAACAACAATAAAAACTGTGTCGTGTATGTGTATGTGTATGACGACATACACACAAATAACAACAACAACAACAACAACAACAATCATAGCAAGAGGAATGCAATTGTACCGAGTGTGTTTACAAAAGATTTTTGAGTGAATCGATTAGTTAATGATGTTGCGTTAATTCTCATTCATTTTTTTAGAGTATTTAGATAAACATTCAGACTTGCACACATTTAACAAAGTGAAATCTCATAAATGCTTAATGGGTGATGATGATGACACGGAACAAAAATTTTGCTTGTATTTTTGTTTGATTAAGTAAATTATATTGCTTAATAATTGTTAGCATTTTTAGACTAACTGTTTATTAAATTCAGACAGAAATATTGTTTGATATTTTTCAGAAAATCCAGTAAATATTTTTGTTTGATTTAATAAATTGTTTTGTCTACAATTTGTAAATATTTTTAGACAAATTGTTTTATAGATTCAAACAATTTGTTCACTGGAAAAAACACGTTTTTTTCAATGAATTGTTGAGGTATTTTTGTCTATATTTACAAATTCGTTTGTAGGTCTGTTCATAGACAAAAGATTTACGATTTAATTGAATTCCTTTACAGAAAATGAAATTTAGTTTTTTCTGTGTTCTCTCAGGAGTTGAATATATAAGATATTCATATTATATTTTCACGATATATGAAGGACGATATGACGATTAATTCTGCATTAGCTCAAAAATCAAATTTTTTGAGCTATGATGACGTTGTAGCACAGTCTAAGCAGACGCGACACGAGCCGGAAGATATTGCCGTCTCAACCGAAGTGGCCGGCATCATAAAAGAGAAATAAGAAAGTATTAGTGTTTCATATTGTTTTACGCATACATTTGTAAAATATGCAACACTTTTAATTAGATGAGATGAAACACAAACACGTAATTGGTGTCTCTTTCGTAACTGCCGGCATAAAAACCTGATTTGGGCAATTATCAACTGTCAAAGTTGACGTGTCTGGTTAGAGTCTAACCGTTAGACTGTGGTTGCAGGATATGAGCGATATGAAATCTTGCCTATTGTTAAAATAGAAAACAATGGTAAAATACAAAATACAACCTCAAAACTTGACTAAATTATTAAAAAAGTTTAAAAATATCGAAATACTTCAGTTTTTCGGAATTTACTCGAAATTGGAGTGATAACGGCTCAAACAGGCCTCATTTTCTGTTTGAAAATCATCCTTTTTTTGCTATTTTTATCTTCTTTGCTACTTACACTACGACTTCCATATCTCTTCATCGGTAAAGTGTATATCAATAATTTTTTAATACGTAGTTAAATAGGATATTTAAAGCTTACAGTAGAAATTTTAGAAAAAATATAAATTTTTAGCTATTTTTTTATAATATAAAAATTTTCTTCCTGAAGTTTCAGTTTTTTTTACTAATTTTGCCCTAGCAGATATATTTATAGTCAAGATGTGTTCATTTAGAGCAAGAACAATTCTAACTACCGACCTAATAGAACCCTGTGCAAAGTTTTTACAGGCACCTAAACTCAAAAATTATTTGACCACTGTAAAATGTAGGGTACTTGTCCAAAATGAACAAAAATATTCGCTAGATTAGAAAATTAAAATTTTTAGCAAAATTTTTCACAATTTTAAAAATTATGAAAGCACTTTTTTTTTTTTTTTAAATTTACGATTTTTTAGTTAAATTTCAAAGTTTTAAGTATAGACATTTGTTACGGCTTAACGGCTCAAGATATTTCAAAGCTTTGTTCCGTGCGTTTACTTAGAATTTTATTAAAAATTTAATGGTGTATTAGGAGCTAAAAGCAGATGCTTAATAAAACAACGACAACCAAAAATAGTCGAGGCATAAGATTTAAAATTTTAATTTTAATTTTAATTTCGGGAGTTACAAGCCGCACAATGTTTCTCACACCCGAGGTAGCAAAATTTCACCCCTTGAAGCTCCGCCCCTCGTGCAACTGCAGACTTCAAAAGACACGATTCTGAAAGCTTGGCTTCTCGTCTGCAAGCATCTACATTTTTATGAAAATCCATTTAGTAGTTTAGAAGTTCCATACTTATTACCACTTTTTTTTAATTTACGCCACTGTGCAGCGTAATTTAATATATTTGCAAAATAATTTCAAGATATTTCACTAAAAAATGTTTTTTTTTCTTAAGACATTTTACAAATAACCACTAATGGCTGGGCTGTACACCTGATAATCATAATACATAAACTTTCTCCTTAATGTATTTATCATGAAACTATATAACAAACTTTTTCCCTCTACATTATCTCAAACTAACTATTTGTGATGTAATTGCTATTAAGCCTTCATTAATATCCTCCATCTAACTAATAATTCTAAACTGTTAACCTTAAAGTATTTAATAAATGTCTCTAAAATTTATTTAATAGTTTTCTTTGCTATGCTCTTGTTCTTCAACAACTTAAAAGATTTATCTTTTGCATTTAACTTTTTTTGTTTTTGTTTTTCATTTCTTATTAAAACAATTTTGCGATCTGCCAGTAAATATGTATTTTGTAGTTAAGCACGCAGTTTTGCTTAAAAAGTTCGAGAACGAACTACAAGTAGGAAAAGAAATAAATAAAAGACAAGTACTTTATCATTCTAGTTTGTTGTTTAATTGCTATTTGAGCTGCTGCTTGTGCTAAATTTAAATTATAGCAACAAATTTTGTATTGCGGGCTTAAGAGGGTGCACTCAAAACTTATTTTAACCTGTTCTTCTTTTTATAATAAAATTTATGTTTATTTCAATACAACAACGAAATAATATAAATTATAGTTAGAAAGAAAATGAACAAGTACATTTTTATTAACTAATGAAAAACGAAAAGTTTTTAATTAATTTTGAATTGAATTATGTTTTGAAACTTAACTAGTTTTAAAGGAAAACGAGAAAAATTCATGCTTAATTAATTTCTTTTGAAAATATTGAAAGCTTTTTCTCTTTTGTTTGAATTTTTTTTAATGATAAATGAAGTGTAGTCGTTTGTAAAATACACGCGCACCTAGCACATACATGTATGTATGTATGTATGTATTTGACATTAATAACTCCCCAGCGGTAAATGAAAAGAGCAAAGAGGCCTTCTATAAGCCCTTATTTAGCAGTACTTCCATTCCCATTGCATACTCATATCTTTTTTACACGTGATGTCATTGCGGACCAAACCCTTCCTCGATCCATTACGCAGGCCTAATTGAAGTTATTCTTTAGCAGGCCTATTTATATGTCATACGTGGCATGCCTGATAGAAGGCGTGGTCTTGGAAGGTCCGTTAAAAAACAAATGGGGGTACATTTTTTGTCTGGGTACTTTTATAGCGGCTTCTATACTTTGGATTATCGTGATTTTTTATTTCGAATCCTTTCTTTTCCTCCAAAACAATTTTTTATATTTATGAGGGAGGCTTAATTTCGTGTATTTATTTGAAACGAATTGATCATGATGTAGTAGCAACATGTATGATGTCTCTTGTACGTAAATTTCAGTGTAATATACAAATTATTTGCGAAAAAAGAATACGATAATGTTTGTTATTTCTAAAGAACATTTATTTTTAACAAAACGAAAAATCTAAAGATAGAATACTCCTCCTAAAAGAAACCAGTGTAGAGACCTTCTAGAAGGCGGAAAAGAATTAGTTTTTGATCTTAGATTCAGGTCTTGGAAGGCCTGTAGAAAGGCCTGTTTAGTCAATGCCTCTTAATTTTTACCGCTGGGTCTTGTGTTATTACTGTTATATTGCTTGATTTCTCTTTGATGCATTAATTTATGATGTTTCCATTGAAATTTCACTTGCGTTATTTGAGTAGTTTCGTGATTGTTGAGTATGACATAACTGGCAGTTAGCGTAAATCGGACAGGTAAATAAAATTCATGTTTCCGATATGTTTTACCTCTTATATTAATATAGAAAGATTTTAACGAAAATGTATGCGAAAAATGTATCAATATAGACCATATGTCATCCCATTTTTAGTCGATTTGTACACTGAAAGCATTTTCTTCATAAATTCTGTGAATTCCGACATTGATCCAATTGCGACATTAATCCATTAATCCGACATTAATCCAATCAATTAATAAATATATAAACTTATTATATCATTTCATTATTTTAACGAATTTATTTCATCGTTTTAATGAAACTACATATTGTATTATTTTAATGAAATTAGTTCAATAAATTAGTTAAAATAAATGCAACTATTTGATTACTTTAATGAAACTATTTAATTATTTTAATGAAATAAATTCCTTATTTTAATGAAATTATTTCATTATTTTTAGTGAAATTATGCTATTATTTTAATGAAATTATATAATTGTTTTAATCATATGATTTCATTGTTTTAATGAAATTTTTTCATTGCTTTAATGAAATTATTACATTATTAAGTAGGCTCATTAGCATTAACTAATTTATTCACTATATTAATTTTTGGACAATGCCATGCTACAAATAAGTACGATAGCCATTAAGCGCATCAGAAACTTTTGTAACGTTCATGAGCGCCAAAGTAAAGGGGTCAGATGTTCGTTTTTCATCATTTGCTTTATAACAATGTTTACTTCAGCCCACAGCTTTTTCAAAACAATGTTATCTATGAGTTCATAATGATAAACCTGCTTCAAAAAATATAATCTCTTTTTTTTACTAAGTTATTAAAAAAATTTAATTGCCGTAGATATTTTTATTCTAATTATGTTTAGCAGGTGACTGATAAAAGATAATGAAAATTCTTAATGCATGTAACAAGTGTTGGCAATTAATTTATTTATTTTAAGATTAATTTTACAGTTTTAATATATATCAAAGACAATGTTCAAGAAAGTGATGCCTTCTTTCTAAGCAAATGATTGTAATAGATGTTAAGCACTTCCCATCGCTAACACGTTTACTGTTTAATTTTATTTTGTATAATGTATATCATGCATGTATGACTAATGTTCTTTATATTTATAATTTAGAATTTCTTAAAAACAAAGAATATTAAGCACCTTTCCTATATGGAGTATAAAATATGTTAATAATATTATATGGATTCAACAAATGTTTTTACAATGTCTTCACTTCACAAACACATACGACATACAAGCATTATTTACATTATTTTTCATTAATTTTCATTAAAAGATTTAAATAAACAACAGCAGCTACAAATTGTCTAAATTTAACATTACTTTAAATATAATATGTTCAGTATGTTTATGTGTGTTACACAAGCATATCTTATATAAGAATATAACACTACTCGACAGAAAAACTCAGCTTTTATTATAAATCTTTAGACTTACTTTCTAAAGGATAAAAAAGAGAGTATATAATTAACATCCTTGCAAGACCCTTTAGAAATTTTGAAACATTCTGCAGCATAATTAGTTACACCTGAACGACAAATATTTTTACATGTGTAGATCCCATTCTATTACATGATACAGTCATAAGAATTAAGGCACCAAATTGAATTGGAAGTAAGCTTTCCTAACACATTTAAAATTCGGTATAGTGAAAAAGTTACAATTTGTCGTCTAGTGAAATTTGTTTAACAACTTTATGTTTGTTTCTTATATGAGCGATATATTTATGTACATATTTATACATGTGCTGAATATGTTAGAGGCCCTAATATAACGAAAATGAGAATTAAATTACTTATGTATGTTTGTATTTATTATAATGAGCATTTTATGTTGTCGTCGTTAATAAATTACACGAGTTAATGTTTGTACAAATTTAATTGGCTTTAAAAGAAAATTTATGCAAGAAAAGTAATTATTTGGGAATGAAAAGATAAAGTATACGCTTTTTTTCTAATCGCAGAAATCTTAGCTGAATAATTAAGAATATGGCTTATGAGTATTATGAACTTTTACTTCCAGCAGTGTTCATGAGGATGTTAATTTTATGATTTTTCTGAAAGTAAAGTATTTTAAAGTTAAAGCTTACAGATTTTATTTTCCTGCACATAAATTAAGAATATGCATCTTGTTTTTTTTTACACAACAAAAGGAAACGCTGTAATTGTGTGAAAACAAACTTCAAAATGAATACTGAATCCCCAAAACAAATCCAGTTTTTTCATATTAAATATAAAATTTTATCGTGTTAATTTAAAGTTGGATCTGCTTAAGTGAATGAATGGAAAATCATCGTTACATTTAATTTTAAATCATAACTTTAAAAAATTTTATGTTAAAACATCAACTAATTGATGTTGAATTAAAAATAAAATTCATGTTTCATTAAAAAAAATTACACGATGCTAACCTCTAAAACACACATTGTTGGTATTTTGATACAAAAGTGAGTAGGTTTATTATAAATATTTTATACTGTGGCGTATGGATTATATGTATTAGCATTAAGATATTCACCATAAGCAACCACCTATTCGTTAGCAAGGGTACACAAAACAAAAAAAGAAAAACGTTCTTAGAGGTTTTTACACGCAGAAAAAAATGCGATGTAAAATTAACATGACGCAATTGTGATTTGAAATCATATTAAATTTACATGAAATAATTTGTCGTTTAAATGTGTTAGTGTGTTTTTTGCTTTGTTCATTGCTACAGTTCACTGTTGTGCTTAGTTGTGTGACTTGTTGTTGTTTATTCTTACATGTGCCGGCTATGTAGACGACAAAAAACGAGTTACCAGTGAAAATTTACTGCTGCTGGCTTAAAATTACCATTGTTTCGTATTATTAATCTAACCTTAAATTATTAATCTAACCTTAAATCTTGTTGATTTCAAATTTCTCACTGTTAAAACAACTTTGTTATAAAAATTACATTTCATTTTAAATCAACATGACTATAACTTTAATTTCAAATAAGTTTTATGATGAATAATCATTTAAATCGTGTTGAATTAAAATGGAATTCATTTTACATGCGATGGTATTTATTAGGTGTATAGGTAAAGCAAAGTTTGAAGCTGTTGTGGCTGCAGTGGTTAGCGCGTGGACTATCATGCAGTTGGAACGAGTTCAAATCTTGGCTGGGGCAACCAGCTACAACACAAAATTTTGTGATGCCTATCACGTAAATAAAATAATTAATAGACTTGCCGCATTAAAGTCATGTTGTTTCAGCTTGATATAACTATAATTCAACATGATTCTTAGTGTTGTTTCAATATTAAATTCGCGTTGTTTCATCTCGAAATAACTTTGATTCAACATGACTTCAGTATCAACTTCAGTTTGTACTGCAATATTAAATCAACATGAAATATACTAAATTCAAAAGGATAAATTTTCCTTTTAAAATTAAGCAAAATTACTACTGCAAAATGTTAAATTAACCTGTTTTTCGACGATTTTACATGGCTTTGGAGGATTTTACATTTTTCCGTGTATGGCCTTTTTTATGCTTTGAATTGATGTTTTTGTATGAAAGATATAAGGCTAAAGGGGAAGAAAGTTCAATAAATTGAATTATCTTATTTGTAGGTAGTTTGTTCTTGTATTTTAGTGTTTTTTTTTTAATTTCAGAATAGGCAAGATTCAATGTATCATTAACTAATTATAGTTGCATTATATATTGTGTGGCTTTTTTTATAAGACATTTTTACACAGAAAGAAAAACGCCGTACTAAATTCAAGTATTTTCTACTTACTTTGAATATTCTTAAATTGTCTACAAAAATTGTTAATTTATGTGCTACTATTAGTATAAACCTTTTTCACAGTCGTAGTGTGTTGATATTTGTTTGCTTGTTGATAGCTTCAGTCGCATGTTGTGCTTATGTTATTGTCTTGTTTATGGTTATTCTGTTTGTTCGTTCACTGACGACTAATAGCCTACATTGTATTATACGCTGCTGGTTTATACTGGATTTTAGTTGCCCGTTTTTTCTATACTAAGTTAGCTGAGTGGTCTATGGCGTTGGCTTAAAAACATGATAATCTAAGTTCAATACTAGCAATGAACAAAAATGAATACTAAGTTAAAACAAGCAAAAATATGAAATTTATATAAGTAGTAAAAGTATAAATTCTCAAGTCTGTTCTGATCCAAGATTAATAAGTACAAATTAGCCTGATTCGGGCTTGATTTAAGTACGCGGCGGGATTTATTAAAGTATGCAGCTAGGATTGATACAAGTACGCGGCGGAATGATTCTAGTATTCAGCGGGCTTGAATCTACATGTAACACGACGTTTGTCAGCTACTTATCGGCTATGCCCGAGCAATGAAAAAAAAAAAACAACAAGAGCACAACAGTGATTGTTGGCTATCATCAAGCAAACAAACACCAACACAGTACAAGTACGATTGTGTATTAAGTTTATAAATATATTCATACATAAAATAAGAATTTTTTACATTAATAAAGGATAATCAGGCTAATATTAAGTATTTTTCACTTGAGTATTCCGAATTATCAATCTTTCTGTACTTGATTTCAAAAAAACCGGGATTACCGTACTTTTGACACCGCTTAGGATTAATTTAATTACGGAAGATTGATTTTTCTTTTCAGTGTACAACAGAGACAGAAATGTTTGGATAATTTTTCAATATATAAAATTTAGGGATGTAACCGATACCGATATATCGGCGATACTTCGGATTTGCCGCTACATTGGTATCGGCGATATTTTACTGTCGATACGACGAAACTTTAAAACTTTTTTTCAGAGCTTTTTTGAAAAAAAATATTTATTTTTTGATAATTTCACCATTTCATTCGTTATTTCTTAAATCTTATCAATATCAATTTAAAGTATTAATATATCACGTTGTTATTTGGGTGCCCCCGTAGTTTAGTGAATAGTGTGCTAGGCTATTAGCCGGGCGTCGCAGGCTTAATCAGTATGTGCGTTCGTTTTTTTATTTTGTAAATATATATATATATATATATATATATATATATATATATATATATATATATATATATATATATATATATATATATATATATATATATATATATATATATATATATATATATATATATATATATATATATATATATATATATATATATATATATATATATATATATATATATATATATATATATATATATATATATATATATATATATATATATATATATATATATATATATATATATATATATATATATATATATATATATATAACAGTTTCCTCTAGGAAAAAGGATGCAAAATTACCAGTTTTCTCAACATATTTCTCTTTATGCGAATCTAAACGCCAAAAAGTGTTTTCATGTAAATTTAAAAATTGATTTTTTAACAAGCATGGTGTGATTTTTTTTTAATTATAAAGGAATTACAAATTTTTGTATAACTTAAATAAATTTTTACTTGCTTTTCTACTAATTATGTGCCTATTTTTAATATAGATTCCTTGGAAGTAATGAAAATGTAGATTTTTAGTATAAATTTTAAATATTAATAATCTCTTACACTTTAGTTTTGTATAATAAAAAACTTACTCTACTTGAATTTTGTTAATTTTAACTTTAATTTCAATATGCGTGTCGGTATCGCCGATATTTGTTTTTGAGTATCGGTATCGTATCGGCAAAAGGCATATCGTTACTTCCCTAATAAAAATGCTATTTGTCTATCTTTTAGCATATTCAATTAATGTGGGTATTATATTTTTGATTGAAATTGAGAAATAAATGAGTAGTCCACTTGCAAACACCACTAAGTTAAGAAACTAAAAAATCTGTAAACGCCGCTATTTTATTTGTTGTTTGAAGTTTTTATCGCTTTTCTACAAATTTCGATATATTGATATAGCGGTGTTTGCAAGTGGACTGCCCAAGTATAATATATTTCAATTCTAAAATGACATATGTAAGTATTTTTAATACAAATAAATTTTTGTGTTATGTTTTGATAAAAGTTTTATGTTTAAACTTTTTTTTTATTCGTATTTGTTTTCCAAACAATTTGATTTGGTATGAGTGAAACCGTTTCCAAAGTTTTTCTTTAAAAGTATATTTCTTGTTTTACTTATTATTTGCATATGGAAATGCATGACTAAGACATCAAAAATATAGAAATTATTTAAAGTTTGATAAAATAAATACCCTAAATCAAGCATAAAGGAATTTAACATAAAGCAAATAAATTATTATGAACTGATATTGGTGATATAAGTAATAGCTTTAGCTTATATATTAATTTAAAGATTGTAATGTAATATCAATTTTAATAAAACTTTATAGAGAAAAGATTTTTGTTCCAGAATTTCTGGAACAGATAGCGAGAGGGAAATAAAGTTTATTGAAAACGAAAATAAGAAATTGCATAAAATTTTACAGCCAAAAATGGATGTACGAGGGCGAAGCAATAAGTTCGTGACTTTTCGAACTTCCCTCGTAGTTAAATGAAATGCAACACTGTTCCCATCAAGTACCACCTGTTAGTGGACTACTGTAAAATTTTGAGCAATTGTCGTCATTTACTTTGCGTTTAACAGGTGTTCAAAACATACAACCTCGTGTTTTTTTTTTCTAAAAATAGAAAAAAGTGAATTTCGAGTGCTCATTAAACATTATTTTTTGCGAAAAAAACCGCCAATCAAACCAAGCAAAAGCTCGATAAATACTATGGGGACTCTGCACCATCGATTTCAATGGTAAAAAAGTGGTTTACTGACTTTCGTTGTGGTCGCACAAGTACAAATGACGCTGAACGTTCTGGACGGCCAATAGAGGTCAGTACACCAGAAAATGTGGAAAAAATCCACGATATGGTGTTGACCGATCGAAGAGTAAAAGTGTGTGAGATTGTTGATGCCATGGGCATTTCATATGTCAGACGGGTTTAAGGAAGTTGTCTGCAAGATGGGTGCCGCGTTTGCTCTCAATTTACCAGAAACGTAAACGTAAAACGTGTGCAGTCTCAATGGCAAAACTCTATGAATTGGGCTACGAATTGGTACCTCATCCGCCATATAGCTCGGTGGAAAGAGATTTAGCTCCAACGATGAAATTATTGCCCAAACAAATGCCTATTTTAAGGACCTCGAAAAAATCCTATTTTTTGGAAGGGATACAAAAACTGGAGAAACGTTGGACTAAGTGTATTGAGTTAAAAGGGGATTATGTTGAAAAATAAATTTTTGTTTTGCAAAAAAAACTGTGTTTCATTCAAAAAATCACGGACTTATTGATCCGCCCTCGTATTCGTTTAATAGCTAATCAAATCAGAATTTATCTACCGACTTTCATGATATAAGGCTTATTTTATTCCTATTACATCTACCTTTAAGTATAATATTTAGTTAAAATCTAAAGTTTTGGCAATTTTATATATTGTATGCGCTTTAAAAAACTTTTTATAATGGCCCTTATCATGGTAGTCAAAATTAAACGACTCCAATGTAAAACATATAGCGAACGTTGTCACATTTTACTGATTTCGTCACGACTACGATAACCGTAATAAGGCTTAATATTTTATAAGAAATCACAATTTCTCGATATTATTTTGTAAATAGCTATGAAACTGTTGATCAAATACAAAAACATACTAAACAGTTTTAAGGTAATTTTGTCATACAATGGGTATACGGCTTTCGAGTGAGGATGAAATATGCTCATAAAAAATCTAAAGATGATACAAAAATAATACTAAAAACACAATATTAATCGTCATAGATTTTTTTCAAAAAGGAAAAACACGTTAAAATATGAAGGTCTGTCTTAGCAAAAAAGCGTACACAGATTTTTTTTCCAAATCGGGTTTCTAATATTTTTTAGTAGTCAACTTCTAAATATGTCCCCGTTAAAGAACTAAGTAAGCTACGGTTGAAAACAACAGATATATGACAAAATTTTTTTATTATTCAGTTCTTTCTTTCTCCTGTAAAATAAAGAAAATTCAATGTAAGGAACCTCCGGTTACTCCGGGTTTGATGCTGGGGTCAAGCTCAGCCTGTCCAGGAGTTCTTACACAAAATAAATGGTAGCACCGTTGTTTTGATTTGCTTTTCAATCTCTTTATTTACTCTTTTAACTTTATTGAGCCAGATGCGCCATTTCTCAAACAAATTCAGCAAAATATCCCAGTAAAAAATGTTCATGTTTTTTGAAGCACTAAAGAAATAAAGCGCATCATAATAGCGCCACAACAATGCAGATTTTAAAGCGAGAGAGCTAGCAAATGTATACTCATCCAATGGGTAGTGTGAATAAAAAAGTATTTGCTTTTTACTTATATAAAAGCTTCGTACACAAGCTATACAAAAAAGCTGATTTTATAGCGCTGATCCAATGCAGGTTTTTAAGCGAGAAAGAAGAGTAAGTTTATTTGAAGTTCTTGGTGCCGTTCTGCAACAGTGTTTTTGGCCGAGGTGTTGGTACGTTGGACTTCAAACCTGAAGGATCTTAACTCGATACTAGTTGAAGTCAAAATAACAAACAGTGAGTAAAAATATAAAGTTAATAAAAATAAAGTTACGAAATAATAAAAATTCAAAATGGCGTTAACGCCGCCAATCCACATCGAACCATTTTTTTTCATATATTTTCACTTTTAGTGCTGAAAATGTTGATGATTTTCAGCGCTTCAAAAGTGCTTTTGTGAACAAAAATGTAATACTCCAAACCGGAAGCTCGCCATACAAAAATCAGCAGCGATATCAGCAGGTTTATCAGCGCTACTTTTACTCCATAATAGTAGAAACCTGCTTTATTGGAGGCAACTTTTTTACTGGAATGGTTCAATTTGAACCACTTCAAAACTATTGTTCATCTATTTCACAAGAAATAGACGGACTAGCAGTTAATTTACGATGATCATTGCTAATATCTTATATTCACTAATATCTTATTTTCGATGATCATTGCTATTTATTATTTCTGTATCAAATGCCTCAAAGAACTTTGTATACATGCAATTTCTTATACATTTTAAAAAGTGAAAAGTTTTTTTTTCTTTTTAACCAAAAATTGTTTGTTGAGTTTGAAATCAGGAAATCGTGTTTGTGTATTTTGTTTAATCGATCAACTTATAACAGCAGATTTGTTGAAATACACACATAAATAGCTTCGATTATTTTCCCTAGAGGGAAGAGAACCTATCACAAGACAAATCACGTTAGTGGCTTTCAAGGGACAGTAGCCAGTTCAAATTCTAAAACTTTATATGAGGTGGACCTGCCACTTTATACATGGCGTTGTCGTTAGCGATGCCATTTTTGGGGTTTTTACGATATAACAATAAAAACCATATGACATACTGTGTTGTCATATCGTAAGATTTTTACGATATGACAACACTAAGATAGTCATATACGGTGTTGTCATATCGCAATGTTGTCATATTATAAAAATCTTACGATATGACAACACAATATGTCATATCGTTTTTATTGTTATATCGTAAAAACCCCAAAAATTGCATCGCTGGTTGTCGTTGGCAGGGTTAAATTGGCATATTTAATTAAGGTACTCGGTGATGGATTTTAGATCCTTACTTAAGATACTTGCCCATTGTTGATTTCTTTAATATTAGTAAAATTACTGTACTTAATACAATCATTTTTAATTTGGAAAACATCTCGTTGCACAGGCAGGGTATTTAGTTAACAGTTTTGTTCGAGTTAGGTCATGTGTTATCTTTTCAGTATGCATAGGTAACCTGACCAGACATCCCGCTTTAGGCGGGATTATCCCGCTTTTAAGAGTTCGATCCCGCCTAGAATTTGTATCCCGATTTCTCCCACTTTTTCGAGTTTTAAAATTTATAAGTCTACTTTTTTAATTATTGCCTAAAATTTGGACAATTTTTTAACTGAATAAAAAAATATCTATTTTTTTTTCAGCCAGTACAACTTCATTTTTAGACGTTGCTTCAAATCTCATTACTTCAAATTTTCTTATTCAAAGATATTTAGGGCCATATGCATAGCGAAAACTTAGCATGAAGTTAGCACGAGTGACGAAATTGAACCGTTCTTACTGAGTTTTCCATATATTTTGAAATGGGAAATAGTTACAGAATATAGGCATGAGTCTCGGCTACAATCTACAGTGATTTTTAAATTAAAATTTTATATAAAAACTCGTTAAAGTCCAGTTCTCCAGTCCAAATTATATTACGAAAGGAATTTCGAAAGCATGTAATAACTGACAAATTCTTTTCTGTATAGGCGTCGAACTAATGTTTTCGAGATCAATCGCTATCTCATCATCAGAGCTCTTGTCATACGTGCTCACAGTCTGAGAACGGTGAAGTCAAGTAAGGCACGTAACATGTGTTTGATTGCTCCAAAAATTAAATTCAACGATCTTAAACCAGAATAATCAAACAGCTTTGGACTCAAACCCATGCAGTTCGACTAAAATTTATCACTTCAGCTTAAAAGTTTCTAAATTAAGATGGAAAAAAATAAGAAAAAATCGTGAAAGCCAAACGCTAAAATAATTTTGTGCCGAATATATAAAACATAAGATGATTAGATCCGGCAAAAAATACCAAAGTTACAAGACTGAATTTTTTTCATACAAAATTGTGCTTTAATCGAAAATACTATTTTAAGTATAAACTGAATTTGAGCAATTTTATAGGAAGGACAACTTCGGACTTTTTCAATTACTGGCTTACAATTTTCTTATTTTTGTTGGGTCTAAGCGAATTTGTGTCTCATATGTTCTTTAACCTTAAAGTAATTTACAAAATGTTTGTTTCATATTTCAAAAATACATAAATTTATTAATTGTGGGTTAGTTCATCAATATATCCACATTTCGTTGGGTGCTAATACTAACTCATCAATAGAGTTTTGTTTCATCGTAACGGAGAAATTATAAGTGACGATTTAAGGAAAGCGTCTAAAAATGCAAATTTTTAAGTTTTTATGAACTTCCTAAGTACATGTCATTAGCTGAAATGCAGAATCACGAATCTACTTTTTTATATTTTATAGAAGAAAATAAAATAAAAAATGCATGCACTTCAAGTTCCTGAAGTTAAGTTTTTTTTTCGTTTTTAACTTGGTTGATTTTGATGATAAAAATTTGAAAATTTTGTACGGACATGCGCCTCGATGTAATGCACAGTAATTAAATAACAATGCGATTTCGAATTATTTATTAGTTACGCGGTTTTGAATTTCAGGTAACGATATGGAACAGTATAGTTGGATATATTTAAAAGAAATAATGTATATACTAGTATTATCATAGGAATGGATTTTTTACATCATCACGCTTTCCACAAGAAATTTTATAAAATCCCGCTTTTTGGTCGTATTTTTCTTCAGAATCCCACTTTTCAATCGTTTTTGACCCGCTTTTTGGAAAAACCTTCTGGTCACGTTATGCATAGAATGTACTTCATTGCATACAATTGGTACAAACTTCCCACTGGGAAGTATTTCACAATTACTTTCAACCTTTGTTTCAGGCATTCAACCACTGGTTTTATAATAATCTAATAGATTGATTTGGGACCCTGAGCAAGTAAAGTCAGCTTTATACATGTTCTCTGCATGGTGGAACTGCTTTATTTTTGCATTAATATTTGTAATATATTTGCCACGTCTAACCTTACACTTTGTGCTTGTTCGTTTACTTGTTAAAAATTTTATTTAAATTTATTTATATTGAAAACTCACACGCACACACACACGCACACAGAGATACACACACACACAAATATTCTGTTGAAAGACAAATTTAATGTTAAAATAAATATAAGAGTATGTATACAACTTTTAGTAAATAATACTTAACAACATTCTTTGTATTTTTAAATTATGCATTTTTCACTCCTGTTTGTAAATTGTTGCAAAGAAGATAAGATTCTTTTTAAAATTAAAATGAAGTTAAATAAAAAGGGGAATAAATGCATATAATTATAAGCATGAGAGAATTTGAGAAAAAAAAATAATAATAATAAAAAAAATAATGTTTTCGTTAAAAGTATAACAGTCAATGTGTTTGACTTCACGTTCGCTACAGTTATTATAAAACTATGAATTATTTCATACACAATATGATTTTCATACATATATAAAGTAAAAATTAGGGATGTAACGATACGCCGTTGTGCCGATCCGATACCGATACCGATATTTAAAAATAAATATCGCCGATACCGATGCCGATACCGATACGAATATTGAAATTAAGTTCAAGTTTAGATTAGCAAAACTCAAGCGCAATTTTTTTATTATACAAAACTACATTATAAGAGAGAATATTTAAAATTGATAAAACATTGGAAGTAATTTTTAAGGAGCTACATTTTCTTTGCTTCCAAAAAATCTATATTAAAAATATGCAGATAATTAGTACAAAAGCAAGTAAACATTTTTAATGCCTCTATAATTTTAAAAAAATACCCGCCATGCTTTTTAAAAAATCGATTTTTTAAAGGGCATTTATCAACTAATATTCTTCTAAATAGCTTTATAGCTTAATTATTAAAAGACTTCTAAGTTTATCTTTATTCACTTAAATTTACATGAGTTTAAATTCGCATAAAAAAATTGTGAAAATGGGTGATTTTGTATGCTTTTTCCTTGAGGAAAAATCATTATAGAATACCGAAAAAGAAACTTGTCCTAGCATCGCTTCCAATTCGGTGATTGGTAATCGAAAAACATAACTTCTTGCAATGGCAAGGATATGTAAAACTAATTAGAAATTATCCAAATTTGCAATACTTTCAGATCGCGAATTCTACATTTTCATGACTTCTTTGGAGTATCTTTGTTTTGCTGGAATAAGATTTAAAAAACAACGACTTGAATTTGAATTCATGGTAAAATTAACAAAAAATAAATATTTTTTTACAAAATAACAGCATAAAATATTATTAATTTTTAAAATTGATATTAATAAGATTTAAAAAATAACGAAGTGAATTTAATTCACGGTAAAATCGAACAAAAATAAATTATTTCTTAAAAAAAACTCTGAAAATTTTTTTAAAAGTATCGGTGTATCGACAGCAAAATATCGTCGATACCGATGTATCGGAAAATCTGAAGTATCGCCGATATATCGGTATCGGTATCGGTATTCGTTACATCCCTAGTAAAAATATAAGTCATTCATGACACTGTTTGTTTAGAATGTCTAACGTGTTGTAGTGCCGAGTTCGATACTCAAACTTTAATAATAGTTTTTAAAAGCAAATATTTCAATTGTAAAAAATTAAAATATATCAAGAAAATTTTATGTAAGCCTGAGCACACACCGCAGAAGACAAAAAGTTTTGTCTTTTAAGTCAAACATGGTCGTATCCAAGCAGCTAAATTTACAACTAGATACGCTTTGGGACAGTCATATTATTAGTTGTAATGTTACTTGTCAAAAAAGGACAGTCATATTCGTAGTTGTATCAAGACCAGTAACGATACTAGTAAAAAAGAACAATCATATTACTAGTTCTATCGAGATAATAACGATACTAGTCAAAAAAGGACAACATTTTCAGGTATACGACTTGTACATAAAACATATTTTTAGCTCTTAAAGAAATGAGTAGAAAGCGGCTCAGTGGGTCGAGTTGCAACCGTACCCCGTTTGAGCCAAAGTTTTTTTTAGAGCTACAAAATCTAAATAAACAAACTAGTAAGAGCACTAGTTTACAACAACTACGACTCTAGCTGGGATATAACTGTATGCAAATGAGCTAGTTGAGCTCCTATGACAACCTAATATTAAATTCGATAGTTCGATATATGTAAAAAGGACAGATGGGCAACTAGTTTGAAGTAAAAAGCAACTAGTATAGTTCTAACTACATAGTAGTTACTTTGTCTGCAGGGAAGTAAAAAAAAGTACATGCAAAGAAATAACACAAATACTCAAAGTATTGTGTACGTAAAATTAACTGAAATTGCAATTGAAAATTATATAAATTCATATCTAAAATCAGTGGTGTAGTGGTTAGTACGTTAGACTATTAAACGAGAGGTCACATGTTCAATTTCAGCCAATAACATGTGTGTGTTTTTTTATACTTGTAATGTTAAATGCATAAAATTGATTAAGCTTATGCTATCTTTGTACAGCTAATTTATATACTATGCTTTAGCTGAGTGGTTGGTACGTTGTATTTCAAACCTGAACGAACTTTGTTCGATTCCCAATAGAAGTTAGCATATCAAACAGTGAGTAAAACTACAAATTTTATAAAATAATAATTAGAGATATAAAATAATAAGCCTCTACCATTTAAAAATAAAGAAAAATGAATTATTTTTACAGAGCTTGGGGTTGATTATTTAACAGTAAAAATAGCAGAAACAACACACAGAAAGAAAAAGAATGTAAAATCAACACGACCCAATTGTGATTTGAAATCATATTAAATTTACAAGAAATAATTTGTCGCTTAAGTGTGCTAGTGTTTATTTGCTTTGTTCATTGCTACAGTTCACTGTTGTGCTTAGTTGTGTGACTTGTTGTTGTTTATTCTTACATGTGTCGGCTATATAGACGACAAAAAACAAATTAGCAGCGAAAATTTACAGCTGCTGGTTTAAAATTACCATTGTTTCATATTAATTTTCAATGAGAAATTAATAGTCTAATTTTAAATCAATTTTATTTAAAATTGAACACTTTTAAACCAATTTTGCTATAAACGTTACATTTCGTTTTAAATTAACATGACTATAACTTTAATTTCAAATAAGTTTTATGTTAAATAATCATTTAAATCATGTTCAATTAAAATGAAATTCATTTTACATACGTGGATATTTTTTAAGTGTGTAGCTAAAAAAAGTTTAAGCTGTTGTGGCTGCATTTGATTATCGCGTGGACTATCATGCAAGTGGCACAAGTTCAAATCTTGGCTGGAGCAGCCAACTGCAACACAAAGTTTTCTGATGCCTATGCTAATAACCATCACGTAAAAAAAAAAATTATAAAATTGCTACATTAATGTCATATTATTTCAGCTTGATATTACTATAATTCAATATGATTATTAATGTTCTCTCAATATCAAATTCACGTTGTTTCAACTTAAATAACTTTGATTCGACACGATTCTTCGCGTTGTTCGAAATAACTTCGATTCAACATGATTTTTCGTATTATTTCAGTATCAACTTCATTTTGATTTAACTGTGCTGTAATATTAAATCAAGATGAAATATAGTTAATTCTAAAGGATAAATGTTCCTTCAAGATTATTGTAAATCATGTTTAATTAACACGAAACGCATTTAAAGCAAAATCACTAACGAAAAATGTTAAATTAACCGGGTTTTCAACGATTTTACATTGAAATATTTCTGTGTGAAGGAAACCTCTTTTATTTTTACGGAAGTTGCTATTAGTTCTTTTGACAATTAAATTGATCCAAACAAATAAGGAATCATTAATTTTTTATGGTTTTAAGTCCGTTAACTTTTTAACATTTAAAGTTGAATAAACTTTTTGTTAAACTTATATGAAAAATAAGTAGGCCGGTTTTTAATTGAGTTTTAATTAATTTTATATTGCAATTTCAGTTAATTTTAAGTACAGAATATTTTGAGTGGACATATTCTTTTGGTTCCCTCTATCAGAATAAGAGTTAGAGCCTTGTAACTTTAAAAAAATTTTACTTTGTTGAAGACTATAATTTAAATTGAAACAGTGAATGAATTCCTTTTGAGCAATTGCTTCTGACAGCTTTTTTTTTAATGTGAAACAAAAAATTGTAAATTTATTTTTTAGCAGCTTTTTCTCATTTTTTTTAATAACATTTCACTTTTTTTTTATGCAGATACATTTATGCAACTTGTTTTTAAACAGCCATCTCAAATGTTGACTATTATTATAATTTACATGTGTAATATAAAGTCTTTTAAATAATACACAACAATGCACAACGTACTCATATATTTATATATTAGTTGGATAGAAAAAGAACACCGAAAAAATTTGCCTTATGTGAATATACAGCAAAGATTCAGCGTAAATAGCATGAATAGCATCAAAAAGTCGGAACTTAAACGGCGATGACTTACGAACTGCACGGAATCTTATAGAGCCAAAAAAGCAGCCCATAAACGGTATTTACTTGGCCAATTGATGTGCATATTGATATCTAAAGAAAATTATACAAGAATTTTCGAAACAAATTTGTTCGATAAATGCTCGTGAATCTAAAAAAATCGAATATTCGCAAATGCGAGCTTTTGTCGATAATGTTGCGACAATAAGCTCAATTGCCAAATTTCATAAAATGTGAATGTTCGCAGCATCGAAATATGTCTCGATAAGAAGCGCAATTGCCAAATTTCATAAAATCTGAATGTTCGCAGCATTGAACTATTTTCGATAATATATCGAATGTGCAATTTGCCACCATAGCCTAGTGGATGTGTGCTAATCTCTTAGCCTGGAGGTACCGTGTTCGAATCTGATTGAATGCAGCGTAAGTTAAAATTTAAAATAAATAGTTATTCCATTTACAATAAAATAGATAAATTAAAAAATAGAGATAACAATCTTGAAAAATTATTTTTTCCTGCATTTTGGTGGTGTCGATATTTCTTCGATATTGGTTCGCTATTGATTTGTCAGCGAAGCATCGAAATCGAGAGATTTGCTGCCACAAACTGAGCGACGAGTGAGCTCTAGCAGGTCTTTCTCTTTCCGACTTCGATAGCCGTTCGCGAGTGCTTTGTCCGAGAAACATGTGCGCAACATTCGAATGCGATATTATTTTCGAATGTTTTGGTTTGCTGGGTACTTTCATGTGTACTATGTGTGCATGTATTAGTAGGAAACTTAAACGCTTATAGGTCCAAATATATTGAAACGATTTTAACAATATATATTGATTGTGCACAAGTGACAATAAACATTATTAAAATGGCATGCGCTTTTTCAAAATATGAGCATTAACTGCAGCATAAAAATGGTCTCACCTACTAATTATATAGGTACAAATTTATGAAGTCGTTTCATAATATATACACAAATTTATTTCTGTGCATAAAAAATTATTAAAATATATCGCATACATATTTTTGCACAGTGTACCTCTACATGTGTGTAGAACTTTGAGTATGTAATTTTAAAACGCGTAAAATATTCAGTTGTTGTTAAAATTTTTTATGCCTTTCATATGCAAATTGCCAATTATAATAGTCAATGTAGTCATGTAAGAACACTCAATAGCATAACGAAAATTTTAATGTCAATATGAGAATATGTGAGTGTGCCGGTGAGTACAATTGTGTTGGCAATATCCCAGCAAACACGAAGCTCTGAAATAGAACTATTAAAAATGCTTTAGAATATGGAAAAGTTTTCAATCAAAAGATAGCAAAACTTCTTAAAGTTAATTGCCCAAAGTTATTTAATTAGTTTGACTTAGTTCATTTTCAATTTAATCTTTTCGATTTTTTATTTAAGAAAGAAATTCTAAAGCATTGAAAATTTAAAGAAAAATTTAACTGACAGCTGTTTCTACTCATCAGAGCACTTTACCTACACTACGAGTTAGTGAAGTTCCGAACATTTAGAAAAAATTCATTAATAGGTGCGACTCGCCGCGAGATGGCGACAGTCTGTTAATTTAGCTTACTAAAATTACTAGGATTTTCGCTACAGTGCTGTTACTACTGTCACTGGTAGTCACTGAGTAGACTTGGTAGTCTCGAAACAGCTGTCAGTTCAACCTTCCGTACATCCAAATTTGTTTTTCAATGTTCAATATTTACATGCTTTAGAATTTCATTCTTAAATAAAAAATAATTTGATCGAAAAGATTAAATTGAAAATGAACTTAGGGCAAACTAATTAAATAACTTTGGATAAAAACCATACAGTTTGACTAAAAATTCATAGCTCAATTGTTAATTGCCCAATTCACAAGCTAGCTGTATCCCTGTATCATGTGTATTTCTGTATTATTTTACACACAGAAAAAATTATCACCAAAAATTTTTCAAACAAAAGTTTGTCTAAAAATTAATTTAATTTTCAGTAAATGTTCTTTACATAATCAATGAATGACTCTTATTTGGGACGCAAACACTAAAAATAACAAGAACAACTGTGTCGTAAAAAAACAACCCCGATGTCGACATACAGACAAATAACAACAACAACAATGATAGCAAAATGAACGCGATTGTACCAAGTTTGTTTACTGAAGATTTTTGAGTAAATCAATTCGTCCATGTCGTTGCATTACTTCTCATTCATTTGCTTACAGTCGTTAGATAAACATTCAGACCTGAACACATTTAACAAAGTAAAATTTCATAAATGCTTAATGGATGATAGTGACATAGACAAAAATTTTTTTTGACAAAAAATCCAGTAAACTATTTTCTTTAGTATTTGTTAGTATTTTTAGACTAGATGTTATATTATTATTATTCAGACAAAAATATTGTTTGATATTTTTCAGAAAATCCAGTAAATCTTTTTGTTTGTTTTGTTTACAATTTGAAAATATTTTTAGACAAATTGTTTTATAGATTTAAACAATTTGTTCACTGAAAAAAACAAGTTTTTTTTCAACGAAATTGCTGAGATAGTTTTGTCTATTTTTACAAATTTCTTTGTTGGTCCGTTCCTAGACAAAATATTTACTATTTCATTAAATTCCTTTATAGAAAATGAAATTTAGTTTTTTTCTGTGCTGTAGTGTACATTTGTTGTTGATATTTTTCCTATAAAAATGAAATATACTTATACACTTTTCTTTCATATGTTTCGTACTTAAAGAGACTCTCTCAGCGAGTCATTGCATGTATCTTGTTCTTTTTTTGTCCATTATTACAAGATAGCGGCGAGACAATAAATATGACTGTTCACAAGGTGTATTTCAAAGGTATATTTAATAAACGATAAACAATACATAGAGAGCTTTTGAATTAAGCAAATATTTATAAAAAAAAAAACAAACAAAAAATTTAAAAGGAGTATAACACTCGATATTATATTGAGAAAGCGTCTTTCGTAAAGCATTCTTTCCCAAATAAACGTAAATTTTAATTAAAAGTATAAAAAACTATTAATAATACTTTTGTGGCAATAAGGTATAAATGCTTAAGTCGACTTAAGCCAAGTTTACTTTAACACTGGTTAATTTGTTGATTATTATCGCATTCAGTTGAAGGTTGTAGTGGTTACACAATAATTGAAACATATGCATAAACCTTTAAGTCTATTAACAGTAGGGTAAAAACTTTCGGAAAAACTACTTTGCTTAAGTCGACTTAAGCACTTATTCCTTTTTGCCACAAAATTATATTATAAAACCATGCTCTTAAATTTTAGACCTTGTGTTTGTTGGGTGATTACAAAGTTTTGCTTATGTAAAATATGTAATGATGCCATGTGTGTAGTGTAACAAATTGCAAAAATTTTTACAAATTTATGTACATATGTTTGTAAGTAGGTAAGTGTATGGGTTTCTTTACACACATAGAATTATTTTAATGGCTAAATACATGCATATGTATACATATAAAGATTTATATATAACCACTTGCACAGACAGAAGTCATTTACATTCCTTTATTATGAATAGTTACCGAGCACAGAGGTATTTTTATGATTTGTGTATATAGCAAGACAATCTGAAAAGTTTCAACAAACTATTAAATATTTTGTCGTAACAAATGGTCATACTAAATGACTCATTCATTTATGGATTTAAAACATTTGAAAGCGTGAATTCAAATTGAATGGAGGATTGAAGGAACTCCAATTTGAATGGAGATTTGGAGTGAATCTGGAAAATTATGCAAGTGACTTCATCAAATAATGAAATTCAATATTTATGTTTTTGAATTTTCAATACAGCAAAATTGGTTAATATAAATAATATGAAACGTTTTCATAAAAAAAAACAGATAAACCTGTTAGCGCAACTGACCGTCTGAAGAGAACCAATTTTCAAACTTCATATAAAATAATGATGGCAAGAAAACCATCTTCAATACAAAGATTCAAACCTTTAATGCCCTATCATATTTTTTTCCGGTTATATTTATTTATTGTATCTTCAATAAAATTAAACTAACAATAAGTAATCAAATCTTAGCTCTAAAATTTTAATTTGTAAGTTCAGCCAGTGTTAGACAAATGTATTTGTTTCAGCGGTTAGTTGTTTGGTTGTTTACGTCTCTCGTGTTCGGCTGAGAGCAAGAGTGTCCCTCCTTCTCAGCCGAGTGTGGCCTCTAAAGTGGGATTTGGGGCTTTTTATGTAGCTTGTCACGTGTTTAGAAAACACTGTCTTAACCAGCTGCACATCAAAATCTTTATGAATTCGCTTGTTTCTGACACACCATTGGGCTGCTGTAATCGTACGGAGTATTTTATTTTGTTGCCTTTGAACTTGTTCTACATTTGATGCCGAGGCAGTACCCAATAACTGGACTCCATAGGACCATATTGGTTTTATAATGGAGTTGTATAGAAGAAGTTTACAATCTAGGCTTAGAGTAGAGTTCCTTCCAATGAGCCAATTCATTTGAGCTGCTTTTAATTTCATTTGGGTCACCTATGCATTTATGTGTGACTTCCATGTTAGACGACGATCAAGATGAACACCGATATATTTTACTTCAGTGTGTTGAGGTATAGTTTGGTTATTTATTTGTATAGGTGGGCATGTTTCTTTGCCCAATGTAATAGTAATGTGTAGACATTTTTGTTCGTTAATTTTTATCCGCCATTATTTTAGCCATTGTTTTAACTGGGATATATAATCTAGCAGTTTGCGGGTGGCTTCTTGATGGCTTTTGTGAACACTTAGAAAAGCTGTATCATCAGCGAATGTTGATATGTGTATGTTACAGCTTACAGGCAAGTCAGAGGCATATATCAGATATAATACAGGACCGAGGATATTGCCTTGAGGAGCTCTGGCTTCAATGGGTTGCGGAGGGCTTAGAAAATTACCTTCTTTAACAACAAATTTTCGCTCAGTTAAGTAGCTTTCTAAAATTTGTAGGATGTTTCCGTGTAGGTTTTGCTTTAGTTTATGTATTAAACTTTCGTGTCATACTTTATCAGCAGAACAATATTTCTTTTCTTCGAAGGTTTTTCTAACCACGTTCACGAGTCTATGTGTTTGTTCAATCGTGCTATGTTGTACCCTAAAACCGATTTGGTGGTCTGGAATGCAATCAGTACGATTCAGTATGGGTGTTAGCTTACTCATAAGTAGCTTTTCAAATAGTTTTGAAATGTTAGACAACAGGCTTATAGGCCTATAGTACTCCACCTTCGTATGATCTTTGCCTGGTTTAGGTATCATGGCAATCAGCGAAACCTTTCATTCTGCGGGGTAGCATTTGAGGAGCAAAATACTGTTAACAATAAATAAAATTATCCGTTTTGCAGTATAGGGTAGCTCTAAGAGCATTTTATTGCTCATTTTATCAGCGCCTGGAGCTTTTTTCGAGTTTAAGACCGCAATATAGTGTTTAATCTCACGAATATTGAACCTCAAACTAACATCTGGTATAGCGAGGACTGGTGGCAGCTCAACTATAGTATCAGACGTATTTGGAGTAAATACTTTCTGCAAGTGGTTTACATATAGATTACCAGTCTCCATTCGAAGCTCGCAATGGAGGCTTATACATCACTGGTCTTTTGAGGCCTCGGGCTGCTCTCCATAGCGAATAGTCTGTTTGAGGTGTTGCGTCGAGCCCATTCAGAAAGTTTTGAAGAGAAGCGGTTTTTTGATATTCTAGTAGAGTTTTCAGCTGTTTAGTACTTTCCTTCAGCCTAGTTTTTAGCTGAGCGGGTCTGTAGCGTTGCCATTCTCTACGAACTCTTCTTTATTCGGATAAAAGCCGTTCTACATCTGCTGAAAAAATTTTATTATATCTCACCTGAAGATTTGTAAGTAGTAGCATTTAGAGCACCTTGCTTAAGGTTTGCCTCAAACATTCTAATAGAGTCATCTATGTCAGTAGGCGTTTTAATGGAATATTTTCTGGGCAATGAGCACTCAAATATTTTTTGTATTTCAACCAATTTATACGTGTGGTTGTCATCGCTAAATCACAAGTGGGTGAAGAAGTTGTATCTGAATATATAGTGACAACAGTTGGTGAGTGATCTGAAGACAAATCTAAAGATGCTTCATCATTTCGCTGGGCACACCCTTTACCACTCCAAAATCAATAACATCAGGTATATTTCGGCGATCTTTTGGCCAGTAAGTTAGCTGCCCACTTGATAGAACACTCAAACGCATTTTTGAAATTGTGTCAAAGAAAACGCGACCCTTTGGCGTGATGAGGCGAGATCCCCAGAACGTGTGCTTAGCGTTGTAATTACCGGCGGCCAAAAAGCGTGGGCTAAACGAATTAAAAAATCTACTATATTGACTTTCTGTAATAGAGTACCTGGGAGGAGAGTAAATTGATGAAATCACCAGGTTTTGATGAAAAACTTCAATTCAGATGTTAGTTGCTTGAAGATAGTCCTCACAATGATCACTCATTAAGTAGTGTTTTAATCGCAATTTTATTAGTATACCCGAGCCACCACAAGCTCTACCTTGGGGGTCCTTTGTGTCGTAGAGAGTATATCCGATGATTTAAAAATACTTCTAGCCATCAAATGCATCTCAGAGATTAGCATGCTAATCTCTGAGATGGTGGAGTTATGCGATAACCAATATTTTGGGCCGTCACTTTGTCCGTCCGATTTCCACTTAAATTCCTATGGGATAAAACTGCAAGCATACACTTTCAAATAACATATATTTTTTAAAATCGTCCTATATTCAAAAAAAGAATTTTGGGACCAAACTGCAAGCAAATCTATTGAAACAAAAATTAAAACTTTTTAAATAAAATTCAATTTGGGCGAAAGCACTTTACAACCTAAAATTAATTGTATATCAATAATTCTCAAAAAAACTTTTCTAAACCAATTTACTTTGTGCCGTCGTTGTTATATGAATCAACACTTTTTGACAAACTAGTGGGGTTTTCCATGTTTTTCCACATCATTTTTGCTAGACCGAGTGTTTGTGTGTATTTAACTATTTGTCTGCATTTGTTTGATTATTTTTAATGTTCACATACATAATTGAGTAGGTACAATTAAATTTTAGTAGATATATGCATAGACATTTTACTATTTTTCAACATTTATTAGATTTTTAATGATGTCATTTATTTTCATTGCAATTTGCGTAAAATAATCAAATACTTATATATTTCCACACACCATACTGTGGGATCATTAATATATATAATGTAACTTTGCAGGAACTTAGCATGAGTGCCGAAATTGAACTGGGTCTTAAATAGTTTTTCCATACATTCAAAACGATTGTATTTCGTAACCATGATCTATCACTGTACAATTATGATTTTTAATGTCAAATTGTACAGTATAATTTGTTAAGAGCCAATTAAATTTCATCGGTTATGCTACCTTCATTCCAAGTTTTCGTTATTCATATAGCCCTTCTAGTTTATGATATTTTATACTCCAAAGCATTTTAAAGATTATTGTGCCGATATTATATGGAAAGTAATTCTTGCAAAAAAAAGCTACTTCAATACAAAGAACCATAATTTTCATGCCCGATGATATACTGACCAAATTAGTTTCGCCATAAACAATATTATGGAATAAGGGGTTTAAATTTCCCATCTGAGATTCAGAAAAAAAATTATGAGGTCAAACTTCAAGTAAAGTTTTTCAAACAAAAAGAATATATAAAATCGGTCTCTAAATGGAGTAGTTAGACGATAATGAATACTTCCAGGTGGGGTGAGAGGAGTGGGTAAATTATGTGACCAAACAGCAAGCAAGCAAAACCGATTTTCGAATAAAAATTATGGAACCAAACTGCAGGCAAAACTTTTCACACAAATAATTCTGGCAAAAAAAACCGACTTCAGTACAAAGCGCAATATACTTGATGACCTTTTATATAAAAAATTTTTAAAATAGGTATGCAAATGGAGGAATTGTGCTCTAATAAATATTTTGGGTGAGGGCGTGGAAGACTTGCCCCACCGATTTTCGTAGAAAAATTATGCGACCAAACTCTAAGCAAACCATTCCAAACAAAAAAAATTTTGGAAGTCGGCCCATAAATGGTGGAGCTATGCGATAATCAATATTTCGGGGGAAGGAGGAATCCCGCACAGATTTTGGAGAAAAATTATGGTAACAACCTGCAAGGGGGCTTGTAGCAAATTTCCCAAACCCTTTCAAACAAAAAAACAATTTTGAAAATCGGTTCACATATGACAAAGTTATTCATTAGGGGAGTAAGTTTGCCCCTCCCATTTTCGAAAAGAATTGTGGGGCCAAGCTACTAGCAAACCCTTGCAAACAACACAAGAATTTTGAAAATCGGTTCACAAATGACATAGTTATGGACTTGGGAGGGAGAGGGGGCGGAGGGGGGAGCAAATTCCCCCCCCCCCCATTTTCGAAAAAAATTAATGGGCCAAACTGTTATCAAGCCCTTTCAAACAAAAAAGAATTTTGAAAATCGGTTCACAAATTACAGAGTTATGGGGGCAAATTTCCACCTCCGATTTTCGACAAAAAAATTTTCGGACCAAACTGCACGCAAACCCTTTCCAAAAAATAGTTTTTAAAATCGGTTCACAAATGACAAAGTTATGGATTGGGGGGAGCAAATTTCCCCCTCCGATTTTCGACAAAAAAATTTTAGGACCAATTTTTGTCAAACCCTTTCAATCAAAACAAGAATTTTGAAAATCGGTTCACAAATAACAGAGCTATGTATTGGGGGAGCAAATTTCCTCCTCAGATTTTCGAAAAAAAAAATTATGGGACCAAAATGCAGGCAAACCCTTTTCACAAAATAATTTTTTAAATCGGTTCACAAATGACAGAGTTATGCGTGTACAAACATAAAAAAGTTAAAAAAGAACATAAATTGTATGTCAAAATTATATTATCCTTTTTGGAAATCGGTTAAAAAACTTATATATGGATTATGTTTCGGAGCCAATTATCAATCGAAAGTTTCAGAAATGCAGAGATTTTTATTTTAGGTATCTAATATAAGTATAAAAAGTAATAAGAACAAAAAATAGCAATAAGACCGGCGCAGCGCTGCGTTTTTACGTACTCTATGCCGAAACAATAATTTAGAAAAGGG
This sequence comes from Panzeria rudis, assembly GCA_956483635.1. Taxonomy (NCBI): domain Eukaryota; kingdom Metazoa; phylum Arthropoda; class Insecta; order Diptera; family Tachinidae; genus Panzeria; species Panzeria rudis. Next base: position 136,804,184 of record OY101449.1, on the reverse strand, counting down.
TACATCTCCTAAGAGTTGTGACATTTTTCTATACATGCTATGATTTCGACAGTAGAACGAATACCAGGAATGTTCCCTTTTCAAGCATAGTGGTGCAGGGAAGCATTTAAAACTCATTGATGTGAAAAAAACGTAATTTTTCAAATTATGCGAGATGTGCCCTTTTCGGAATTGCATATTCAATTCTTGTCTATTTTTTGCTGTATAATGCAATATATTATAAACAGCACAAAAATTGCATTTGTGTATTTTTAAATGATTTTGTCAGTTTATCAGCATTTAGTTTTTAGCATTTTCAAAATTGTGTGTCTAAATTGTATATTAGGCGAAATTATTTTTATCACTAATTTTACACCTGGGACTCTAAAATTGCAAAAACAAAGTTCATATAAACAAACAAAACCCACCAGCGATTATACTAGAAATTAAGTAAATTTTATAATGATTTTGTTAAAACGCTCATCTGTTGTGAACTCTACATAAAATCCCAATAACAAAAATTCTATTCAAACATTGACATTTTACCCTAGTGTAGAACGAATTTAATCTTAAACTAAAAAATAAATAAACTGTATTTATTTTATCGTATGGCCTAAATAATCATTAGAGGTAAAGAAGAAAAAAGAACTTAGCTTTAGCAATTTAAAGCACAAAGAGTAAACACACTCTCAGTTGATATCAAAGTATCAGTAAATAGATTGTATTGGTTGAAAAAATGTAACTTAAATTCAAACTAGAGAAGAATATATGACAAAAATAAAGAAGAAAAAAAATTTAAGGTAAGTAGGACAAAGATGAAAGAAGAATTTTTAAATTGAATGGAATAAATTTAACTTTTCCATTTGATTTGACTATTTCACACAGAAAATTTTTTTTATGGCATAAACAAAATTCAATTAAATCTGTTTTATTAAATTTTGAGCCTTCCTAAGAAAAGCTGTTGATATATTTATTAAACAAATTCAAATATTGTATCAAGTTGACTTAATTTTTTGTTTTGCACACAATTAAAACAAAATCACATTATCAAATATTTTATACTTATCGCGGGGACAAATATGTGAAGAAATATTATTTCTCTAGGTATGTAATGTGCAAAAACTTTTTGCTTAAATTCCTCTTAAAAAAAGAGAACTTTTTCTTTTAATACAAAAATTAATAGCATAAAGTTAAAATTGAAAAATACCACCACATCACAACAGTAACAAAAATAATTTTTTTTTTGCCTTCCAGGAAAATTATAGAATTTGTCACACAAGACTGAAAGAATAGAAAAAAAAACAAGAAAGACAAAAAAATGGTTGACACATAAGAGCGGCAACCTTACTTGAAGTAAGATGAGATTGTCAAATTCAATCGCAGAGAGAATTATGTTACGTGTAGACCTCAAATTAGTGTTATCTCAATGTTATAGGAATTTTTATGAGAGCGTTGTTATAATAATTCTTATAACAACAATCTTATGAGATGAACTGTCAAAAAGACATGTACATGAAAATAAAATAGTGTGCATGTGTAAGTGTTTATTAAAATAAATGAAAAGCGATAAAATGTCTATGTTAAATAAATCAATAAATGTGTTTAATTGATTCATAAATTTAAATTTGTGTGAAAAATTAAAAAAAAAGCTAATTATGCAAAAGTATTACATGTTAACTCGATGAGCATTTGCACAAAATGAAATCTTATCGGAAAAGTTAAATTACGTCTTTCCCTAGTGTGAGATTAAGAGAAAATTCGACATTTTGTTTTTAGTATTCTGTCGACGTTTTTTCTCATGTTATCTCAAAGTTAATGTCTCGTGAAGACGCTGTGTTAAAAAACGGAAATTTAAATATGTACACTAGAGTGGTCGTAACAAATTAAATTTTGGATATCTTCAAGTCTCATACCCCAAATCGATGGCTATTTATAAAAAACTAAGCTAAAAAAATTTCAGAGGCTTTTTAATATATTAATTATGTACATTATTATATTTTGAAACAACATAGATTTTGTTTCGTGTTCAAGATGTATTTATAGTGCTTGAATTCCGGCGGCATGTCATAATGTCCAGTGACATAATATCCATGGACATTATGTCACTCCAAAAAGTGTCATAACGTCCATGGACATTATTATTATTATTATTGTTATTATTATTATTATTATTATTATTATTATAGAATTATACATTCTCAGCTTGAGCTGGAATACACGTACCGGGTCATAGACCAAAGGTTACGCTCTGTGGGGATATAATCCAGGTTTTATATCCGTTATTCTATTGTTTCCCTCATTATAGTTGTTGCGTTAATAAGGATTGCCTTTTGCATTTCCGTGAGTATCTTTAAATCCAGGTTTAACCTGTTTATTGCACTTGTTGTTTCCTCAGGAATTGTTCCTATTGAACTTATTATAATTGGAAGTATGTTTACTTGAACCAAATTTTGTGTGTTTTTGATATATTGAGCTAATGGTATGTACTTATTTTTTTTTGTGGCTATTGTTTCCCGTATGTTATTATCGTATGGTATTGCAAAATCTATTATTTGGGCTATTTTGTTTTGTTTGTCTATGATTATCATATCTGGTCTATTGGCTATAGTCGTTTCGTTGGGATTATTGACTAGAATTGATCTATCCCAATAGATGATGTAGTGGTTATTTTCTATAATTGGTTTGGGGTTGTATTTATAGTAGTATGTTGTTATTTCGTTGATTTGTAGTTGTTTTATTACGTTTATATGTACTATTTTCCCAACATTGTCGTGTCTTCGCTTATAGTGGCTTTGGAGTAGTGTTGGACAGCTGTTGAGCAGGTGTGGGATGGTTTCCGGGCTGTTACCACACCTACGGCAACTATCGTTTGTTATCGTTCGGTCGTGGATTATATATTTTCTGTAATTTCTTGTAGGTATTACTCCATCCTGGATAGCTGTTATAAAGCCTTCTGTTTCAGCAAAGATATTGCTGTACATGAGCCAGTTGTTGGTTTTCGTCTTATCTACATATGGTTGAGTGATCATGTTTGGATACTTTCCGTGTAGTGGTTTTGACTTCCAGTTCTGTATAAGGGTTTCTATTGTGGTTGGTTGGTTGTCAGTATTATTTTTTAGGTTGAGCGGTGTAAGATTGTCATCCGAATTTATTATATCTCTATATAGCTGGGATATTGTTGCTTTGGTTAAGAAGTATTTTTTAAGGTTATATAGTTGACGACTACATAGAAACTTTATACTTAGTACACCCCTGCCTCCTAATTTTCTGGGGATATTAATCCTTTCCAAAGATGCTCTTGGATGATGATATTTATTTTTGGTTAGGGTTGTTCTAATTTTCATATCCATATTATTTAGATCCGTGTCCGACCATGATATAATACCGAATGTGTACGTGAGCAATGGAATAGCGTAGGTATTTATTGCTTTTACTAGATTTCGCCCATTTAACTTGCTTTTGCATATTTTATTGAGTCTATTTACGAACTCTCTGCTGACGCCTTCTTTGTGTTTTTTGTGATCAATGGTGATATTCTGCAATATACCGAGATACTTATAGTGCTCGCCTACTAAAAGTGGAGTTATGTGCTCATTCTCTGTAGTTGTGAAGTTTGTAGTTGATGTATATTTTCCTCTTGTGACATTTTGTGTTCTACATTTGTCTATTCCGAATTTCATTCTTATGTCAACTGAAAACATCTCAACTATTTTTAGGAGGCTGTCTCGGTTTGGTTTTGTGCTCGCGTAGATTTTTAGGTCGTCCATATAGAAGCAATGCGAGATTTTGTTGGTATCTGGGCCAAGTTTGTATCCGTATTGGCTTTGTTGGAGTAGTATGGACAGCGGATTTAGTGCTATGCAGAAAAGTAAAGGGCTGAGGGAATCTCCCTGATATATACCACGCTGTATTTTGATTGGCTTGGATATGATGTTATTGCTTCCGTCTCGGATGTGTAGTGTAGTTTCCCAAAACTTCATAAGCCATTTAATACAATTTATTAAGGTATCATCGATCTTATACATTCTCAATATATCTAGGAGCCACGAGTGCGGCACTGAATCGAATGCCTTTTGATAATCGACGAATGCTGTGTAAAGGTTTTTTTTATTTCGGATAGCTTGTTTGGTTGCTATGCTATCGATTATTATTATTATTATTATTATTATTATTATTATGGACAGTATGGGCACTTTTAAATGTCTCATAATGTCTATATTTTTAAAAATGAAAACATATTAAAACATACATCTTTATATGCTTATATATTTTTATATCCTTGAGTCCGGTCAACAAAATTTTTGAAAAAGCGTCACCAATGCTCAAAGAATGTGGTCTTAAAGAAATATTTGAAAATAAATTGAAAATTTTAAGAAATTTTATTATTATTACTAAAGATCTCTGCGTAAAATATAGTGTTTACAAAAATATGTTCCTCTAAAATGTTTTAGTCTGTGAAGTTACCAACAGCTTATGCCTAACAGACTTTCACCTAAGCCACATATTATTTTTAAGGGAAGTAATACCATTATGCAATTAATGCTTAAGTGAAAGAGAGATGGAATGCTTAATTCCAGGGATGATAAAAATGGTACGATTGTACTTTTTTTGGTACTATGGAAAGTACGATGGTAACACCGTCACTCATTTGGTTCTATATAAAAATTTTCCCAACTTGTTGAATGGTATCCATTGATTATTCAATAATTGGGCCCTTAACTTAATTCTCTCTTAAGCCTACTTAGGCGGTTATTTCGTGAGTGGATTTGTGTACTTATTATAGGAGAATACATAACAGGTGGTCTTGAGAGAACAGCTTATAATATTGGCTTGTTAATGTTCAAGCCAAATATCAACAGCGATGCTGATGGAGTACCTTAATGTCAAACTCCATATTCTATAAACATATCATTGGTTTTCTTGAATAAAGGCGTATGTCTTAAAACTGATCTTTTCAGTAGAGCAAAAGCAAAATATTTCTGAAATTGTGTCCCAGGTATGAATATCTTTGATTTTTTAACACTCGGCATATATTTGCCAAAATAGCTTTGTGTAAAAATTTCAGACAAAAATAACGTAAGCACGAGATCCTAGCAAGGTTGCATAAAAGCGTATATGTCGACATAAATAGCACTTACTAAGCAAAATTGAACAAAATATTTAAAAAGATTTCAAAATGTGTTTATATAGTAACATCGTATTTCTGCTTGTGTGTTTAAATAATTCATCACACAGGAATACTTAAGTCGGTACTGCTGAAAATTTGTGGAATCGATATGGAAGTCAGGTTGTTGTGCATGAAAAATATCGAGACTAATCCATGACCTCCCGAAAATTTTTACTCTCATGGAAAGAGCGCTTAAAATAGAGCTATTTCGCATTAATAACTTAAAATCTACGTTAGCCGAATTACGCATTGCTTGTTTATCCATTGTGAACGAATTGCAAGAACATCAAAGTCTGTACTCACTTCCATTCTTCTTTCCTTTCTCTTCTACATACTCAAGACTTTGCAACGTAAGCTTTGCTAGTGCGAAAGGGCACAAAACCATATTTGATTTTTGACAAAATAAGCACATAAAATCAATCAAAATCGAGTGGCGTACTTGGTTACAACAATTCAAAAAGATTCTAGTACTATTTGAGCCGAAAAAGTACTATTTTAGAGGCTCATTGGAACGAAATGAATTTTTTCATTTATCATCCCCGCTTAATTCATTTACGATTCTGCTATTGCGCGTTTTTTGTTGTTAAATTTTGTAGAGCAGTGTTGCAGCCCCTCTGGTGTCAAGTAGAGGCACTAATTTAATTTAAACTATGTAGCCATTTTATTAATTCTTTTGCTTAGCTGACGATTCTGCTACAATATTTAATAAAATAAACAGCAATATCGAAAAAAGTCCTTAACTATTAAAATTTCAAAATTATTACACTAATTAAAAATTTTGGTAAGCTTCTTCGTTCCCTAAAATTGAAAGCTGTTTTTTAGTTATTTTTTTATTAGCTCTAGTTTTCGAGATATACCGTTATATATTAAACTTTAAAGTTCGTTTAACGTTAAACTTAGTTTAAAGCTAGACTTGTTTTAATGTTAAAATTAGTTTAAAAACGAAAACACTGAATATGGTGCACAGCTGAAACCAACCTGATTACACTATGCAACAAGAAAAATGCGAAGGAATACCACTACATATATTTTTTTCTATGTGTTATGTTCCGCCACTTAACTACAAAAACTGTAGAAATTTTCAATTCTATCGACAAAATTTTTTATTTAATTTTTTCTAAAATTTGAGATTTTTGAAGAGGCTGGCTGATTCACTGATTTTGTCCTAACTTGGGAACGGGTTGTCCAATTTTATTACAACAACCACCAAGACACTTAAAAATTGCTTTTAAGATGCTCAACGGTTTCAGAATTATTTAGAACCCAATGATGAAAAGTATATTTTTTTCATCAAAACTAAAAAATTTTTATTATTAAAAATTTATCTTAAAATCGAAAATGGGAAAACAGTTCAGTTTTTATTAACTTATTATAAAGCCACATATATAACAAATAAAATAAGACTCATTTTATGAAAATCGATAGATTCACAATAAAGTGAAATTACATACTTTTTGCAAAAAATTGATTTTTCAAAAGGCTGATCCGCTGCTTAAATCATAGCATGGCTACGGATTGTCTAATTTTATTACTAGAACTACGTAAAAACTTGAAAAAATTATATTTAAACCATTTTAATAATATTGTTTTATACTCAATAGTTTCGAAATTATTTAGAACGCAATAATGAAAAATATATTTTTTTACTCAAAATGAAAAATAAATTAGGAATGGCAAAAATTTACAATTTCTATTAACTGATCAGAGAGCATACACTACAAACAAATAAGATTTATTTCATGAAAATCTATGGATAAATATTGATTCTATTCATAATGAAGTGAAGTCACCTGATTTTTGAAAAAATTGGGAATATTTACACTTTACAACAATATAATTTTTTTTTTAAATAGCAAGGTTCTCACGACTTATTCTGGTAGAGGTCACCATAAGAACGTATACGTGTATCGGCGTTTTGAAAGATTGCATCTAACATTCATTTCAGGGAGATTTAAATTTCACTCTCTTTTGCACATTGTTATACTGACTCGGCATAATATATCTTGTAGGAAAAGTTGCCATTAACAAATAACCAAGCATTGCAAATTAGATAAAAGGTTTAAAAATGTGTTAGGGCGTCTCTACATTAAGGTACCATATATTTTATGCAGCCTAGTTTTGATAAGATGTAAAGGAAAGCAATTTATTTCGAGACTTTTATCATCATTATATATTACTTTATTCTGCTCCAATTAAGTTAATCATAATTAAAGGTTTCACAATATAATATATTTTTTAACCTTAAATGAACTGTTTAGAATTCACATCAAGAAACAAAGTTACAACATGAAAGAAATAAAACAGTTGCATTGTTTTATTTGGCTGTGCCGGGCTTAAGCAAACCTTCTCTATGGCAACTAAATATATTCGTATTTTGTTAATAAATAGATATACAAGGGGCATTCAATAAGTCTTTGTAAAAAATAACATCTTAACAAGGTTACTCATATGTTTATTCCTGTCCTTAGACATTCCTAAATTCTGGTGAGCATATGCCAGGTATAAGTGTTTGATAACAACATGAAGCTAGCAATGGAATATTTAAAAATTTACTAGCATTCTTTTGTATATAAACATTTTGCAGAAGACTACTTTGTTTTAAATTGTGCTTAGATGGTTTTCCAAAGACTTCCCAAATTCCCCTCGTATCTCTTTCCTTTACTTTAACGTGCCAAGAATGTTGCCGTTGAGTTTGAAAACAAATACACAATCTTTTTTCATATTTTAAAAGAGTTGTTTTATTTGTACCATACGATACGACCAATTTGTATACATAAGACGTTAAAGTAGCATTAAATAAAAAAAAGATAAAACCAAGTTAATGAAAAAAAGAAACAGGAAAAAAGGTTGCTACAGTGCAAAATCTTTTTTAAGATTTCCGTCCTATTTTAGACAACTTTTTTCGTCTATGGAACTCCTTTTTTCCGGCTAAAAATAGAAAACAAATTTAAATGAAAGAAATAATATTAATAGTCTTTCACATACAACCACCAACACATTTTTATAACACCCTGTAGCTAAATGGCTAAATGTACAACAGTCATATTACTAGTTGCAACGTTACTAGTCAACAAAGGACTGTCATCTTACTAGTTGTAATGCGGCTAGTAACGATACTAGTCAAACAACAACGTTTTGAAACAGTCATACAACTAGTTGTAGTGATACTAGTAATTTAAATTATTTCTTAAAAGCTTACACATTTTCAGGTGTAAATACATAAAATAAAATTTTAGCTCTAAATATAATAAGTAGAAAGTGGCTAAGTGGATAGAGTACATGCCTTGAAATATGAGGACTGCGTGTTCATACCCCGGTTGAGCCAAATATTTTTTAAAATTTAAAAAACTATAAATAAACTAGTAAGTGCACTAGTCTATAATAACTAGTATTTCAACTAGCATATAACTATGTACAAATGAACTAGTTGAGCTCCTATGACAACCTAATGTTAAAATCGATAGTTCGATATATGGAAAAAGGACAGTTAGGCTGAATAAAAATGCAACTAGTATATTTCTAACCACATACTAGTCACTTTGTCTGCAGGGCATGAATGCACTCATACATACACACAGATACACACATCTTCATAAACATGAGCTTACAGTATCAAAATTGACAGAAATATTTACACAGGAATCCTGTTTAATTAGAACAATTAAAACGCACATTTCACACACTGTTTTTGTTATTGCTGCTTCGTCTACTGCGTATGTTCTTAATCATCTATTCTGAGATTTAAGAAGTAAGGCAGAAATCAGGAGAATATTGTAAAAGAAAATAGTGGGGTGTTTTGAAATTATTGCGGCTGGCTACTAACATTTTTCATGGGACTAAAATTATGTAAAATAAAAAAATAGGTTTTCTATATGGGTTGGATTCAAAATAAATTAATATTCTTTGTCTCATCATTTTTTAATACTGTTTTTTCAACAGTATTGGATAAAAAATATTAAAACCTTTACTGTAGGCATGCAATAAATACATCATCTTATCCGAAAGAAAATGTTTCACACAAATAGAAAACAAACGCAAAAATAAATAACCGTAAGTAAAGTTAACATGTCAGCTTCGTTTCTTCTTCCCACAAAATAGAGAACATTCAAAAGAAAAGGCTATGCTTTTTTATTTCATTAGGCTTTTACCGCATTAGGTTTTTTCCACATTAGGTTTTTAACGCATGAGGTTTTTACATGCGGCGATATATCGGAGTGATGTTTCTCATAAAAGTCCTGAACACATTCTATACCTTAAATGTAATACTAATTGCCAATATGCAAGGAATTAACACTTCGAATTATTTTAAGTTTTATGCATTCAACTTGAGATACCGATATATCGGAGATACTTCAGATTTTCCGATACATCGGTATCGGCGATATTTTACTGTCGATACGACGATACTTTTAACATTTTTTCAGAGTTTTTTTTTAAACAAATTATTTATTTTTTGCTAATTTTACCATAAACTAAGTTCATTTTGTTATTTTTTAAATCTTTTTAATATCAATTTTAAAAAATAATAGTATTTCGCGCTGTTATGTTGAAAAAACTAATATATTTTTTTTATTTTATCATGAATTTAAATTCAATTCATTGTTTTTTAAATCTTATTCCCAGCAAAAAAGAGTAAAAGACACGAAACTTATTGTAATCGCTATAAAATATGATTTATATTAAAATACAAAAATGCAAAAAAAAAAGCAAATCGTTACAAAAAAGTACGCAAAATTATAAAAAAAATTGGAATAAAATAAAAAAATTCAATATTTCTTTTGACGATATTTCCATGAAATATAAGTCAAAACATAATGTTTTAAATATGCACGGAAAGCTTAAGTCCTCCTCTATTCGATACTGTTTAAAAATTAAAAATCGGTATAGAAACAACGCAGTGAAAATTGGTTTTGTCCGTGAAGTCCCAAAAAATCGTTTTTTTTATCAATAACTTCCCATTTTGAGGGTGTATTTCAATTTTTTAAGATGGCAAAATGATATACACGACTAGGCCTACTAGCCTTACTAAGTCGGTTTTCACGAGTAAAAAAAAGCCATGTAGTAACAGCGTGTAATTATGCTATTAAGTTATTTAGAAGAATATAAGTTTATAAATGTCCTTAAGAAAATCGATTTGTTTTTTAAAATTATAAAGGAATTACAAACTTTTAATTGCTTTTCTACTAATTATCTGCATATTTTTAATATATATTTTTTGGAAGCAATGAAAATGTAGTTCTTTAAAAATTACTTCCAATTTTTTATATTGGGTTAATATTAATTATTGCCCTTCTTAAGTTTTGTTATCTAAACTTTAATTAAATTTCAATATTCGTATCGGTGTCGGAATCGGTATCGGCGATTTATATTTTTAAATATCGGTATCGGTATCGGATCGGCAAAACGGCGTATCGTTATTTCCCTAGTTTAGATGTCCTTGAAGACCAATAGTAGATTTGTATGGCAGCTATTTTTGTAGGGCATTTTAAGAGAAGTACAAAATGACCCATACAACGGGGGTAGTTATTTTTTGAGTTGGAAAAATCCTTTCACTTATCGTAGATGTTGAGGAAATCGAAAGCAATCCATAATACAGAATATATAGTTTGTAAGTCCTTTTTCTGGATTTCTCTAAATCTTCCATAATGCCATTAGACTCCTGTTTTAATACCTTCCAATTCTTAAAACTTTTAATTGTTTCGGTGAATTCTGTTAAAAGATTTCCTGTATTACTTCGATAGTTTCTTCTGTTGTCAGCTCATCATCTGAATCATACTTGGCAGACCTCAGCAACGAACATTCTGCAAAAAAGTTTATTTCCGAATTCCTTAGCTTTCGTTTTTGTACTATATTTTGAAATATTGTTGCTAGAAGGAATATTCCCGAGTGGAGGTATGAAATAATTGAATTCGCCTCTCATCAAATACAATCCTAAGATTTTTAATTAAATCGTTGGCAACAGTATTATAGTATTTTGATAAACTATTAAACAAAAACTTAATAATTCCTTAAAGTTCAATTAGAGTAGCAGAATCTTTATTAATCTCTTTTATAGCCACGCCCAAAAGTTTTACAGTTTTACTTAAGTTACGATCGCTGGACACACTTCTTTGTTTGTATGAAAAATAATTTCTAAAGACTTACCTTTTGTATATAAGATGAAACAAATAGCTAATCATACAAAAACATTTTATATACTACAAAAAATGAAAAATTTTGTTACGTCGGTTAATCGGTTAATTGACCGAAATTGACCGGCTTAGCCGGTCTAACCGTTAATAGAAAATAGCCAATTTTAAATTGAGCGATCAGTTAATCGGGTAGTAATTAACCGGTTAAAGGTTAACCGAATGAATACCCTACTGTAGATAGTATCTTGGCTCCAATTACTACGCGTATACGTTATAAAGAATTTAAAAAAAATTTTTGTAGCGCATACGCCTAGTTATAAATTTTCTTTGCAAAATATTTAAATTCATACATTGTATATATCTTTGACGTTAAGTATTAAGGTCTTAAGTAAAAACATGCATTTTGGGTTTTTGATTGGGTTGAACTCAACTGTTTTTTTCTCTATCGTTTGGTATCAATAACTTAAATCTGGCATAGCTGCTTCCAATCGTAACCATTTTTCTTTTAGGTAATAAGTCAGAAAAATACATATTAAAATGCAAATGAAGTAATTTTGAGTTTAACATTACGAAAAACTATAGTTTCTGACTTAAGACATTAATACTTAACGCCAAAGATATATTGATTGCTGCTGATATCATTGTTGACAATACCCCTTAACTTCCTAGCGAGAATTCTGTGTATTTCCCACATCTTTAACTTTCAACCCCTCCTTCGTATATTTCCTACTTGTAAATATTTCCTTACCAACTACGTGAGTAATTAACACAGAATCGTAATTTTTTATGATACAAAAAATAATACTTTCCTTTCGGCAAAAGACTTAATAGTTTTTATGTTAGAAAAAAATTATCATCAGCTGCAGTAAGTATATCACTTGCCACACATGTTCAATCTGTATAATATAAATTTGCTTGTTTCTCATTAGATAAAGAACTTAATTGGAACCTTAAATATGTTGTGGGTTTGAGTGCGTGACACAGTAGAAATTGTGTTTTATTTCCTTTTATGAAGAGAATATTTTTGTATTTTATCTCTAGTTATTTTCGACAGTTTAGTAAATTTAGTAAAGTTTTGCGCAAATATTTTGATTAAATCATTACTTCCGTTTGGCTGAAATTTTTTAAAGAGAGAAGTCATGTATACTAAGAAATATTTTAAAATTTAATATGTCAAGTAACATTGTTGCATTACAAGTAACATTGCAAAATATAAATGTAATAAAATATAGAATTAAATAGACTAACAGCAAGAACCAATTTAAAAAATTAAAATAATAGAACCAAATCGGTGAAATTCGCTTTAAATTAAATAAACGGTTTATTTGATTCAATAAATGTTTAATTTTGAGCTCTTAGTTACACTAAAAAGCAGCAACGAAAAGTAGTTTAATTTTCAGTATATGGTTTTACAAAAAAAAATTTCTGAATTTATAATTTTTTTTGCTGATTATGAATTATTTTATCTGATTCAGTAAATTATTTTGATTGAATATGGAATACAACAACAAATTTTCAAGATTTGCTTTTAATAAAAAAATTTTTTAATTTGGACAAATGTTTTGTCTGAATTTACAAAATTTTGAAACAAACGTAAAAAATAGGCAAATTTTGAGTTTTGAGGTGCCATAACTCAGCCATTTCTTGTCAGATTGAATTTTGCAGCATATCGATGGAAAAGCCATTCAATTAACTTTCTAACGATATACCATTTATCTCGACCGGACTTTTCGGTTGGGCTCCACAAGGTTTTGAGTGGGACCATACACCGAAAAACACAAAAGTACCGTTATCTAAAAAACGGTACTTAGAAAAAAAATTACAGCGTTTTTCCTGTTGAGGAGGTCTCAATTAACTTATCTAGGCATGTGGCGTTCTTGGTATTTTTTGGCTGTAAGCCAGTGTAATTAATGTGTTACCTTCTTTGGGAAAGGGATAGAGTAGAAAAAATATATGGTGAAGTGAGATAGAGGTTAATTTTTTGATAACTCTGCTATTGCGCATTATGATAATTTTACAGCAGTAATTGAAGAGCCTCAGATGTCATGTAAGTGCATTAACTTTTTTAAGCTTTTTTTATTTGTACTCGTTTTTTATTATTGGTTTACTTCGCCAACGATTTTGCTAGCATTGCCGACGAGAGAGGGTGCTGTGATGTACATTATCATAGAACAGTATCAATTACTGCCAGTACTGGTTCATGCCAGTGCTAAGCCTTATCACTTAAACAGGCCAATAACAACCAACAAAACGCTACACTAATGTACATCAGAGCAATATATTAGGTTCATGTTGGCTTGCCTGGCACAGGGATCAAGCTCGGCATCGTTGCTTTGTAGTCAACGCCGTAACTACTTCAGCCAACAGCACCTTTGAATGTTTGCAAAGAATCTATTAAATTCTTGTTTGTTTGCAAATAATTTTAACATGACATTAAACTTGAGTTTCTCTAGAATAACTATGTACATTAAGACTCCTCTTCAGAGTTCATGGAAGCAAGTAAGATCTACTCCACATAAAACGATAAAACTTTTTTACAATTTCACAAAAAGCATGATCCACTAAAAACATTAAAATACGTACCAAATACAACCAATTGTCAAATATGTTTACAACAATTAAGAATATACACCTCGAGTAATAGAATCCACATCTGTATATTTTTTTAAATAAAAATGGCGCCTACTCGTAGTCAATACAAAGTATACTTTAAGAGTTTAAAACCAGTATTTTGTATGGCAATACTAGTTTTAAATTAATAAGGTATACTTTGCTTACGACTAAACAAAGTTTACTTTACGAATTTAAAACCAGTGTTGCCAATCAAAATACTCTTAAAGTATACGTTGTTTTGACTATGATTATGCGCCGGTGCTTCGAAATCTCTTTTAAAGTTGCTCGACCGCGTATAGGAAAGGGCGCAGAAGCTCATCGGCGACAGTAGAGTAGCCAACTCTTTTGATTCGCTGAAGCATCCACGCAATGTGGGGTGTATTTCATTGTTTTATCGTTACTACAATTGAATGTGTTCTAATGAAATCAGGGAACTTGATCCCGAAACCTGCTCTTTTCTGCGAACAACGCGTTCTTCATTAAGAGCACATCCCTTTGTGGTCGATACGCAAAATATATAGAGTTTTCTCGCTTGAAAACCTGCATTGTATTAGCAGTGAAAGTCTGCTTTTTTATACAGTTTCTTTCATAAACGTTCTCTGCTCCGAAATAAGCTTTTATTTTAAAGCGTATTATTATACACTTTACTGCCTTAATGCTTCAAAAAACCTGAACATTTTTTACTGGATACGTATTATAAATAAAAAAGGTAAATATTGGCAGCTTTATATACATAAACAGGGCTAACAAATGTTATGTTCATTTAACATTTTTTCCCCAATATATTGAGAATTGAACACTGTAAAAAAATTTTTAAATATAAAGTTGAAAAATTGACTTTCTGCAGCTAAATTTGGAAATTCGACTATAGTGCAATGACAGAATGAAGCGACTTTTTAGTCCTAAAAAATCGCCTGTTTACAAACAGAAGAGATGACCTTATTAAATATTTTTCAATTTATATTTGCTTAGACGTGGATGTGTGAATACTATTTAATAATTCTATATGGACAGTTAACTATTTTTAAATTAAATTGATTTCTGTTTACTCAACATTTTATTTTAATTTTATTTTGTTTAATGATATGTTTTGTGTTTAAAACCTTTATAATGAATTAATTCATCGATTAAAATAATCCATGTAAATTGATTGAGTAAATTGTATGTATGTAGCACAATTTGCAAATTAATTGAAATATGATTGGAATTTATAGAACGAGGCAAAACACCTGTTTATTTAAATACACCTGGGGCTCATACAATTATGGCATGAATTACGTTTATCATGTTGATTATGACAGTGTTAAAAATGAAGGGGGCAAATATTATCCTTATATTTTTAAAATACACAAAAGGATAAAAGGAACATGAGTTTTGTTATTCTAAGAAAATTGTTACGTATTATAAAAGAAAATCTACCCTAAAATCCAGCTGATGCATTTTGAAATTACTAGCTTCCCAGCAAAATTTTCTCGTGCAAAGTAATAGGATAAAAGTTTCGGCCTTTGTCCTGTTCCTGCAGCATATTGGTATATGGAAGTATGTGTTCTTTACATCTGAGGCGTAAGGTATGTTCCGCAACATTGTAGAGAATATTAAGCCAAATCTCTCTCCCACATAAAGGTAGTTTTTGGCTCTATTCTAAGACATCGTAAAAATCATCCCTAATAAATTCAGTAAAGTGCGACTTTGACTCGCACACGAAGGGTTGCCTACAAATACATATATATCGCATTTCGTTTTTGCCCTTTTTTCTCATTTTGAAAATTTTTTCGTTTTGCTTTTTCGTTTAATTTTGGTTTTTTTATTTTTTAAGTTTTGGTTTTGGCCCTTTTTTTCATTATTATAATTTTTTCGTTTTTTTGGCGATTTTTCGGTTTTTATAATTTTTTAGTATTTCGTGGCGATTTTTTAGCTTTGGCGGTTTTTTTTTTGGTTTTAGCGTTTTTTTTTTTGCTTTAACACTTTTTTCGCTTTTTGACGATATTTTAGCTTAAACGATTTATTTTAGTTTTTGGCGCTTTTTTCAGTTTTGGCGCTTTTTTCGGTTTTTGGGATTTTTTTTAGTTTTAGCGCTTTTTTTGTTTTGCCACTTGTTTTTGGTGATTTTTTAATTCTTAGCGATTTGTTTTCTTTTTTTACGATATTTTTAGTTTTAGCGATTTTGTTAGGTTTTCGGTGTTTTTTTTCGTTTCGATGCCTTTTTTTCGGTTTTTTTTCTTATTTTTTAGTTTTTTTTGGCGATCTTTTAAGTTTTGGTGATTTTTTGCATTTTAGCGTTTTTTTAATTTTGGTGCGCTCAAAGCACTTTTTGATTTTGGCGATTTTTTGTTCTAACATTTTTTAATTTTGGAATTTTTTAGTTTTAGCGATTTTTAAAATTTAAAGATTTTACCTCTTATGATAAGCGCCGGCCGCACAATCTATACTGACTTTTAAATATTGAAAATTTTATACTTGACATAAAACGCAACAATAACTTAAAATAGCACGAGAGCTCTGCTCAGTACAGACATTTAATTTTTGTATTATGTTTTCAATGCATTCAATGCATTGAATACGTAAAACATAACATAAATTGCATTGAATACGCATAAAATAATAAAAAATAAATGTCTCTGCTGAGCAAAGATCTCGTGGCGTTTTAAGTTATTGTTGCGTTCTATGTCAAGTGCTTTACTCACCGGTGTAGTGCACAACCATTTTGTTGCGGGCTTAAAACTTGGTTTTATGAACATGCACACAATTAAAAAATACTCCACTTTCCTTTGCCAGGGGTTGAACTGCTAGTGATCTGTATGATAAGCGCAGGCACTACTTCTGTGCTAATAAGACACTAAATGGATGTCTACTTACTAGTAAGTAATTAATTTAACTACATACTGTTAAATAATACAGACGGTAGGTATGTAGTTTGTGTTGAAAAGTATGTTGTTTTGGAAATTGCAACACATTACCAAGTTTTTGCTGGGTAGTTTTATATATTAAGCGTTACCTTTGCTTCTAAATTCTTCAAAGGCAGTCATGAAAGAAAGCAAGTAAATTTTATCGAAATATTATTTCTCCATCTGAATTACAATAGTTTTTCATATAATTTTAATAATTGCTCTGACATTTCATAATTTTGATTGCGTTCAACTTAAACAACAATGCCGTAATTTCTCTTTAAATTATTTTCATTGTTATTTGAGCATGCCATATAACGCCTCAAGGTTAAGGCAAATGAACAAATAAATAATGAAAAGAAAAACAAAAAGTTTTCTAAAATAAAATTTTATTAAATTTGCAATTTTGTAATGTGACATTTTAGTTTGGGTCAAAAAAATAAGCGAAAAAATATCAACAACTTTTAACTTAAAGTAATACTTAAAAACCTACGGGACGCTTATTGAAAGTTCATAAAAGTAAAAAAAAAAGAAAAAATTTTTGGCTGACAATGTGACAAGTGCTTTAGTTAGAGATTCCTTTCTCCTATTCGTTGTAAATTTTATTTTGAGCAAAATTAATATAATTCGTTTCAATTCATGAGTTTTCCTTTTTTTTCTATTTTGTTACATTTTATCCTCTTGACTTTTGCATATAAAATAATATGTAAATCAGTTTAAGAAAATGTAAGTCATTTGAATTTGCCGCTGTGTATGAATAGAAGTGAAAACATTCTTTTGGGTTTTTCTTTTTTTTCTTCTTTCGGCAACAGATGACACTGAATACGAAATTTTTATATATTTATTTGTGGTCGAAAAGGGAATAAATCTACTTGAATATATTTATTTGAAATGGAATTTTATGTATAGATTGGCTTTAATGAAGAAAAAAAACACTCCATTTTTTTGTGTTATAAATAAGTTATAAAGAAATTCTGTAGGGTGTTTCCATTTAAGGCTTTCGTTTTCTAGAACTAAAGTTGATTAATTATTTCGTATAATAAAGAAGTATTTATATAAAAGTTTTATATTCTAACAGATATACAAAATTTATTTGCTGTCCTTGCGTGCTTTATAGAATCCACTAGTACAAAAGCTGCACGAGTTCAATACCAAAAAAAAAAATTTACTAAAGTGAGACTTTAGATTGCACACGGAGGTTTTCTTTCGGATACTAGTTTAATGTTGCATATTTAATTTTTAGCTTCTTTAATGTTTTGCGATTTGTTTTGTCTTGACGATTTTTTAATTTGGCGATTTTTTAACGATTTTTTTCTCGTTTTGGCAGATTTTCTCTAGTTAGTAAATTTTTTTACCTTGGATATTTTTTCGTTTCTCCGATTTTTGTTTTAGCGGTTTTTTTTCATTTAGGCGTTTTCCGTTTATGCGATTTTATTTCGTTCTCTTCATGGCGTTCATTTATGCTAAGGATGTGCTAAATCCTTTGAATTTTAGCATAAATGAACGTTCATTATTTGTTATTGTAGCTGTAGTACACATATTGCATGACAATTTCAGGTCTGTACCTCTTACGATTCGCAAGACAGGCAGATGGAAAGGCAGAAAGAAAGATAAAAAGGCAAACGGACAGCGTAGCGAAAGCAAAAGGGCTCATTTTTTAACAATTGGTGTACAGAAGCCTAAAACAGGAAATTATGATTTTCGTGCTGTCATCGAGCACTTCTGCTTGAATGGAATAGCTCCTCAAAAAACCAGAGATGATTATGAGGGATTTTACATTTATCCCTGCGTTTTAAATTAATTAAGCCTAGTTAAGACTAGATAAACCTAGTTTAATATTTAAACTGATTTAATGTAAAACTTAAGTTAAACCGGTTTAAAGACGTAAATTTTTTACCTTGTCAATTATGACAAAGGCATGTAAAGGAAGTTAAACTTGATTTTATGTTAAAAGGCAAAGTGCAAGCTCTGTTCAATACTAGAATGGGCTTACCTTACAGTTTTGACTGGTGAAAGTTAACCGTATTTACAGTAAACCTTATTTAAAGCTAAACTTAGTTTAAAATTAAACTCAGTTAAAAATAAATTAATATTAAGACTTAGTTTATATCTAAATATAGTTTCAAGTTAGAACTGGTTTAATTTAAATCTGACTTTAAGTTACAACTAGACAAAAGCTAAACTTAGTTAGAAATTAACCCTGGTTTGAAGTTAATATAAGCTTAACTTTAAACCTAGTTTAGTTTAAAGTAAAGATTGATTTGAAGGTAAATTAGTCGTACGTTTTAAGATTGTTTAAAGATAAACCTGGTTAATTTTTTTCTAATTTAAAAGTTTGGCTTGATTAGTTCTGGTAAAGGTTAATAAAAGTTAAATTTAGTTGAAATTTAAACGTAGTTAAACCTGAGTGATTCCACGTAAAACGCCCCTATGTAAGGAAAAAATAATTTTCTTATTTTTAATAAAAATCTCTCAATTAATGTTTTTTAGAGTATGACAATTATAGAAAAATAAAAGAGTACATTATTTAATATTTTTTAAGCAATTTGAGGCACTTTTAACTGATCATCCGGGAAACATTTCGCTATTCCTCTTTGTATGTTTTCTTTTCTTTTCTTCCCTTTCTCATTATTAATAAAAACTCTTATCTCTGAAAAGAATATACTTTTTTCGCTTTTTATTGAATTTAAACAAATAATCAGCTAGAGTATTCTGCTGTCCATAATAGAACGGACAGCAAATAATTTAATGTGCTATTATGTTATTATGATTTATTTTTATATTATTTATATTAAAGAAATCAATAAAAAATTTTATTTCTTGAAATTTGTTTAAAAATTCGTATTAGGTCACACCCGTCGGTCACACCCGTCACATAAAAAAAATTTTTTTTTTGTTAAGAAAACTAGTTTTTAGTCAAACAGTAAATACGTAATACAGCTAAAAACACTTTGAACAGACAGCTATACCAAAATTATTGTGCACGTTACAGTAAAAATTTTACAGAATTTATGCTGAAAGTCATAATTCCTTAAAACTAAAATTTGTAAAGTCACACCCGTCGCAGCTTTCTGATGACCATTCTGAACAGGAATCGTGTTCTTTCAGTGTCTACGCGTTATTCAATGACTTTAAGCTTAATGGCCTTGCGAGTCGCAACTTTTTTTTTAAGTAAAAAATGTTATATTCTTTATTTATAACAAAAAATATGTGTAAAGTGGTCAACCCGGCTTAATGGAATTACTCACCTCTAAGAAATTTATTATTTGACATATTGTCATAATTTTATTTTAAATTAAATTTATTTGCTGGAGTTTAAGTATTGTCTATATGCAGCATTTCATTGGTGCTTTACCAAATGAAATGCTGCATATAGACAATGCTTAAACTCCAGGAAATAAATTTCATTTAAACGTAGTTTATAGTTAGACTTTAGTTTATACTTTTTCGAACAAGTAAATAAAAAAGGATTTAAAATACAAAATCTTTAGAAATTAATTACAACTGCTATTACACCTGAATGAAATCTAGTTCATTTTAAACAAAATCTAAATTATTTTGAGAAAGTTATGTTAATTATGGGAACTACCAATTGATACAACTGTGGATTTTCCATATTTTACTAAAAAATAAACCGCTGTAAGGTGTGTGCATTTGCTATGAGGTTTGTGCTATATGGAGTTTAATTCAAAAAAATTTCAAAATAGTTTAATGAAAATGGTAAGGATTAAAAAAAAAATTCAATTGATATCTTCTAAATTTTGCTCTGGTGCAAATGCAGTGTATTTTGAAAATATTTGCTTTAACATAAAGAGGTTGTTTCTAAGTTAAAAACCTTACCACATCTCAACCCTAAAATGAACTTCATACCCCTTAAGTGCAACCCTTCAATCACTATTGTTTTGACCGCATATTGAAATTTCCGTTACCTTGACGACCATGTCAAAGCGATGAAAGACTAAAGAAAAAAACATAAAATTTATTTGTTTTTTAGTGGCAAAAATGAATGAAAACCGGGCAGTTGCAAAACGTAAAAAGAAATCAAAAACGCTAAAACCTAAAACAACACATGGGAAATTGAAACAGCAACAAAAAACACAAAAAAAGAAAATCCAATTAACACATGAATTTGAAGAAAACGAAAAAGAGGTTATGACTCTGCTGGAGAACACAAGTTTACTTAGCGAGTCCAGCAATAATAGTCAACGTAATGAAGACAATAAATCACCAAGTGAAATATTCTTTTATGGCAGCAAACAGCCGCAGCAGCAGCAGCACGATAATATTAATGCAACTAATGAAAGCGAAGAACGTAAAAGTGATGAGTCAATGTATGAAGAAAGACTATCAAAAGTATCAACAGATGATTTATCAAATACTACAAGAAGTATACAGCCAACATTGGCTGCCACATTTATACAGATCGATACCGATGATTTACAGAATTTAATAAGAGTGGAAAGGAGCCAATATTATACACAACAGCAGGACTTTGTTTATAAACCAAAGTTGGCCTTGGAAACCAGCTTAAGTTCTTTTACTTTAGATGGAAAAATTGATAGGAATACCATTTTAATGCTTAATCGTTATATCATGCAATTCAAAACTCGCAAAGTTAAAATGGATATAAGCATTTTGAATATTTTGAAAAATGTAAAAAAAATTTCAACATTCTACAAAGATGATGTTTTGTACAAAACTTATTGCGAATTTAAATTTAAACCCATATTCATAGAGCCTTCTTTAAATTGTTTGGCCATACCCTCTAAGAAATTTTTGACTTTGAACATTAAAGATTTGCGTTTTACCGAACATCCTTTACTGCAGGAAGAACATCGTTTGGCCAATAATTTAGAGCTGCTATATGAACACCGTATCCAACGTTTAAAAGAAAAATTAACGGAAAAACTTTATGCTGATTTACAAATAGAAAGAAATATTTTAAATGATCTATTAAGATCAGTTGAAAATGCCTGCAGCTCGGCTAAAGCTGCCAGTAAAGAGAAAAAAGTTTTGAAAATAGAACATCATCTTTATAAAGTAAAAGCTTTGCGTGAAAAGCTCTATGATGAAGAGCAAACAAATAAGCAACTTTTACAAGAAATTCTTAATAATTGGCTGAAATTGAAAAATCTTAGAAGCCAACAAGAACAACATTTTACCACACTTAAGCTGCGCATTAAAATTGAAGATTTAAGTTTGGCTGAAACTAAAAAGCGTTTAAGTATATGGACTCAACGTTTTGAAATAGATCTTAGTGAAATCTATCGAGAGCAATTGGAGGAGTATTATCGTTACAAGCGTTTGCGGCAACAACAAAAGCTGGGAGATGAATACATATCCAAGCGCCGTAAGCCTGTGGTACAACAATTGTCTTTGGAATTAAAAGAAAAGTACTCCAAATGTTTTCTTAATCCCAAAGAACCTCGTATAGAAGTTGTTCGTATTTTTTCTAATAATGATTACAAGGATTTGCCAGGACCTCGCAAAATGCAAAATTATTTTATGCGAATATTTTTTGATCGCCAAATGGTGGGAGAAACTCGAGTTTATCGCCTAGAAAGAGATTTGAGTGTGATTGTTAATGAGAATTTAGGCATTATGCTGAATAGAAGTCTTCCAAAGGATATGAGGATTAAGGTAAGCATTTGGTTGTTAATTTAATTTAATGTGTCTACAATCGATTAAGTAGAAATAGTTGAAAATGAATATGTACTAGTCACTTTATTATATTGTCCTAGGAACTTAATGTGTCTGCAAAGTTTCATAAGAATTGGTAAAGAATATTTACTACGTATTGGCGTGGTGCTGCCTGCCCACTTTTCTAATCACAATGTTGTATTGCCATAGGAACTTAATGTATGTATGTGTAAAGTTTCACAAGAATCGGTTAAATAGAAGTAGCTGAAAAGAATATTTACCACGTTTGGGGTGTCACACTGCCCACTTTTCGCACCATAATGTATTCTCATGATGACTAAAATGTGTGCAAATTTTCATATGAATCGGCATAGCAAAACTTGTTCAAATATAATATGTATATACTTTGCACGGGCTCACAGTGGCGGATTTTAGAAAACAAAAATTTAAATATATTTACAGTTTCTAAGCGGTCCGTCCGAATCTTATAAACTTTCATACAGCATTTGATGATGTATTCTTGAGCTCAAGGTTGGAGTTTGGATTTTATATCCTTGAGGATGCAGAGCCACATGACCCCAAAATGGTCATCGTACTTATGAAAAATTCAAGCTATGCCAATCGGATGTTTTTGTTATTGCATCAAAAAAAATTAAATTTGTTTATCGATTTTATTGATTTATGGCTTATTTTATTCCTAGTATGCCTACATTTCTGATATGTGATAAAAATGTAAAGTTTTTGCCCTCTTAGTTTTTTGATGAGTTTTTGAAAACAAAAAAGTTTAATTATGCACACAGATTCGTTGAGACAACCAAACTTGTTGCCAATCGAATTTTGGCAGTTGCACCATAGAATTCATAGAATTCTTATTGAAAAACAATAATAAATAATAATAAATAATTGTTAATGCGAACCGCTAAATCGGTTGGGTGTATCAATGATAATTAAACTAACCGCTAGTTAGTTGAAACAACCGATAAAAAGTAAAGTAAATTTTTTGGAGTTGCAAGTACCAATAAAGGCCGTTTCTGAATATAATACAAGTATTAATACTTTTGCAGAAAATGCCGCCCTTACCTAATTATTGTTTGAAAATTTTCAAATAACAACAAAAATTTATCATGTCAGAGTTTCATTTTCCTCAAAAGTATTAATACTTGTATTATATTCTGAAACGGCCTCATTTGGTACTAAAATCCACTTCATAATATTCGGTTGGGGTCATCATATTCGCTACTTAGTCATGACAAAAGCATACGATCGGTTGCTTTATTCAATTTAAGAATTGTCAGAATCATATATTTATTACAATTATGCTCTTATGCACAGAAAAAAATAGACAAGAATTATATTCAATAAAACCATGTTATTAAAAAAAAATATGAATTTCAATAACATTTATCTTTAACATAATAAAATATTTCGTTGTAAGTATTTCTTTTCCATGCCGGTTATTTCTTTTCTTTTTATACACAAGTACTTAAAACAAGTTGTATCCCATAAAAAAATAAATGGGATATAGCTCAGCTAGAGAGTGTATGCTTTACGTCCGGAAAGCCCGGGTTCCTATTCCAGCCATGTCAACATTTTTTTAATTTATATATATATCTATTTTGAAATAATTTTGTTATCAATATAGGGGAATTCTTTATCACAGGAAATTTGAAAAAAAAAATTATTGAATACCGGGATTTTTGTTATCAAAAACGAAACTTATTTTTTTCTGTGTGGTAATGAACATGGATTTTTTTTTGGATTGATAGAAAATTGATAGCGTGAGTGGAAATATATGTTTCTATTATCGATGACAACTGAACTTCAGTTGCGTTGCCAGCAGGCAACTGAAAATTAGTGGTTGCCAGAAAAGAATTAAAAAGCAACTGAAATTGACAGCTTTCAGTTGCCAGTTGCCATCCGTAATATGATTTTTAGCAACTGGCAGCCTCACTGAAGTTCGGTTGCCATCGATAATCGAGCCAATAGTCTATTCAAATAATATTCAATAATATTCTTGGTGTATGGAAAAACTAATGTTTCGCTGTTTATTTCTGACTAACTCCGAAATAGTTGGATATATAAAAAATTATATTGATTACATAAATGTAATTTTTTCGACATTCTTACTGCTTGATATATCTAAATCAGTTGAACCGTTCTTGAGTTATGATGAAATATGTTAGCGTGACGGCCCTATTTCTAAATAAGAAACAAAAAAGTTAGAGCACTAAACATACCATAACTCATTTAGTTTTTCACAGATTTTATTGTAATGATACATTTTGGAAAGCCTTTTAGTGTTCCTTTTCAAAAAAGTAAATATATATGGTATTTTGATATCTCATAAGTAGGCTCCATGAAAAATCGGCCAAAACCAAATCGCCCAAAAATAGAAATGAAAAATCGCCCAAAATTCAAAAATGAAAAATCGCCCAAAAAATTAAAAATCACCCAAAATTTAAAAATGAAAAATCAGCAAAAAAATTAAAAATCTCCAAAAAAAAATATCGCCCAAAACTAAAAAACACAAAAAAATATTAAAAATTATTGTAATTTAATTTTTATATTGAAAAGAAAAGCAAATTTACAGAAAAGCATAAATGCAGGTATGGGATGGAAATCGACTTTGAAAAGGAAGCAGTTTTAAAGGCCATTTTTTATACACTTTTCATCCAATTTTTATAATTTTTGTGATAAAGAAATATTTTTATAAAGAAATATTTTTATAATATTTGTGGTAAAGTTCTTTTTAATAAAGAAGCATTATTAAAAAACATATTTTAAAATGGCTTCGTTTTCGAAATCGATTTCCATCACATACCTGATAGTCTTCGTTCCTTACTGAATTGCAATAAAAGTATGAATAAAAGGCAATATTTTCCATCGGCCAGAGAGTTTAAAGTCCTTCCGTCCGCCAAAAGCGCATTTCAAATTAAATATTCCAAAGGCAAGTAATCTAAAAAATTGTCGTAAGCGAAGCCGAGATTTGATATACTATGGAGTCTAAAATCCTTCCGCCCGGCCGAAGGCTGGCTACACGGAAAATCGTCGAAAGCACGTACCAAATTAAGCATTCCGAAGGCTTCTAATAATATTGAAAATTGTCGTAAGCGAAGCCGAGATTACGACAATTTTCAATATTAATAGCCTTTGGCCGGGTGCAAGAATTTTAAACTTTATGATATGTCAAATATCTGCTTCGCTTACCACAATTTTCTAAACCACTTTTACTGCTATAGAAGCCAGAAGGAGATGGAACACATTTGAGAAACGTTCAATTATTTAATATAATATTTTAAATTCTATATTCGATTTTGATGATTACCAGAATTTTTGGGTGTAAAATTTTGGGCGATTTTTCATATGAAAAATAACTTAAAATTTCTTAAAATTTGTATGGAAAAATTTTTAAAAGTCATGTTTTATTTGAGAGATAAGAATCATATCTTTCAATTGAGAAAAAATTTGTAGAAATCCGTTTTGTAACAAAAAAAAAAATAGTAACTGTTTAAATTTCAAACTCTAAGAAAACCGTTTTGTATAACATTTACCGTTATAAAATCACTTTACGAAGTGACCTTGAAAAACTAAAGGTATTTTCTCCGTCCGGTATCAATGTCAAAATGATGTCGTAATATTATCTGAAAAATGTAATCTTTTTGAACTCAGTGAAATGTTGTTGTCTTTTTGATAACTTTTTGTAGAAGTAATTTTGATAAGTTTTGAAAGATATCTAAGTGATGACTGTTAATTAATGTCTACAACTGCGACTAATTTAGAGATAACATGAGGAGAACGTCCGCAGAATAAGAAAAATATAATGTAGATTTTTCTCTTCATCTCAACGGGAAGACGTAATATAAAAAATTTAAAAAATGTTTTACATGGTTATAATTAAATAAAAAATGTATTGAGTGCTATTTGTAGTATTCCGTAAAATTTTATGACAGTCATAAAAATGTTGTTGATATTTTTCATATTATATGACAATACTATTTTGTTACTTGTGGTTTTATCAGTATGCTATTTAGTCAATTGTTTTTTATTTACAAATTCAAAGCAATATTACCTGCTGCGTTCAAAAAAATGATCGAAAAAAGTAACAATTGAAATAAAAGTGGCAAAATATAAAAAGTTAATAAGTTTTATAAAAAAACTTATATACCTTTAAATAAGAAACAATTTTTTTAGAAACCTCAAGAGTGTCAATGTTTTTCGACTCTTCCAGCGAGTATTTGCCCTCAATTGTTTCCCTAATCTTACTAATTTCAACAATTCTTCTGTTCCCGTACTTTTATGGGCAAACGTTTTTCGTTTTGCTTTGAGAGTAAGTTTTTCAGTTTACTCAGTAATTACTCGTTTACGGCATGTTACTTTTACTGTAACAGTAAGCAAACATAACCATTATTTTATTTTAGTTTTACCGTTTATGACAATATTTGCAACAGGCCGTTCAAAATAGTGCTATTTAGCCTTAAATAGTACTTTATTATTTGTCACTTTAGAAAACTTTGTGAATTGGCTAATTGTTATCAAAATTCTCTTATTATTACATACATATTAGTATGTATGTATGAATTTTAATAAGCAATATTTCAAGTGTTTTAAGCGAAAAAGTATAATTTTATAATAAAAAAACAACTAAACTATAATTTTATTTATAATTTTGGTTATTTTTAATTAACCTCAAATTTGTCACAAACAAATGCTAACGATATATGATATCTTATAGACTTCTGGCAAATATTATCTTTCTGACTTCATTTCGATGAGCTCTTAAAGTAGCCCCTAAATGGCTCTTAAGAGTCTTTTCTGATATCATTATGTCACCTTAATGATAAATATTTCGGATGTCAGATCAGAAAAATGTTATTATTAAATACTCTGTATGAACTCCTTTTGCTAATAGGGTATGAGCTTCAACAAAATAGAATTGGTGCATGAGAACTTCTGAATACTTTTTGTATGAGAGATAGCCTATCATATTCATTTGTATGGGTGGTAGCCTTGCTCCCACTACTGTTCTATAAATTTTGTGGTTGGTAGCGTAAAGTGATTATGGGGTAATTCACATCAAGATTGATGACTCTCACTGATAAAGTAATCCAGATATATGACAATTATTAATTACTCACTGTCAATCATGGCGGCTACAACCAAAAGGTTGCAAATTCTTTAACTTTAGTCAATACAGCTGAGGTCATTGTTTTTCAAGCTGGGAGTGATAGAAATAAGAAGCCGAATTGATATTGATTAAAGTTGAAGGAATTTAAACTACTTGGTTGTAGCTGCAGTGCCTGGCCGTGATGTCTAGACGGAAAAGAATTTCTGATGAAACATCATGATGTAAGTTCTACCTTCCGTATAGTTAAAATTTTCTTTGTGCTTTCAATTATTACATGCTTTAGAATATCTTTCTAAATAAAAATATTCGAATTAAAGGATAGAATTGTACGCACTTAAACCAAAATAGTTAAAATATCTTAGGATAAAAATTATACAGTACGACTAAATTAGTAATGTAATTACTAGAAATTCTTCTTTCAAAAAATCTAAATGGCATCCTAGGAAAACTTAAAATATTTTCTGCTGTATAAACATTTGATAAATTATTGTGAATAAGGGCCTTTATTTATTTAAAATTCATGAAACAGCTAGAACGACAAGAAATCCTCTTCCTATTCCACACATATGTATAAAGCGGAATATCTTAAAAATGAAGTAATCCCTATTCATAAAAAATATATATTTGATATTAAAATAAAATTTGTGTATAAATTTATTTATATTCTATTTCAGCTTTATAAAAAATCTAAAATATCATCTGCTCAAAAAGTAGCCAACATTATTGTACCTCTACCTCTAACATCGCCTCTAGACACAGGACCTCATACCATTACCATAACATTTTCTTCACATAAACATCCCATATCAGGTTACTTGCGCTTAAATTTAGGAAGTGATGAGGAATTCTATCCAAACGACATGATAAATAAGCTATTTCCTGCTCCGCAGCAGCGCACTACAATTCCTAAGAACCTTTTACGTGAGTGGTATCAGCGAAAACTTTTGAACACTAATGAAACAAGTAATCCATCTGTCGTGGTCCAATCAAATTCCAACAACAGCGATACGGAAGATGATACCGAAAATGTTGAAACCTTAGCCACAGAAACTTGTACTTTCCAAGAAGATCTTTTGCAGTTTTCTGATCCTTTACAACTAGAAACCAATCAAAGACTAAAACTTCTAAGATCTCGTTATTTGAAAAATGATGCCAGAACTAGAGATTTGAAGCTCATACCCATGTTAGATCATGAGCTAGAATTTGAATGGGAAATGGATGAAAGCGTATTGGATACAGGAAATTGGATGGATCCCATAGATTTGCACAAACACGAGGGCAAGAAATATCTACGTGATCTTTATGCAGCCATACAAAATCAATGTGTCCGTTTAACTAAAGTGGTAGAAAGTCGTGAGAATTTACTGCTAAATGATGAGCCTATAAGTTGGAGGTATTACAAAGGACTTTATACTTAAATAAAAATAACGGAAAATATTTAATGTCTTCTTTGCTTCAGTGCCTTTTTTCAAACAATTAAACTTATATTTCAACCCAGGCTTATTTTAAATGTGGACAGCAATCTCTCTGTTTCCTCAAATACTTCAAGTTTGACTATGGACAATAAACAAAACTTTAAAATAATTTGCAATATTATAAGAGCCACTGGTATACCAGTTAGAATTACAAAACCTGAAGATACAGATAGCAGAGGCCGCAGTTCAGCAGAGTCTTCCAATATATTTTTATTGCAGAGTAACCAATATTTATTTATTTTTTGATTTATATACTTTTTATGCATTAAACTAAATTTTAGATTTCAAGTATTCCAATGTTCGGCCTTTTATAGCTGTTAGCTATAAGGATAAAATTTGTCGTACCATGACGGCAGAAGGATCAAATCCCACCTGGAATGAGCAACTTATATTGCAATTAAGGTAAGTTTACGGGAATATTCAATAGTTTATTTAGTTCTCTAAAGTTAAATCTAAGACTGTATTAGGCCGTAAATTATGTGGTGAGACTGTTGTAAATACATACAGTAAAAAAGTTTTCCTTATAAATTCTATGAGTTTCCACATTAATCTAATGAAAAACTTCATTAAAGCTCAAACAATTTCTTTATTGGATTAATGAAATAAGTTTTGTAAAACTTATTTTAAACAAAATTTCACCAAATATATGAAATAATTTAAATAATCCAATGTAATAATTTCACTAAAGTAATGAAAACATGTCATTATTGTAATGAAATTTTTCATAGTTTTAACGTAATTAGTTCATAATTTTATAGAAATTATTTCCTTATTTTAATAAAACTATTTTTATATCTTTAACAAATTTGACATATTGTCATAATTTTATTTTTAATGAAATTTATTTGCTGGTGTTTAAGCATTGTCTATATGATTTCATAAGAGCTTTCTTTACCAAATCGTCAGAAGACTTCAAACACAATTTTGAACAGTTACAAACCCTTTATCTTATGTACAAACTTTTAAAAACCATTTGAGAGGTCACAAATAAGTAAATAATTTTCAAAACTAAGCATAGAAGGCTTTGAAAATTATACAAAACCCAGCAAATAGTTTATATTCGATATGAGTCTTTTTCTACAGAAAAAGGTATATTTCTACAGAAAAAGGTATATTAAAGGTATAGAAAAATAAAGGTGAAGAAAAATAAAGGTGTAGAAAAATAAAGGTGTAGAAAAATAAAATAGATTCAGCCTCTATTTGACACCAGAGGGGCCTACAACACTGCTCTAAAAAAAATAAAAAAAAACGCGCAATAGCAGAGTTGTAAATGCATTAAGCTTTCTATATCTCTCCCACTTCACAACCTATTCTCTCTACGCTATCCCTTTTCCAGAGAAGATAACACATTAATTAATTAACTGGTAGGCATTAATTACCTGTTTGTGTCAGTTTCCTTTATAAAAAAGGGAAAATTTAGCCCCCCAAAATAAAATTCCGATGTGATCTTGCAAAGCGCTGACACACGTATATTTTTTTTGCACTCTACGAGAATCGGTTTACAGAACCCTAAAATGTTTAAATAACTAAACAAGATAATCAGAAAAGTCTAAAAACAGGCAATTTACACCTGGGGAGACTAGGGTGCCCCTTGTTCGTACGGGGCACTTCGACTATACCTACAAACAGAAAAAATTCATAGTAAAATCCTCGCAAGCAAGATTAATTTAAACTTTTGCCATAGTCATTTTGCTTCACAGGCTTTTCATGTTAAATCAACATGATTTAACAATGAGCTTGAATAAAAATTTTTTCTTTTGAGATAACTATATTACATATTAAATTAATATTCCAGTACAGTTAGAGAAAAATGAAGTTGGTACTGAAATAATATGAAAAATCATGTTGAATAAAAGTTATTTCAAGTTGAATCAACATGAATTTCAAGCTAAAACAACATGAATATAATGTAATCATATTATTAATTACACTATGTAACAAGAAATATGACAAGGGGTACCACTTTATTTTTGTTTTTGATGTATTCTGGATCCCTAGCTACAAAAACAAACGGAATTTTGAATTCTATGGATGAATTTATTTATTTTTAAATTTTTTTCTAAAATTTCGGATTTTTTACGAAACTGCTCGACTGATTTTATCATAACTTATAATACGACAACCACTAAAAACTGTAAATAATATTACCTTTAAGCCGTTTTAACATTATTTGTTTATCAATGGTTTCGGAATTATTGAGACCGCAATGATGATATTTTTTTTATGCAAAACTGAAATATTTTTATTTTTTTAAAATTTATAAAAAATCGATAAATGCAAAACACTACCATGTTTATTCACTGATCATAATGCCACATATATTAAAAATAAAATAAGTTTTATTTTACGAAAATCTATGGCTAAATATTGATGTTATTCACAATAAAGTGAAATTAGTTGAGTTTTGTAAAAAATCGAGTTTTGGAGACGCAACTCCAATGATTTTCTCATAACTTGGGAAAGGGTTGTCCAATTTTATTACAAAATCTCCAAAACACTTGAAACAAAACTACCTTTAAGCTGCTTGAGTACTATTTGTTTACAAACGCAATAGTTTCGGAATTATTTAGACCACAATGATGAGAAATATATTTTTCTTAAGCTAAATTGGAAAATTAAATTTTTTTAAAAATATATGAAAAATCGAAAATGACATAATCTTAGAATTTTTTTTAACAAATCCTAAAGCCATTTATATCACAAATAAAATAAGCTTTTATTCAATGAAAATCGATTGATAATAACAGAAAATTAAAAATTTAAAAAAACCCCGATGCAGTTGATGCTGTATCAAAAGTTTAAGAACATTCTCGATCAAGTCACCTTTCAAACAAAATTTACTAAATTAAAATCAATCTAGCCGTTTTGGAGCTAGAGTGTCAAGGATACACAGATTCAACAGGATACATCTAGAAAAGATGTGATATCTTCTAAACGGCTGGACCAATTTTATTCAAACATTGCTACGAACACTCTCGATCAAGTCACCTTTCAAGCAGGAAAAATAAATCAAAATCGGTCCAACCGTTTGGTCCGTACGAGGGTTCGTACATCCACACAGATCCACAGACACATACACACACACACACACACTACAAACTTAAAACACCCCTTTTTTAGTAGCGGATTAAAAATTGATTTTATTCATAATAAAGTGAAATCCCTTGATTTTTGCAAAAATAGTGAATATTTACACTGTACAACAAAATCACTCTTATTTTTAAATAGCAATATTCCAACAGCCGTTTCTGGTGTATCGGCGTTTTGAAGGCTTACATCTAGAGTTCATTTTAGGGTGCAGTTAAATTTGTCACCCTTTTGCACATAGTTATACTGACCCGGCATAGTATATCTTGTAAGCATAACGTTTAACGTAAAAAATATTTTCAGAGTTTTTATGTAAAGCACCATGGTTAACATTTTTGTAGAACATATTAGCCCACTAGCTCTTCGGCGTATGGGTCTTTTCGGCCTCTAAATAAATGAGTGGCAAAAAACTCCTTTTCAGAGCGGATATAGCGGGCTCAGTTGTTCCACAAAAATGTTTTGTAGTCCATAATATGAATTTGGCAACTACAACTCAACTATCAAATTAGTTGTGATTTCTAATAGAGATATTACAGACTTATCTGAACACTTAGAGTGCATTTTAAATGGCAAAAGAATTTACTTACTCAGCAAATGTATATAACGCACTTTAAGTTCAAAAATTATCATTTGCGTTGCAATACATAATAATATTAAATTAAAAACCCCAGAGAAAATGGATGATAACTTTAAAATGGTTGGACCGATTTTTTTTTCAAATATAAGCTAGAATATTTTAGATTAAGTTATCTTTCAAATCAAAATTTGTCCAGCCGTTTAGGCTCTACGAGTCAACAGACATATACGCAGTTACACAGATACTCAGATACACAGTATTAACTTATAACACAAAATTATTTACATATACATATTTTGATCTATGTCAAACATTTTATTTTTATTTAAGAAAGAGTTATTAAATAACGGAACGGTAGCGAGGACTTCTTGTTTTTGAGTGTTGTATTTTTCTTTTTCTTTTTGATTTGAGTGTTGTGTTTTTCCTCACGTTTTTGTTTTCAATGGCAGGCTGGCATTTTGCTATACATTCGTCACGGGTTTCGAACTGGTTAAGCGTCGGATATCTGTAAGAGCTGTAGTATTTAACACATGCTTCTTCACTGAACGTGTAAAGAAAAAAAGCGGTAGGCATGTCAACTTTAAACGGGTATGGATCAAGGTCACAAGCACCTAAAAGTTAAAATATGTACATACATATCGTTACTTTAATTTACAAAAGGCGTATCTAGCATATAAAAAATGTTTAAGTGTGAGACAAGAGACGTAATAACAAAATATAAAAAACGCTTATGTATAGTTTTCGAACTATATAATAAAAAATGTACGAAAGGAGCCAGTCTACATATTTCATAGTTCTTAAAATATATATGATAGTGTTTTGTCGTTCTTTTATTCTGTTTTATGTTTAAAATTTAAAATTTTTTATATGTTAGATAGATACGTTATGTTTCAATGAATTTTTCTTAATACATTATTATTCTTACTATGTCGAGCAGCTGCTGAAGCAATTAAACCAATAACCGACAATATTATCGAAGCGAAAAATTTCATATTTCTTAGCTGCTGTTTTTTATATTTTAAAATTCTAACTAATTTAAAATTAAATGATTACAACCTTTTATACCAAACAGATTTCTAAGTATGTGGGAAAATCTCACTCAAAAATATTCTCTCAAATATTATAATCGCTTTATGTGCTGTTTCCACAATGCAAACAAGCGACTTGAGTAAGAATTTTGTATGGAAATCACTCAAAAAACTGAGTGTTTTTCATATAAATTTTAGACAAGCAGTGCTTGTTTGCATTGTGGAAACAACACATTAGTTTTGTAGTTTATTTGACAATGAACAGTGGTTTGTGGCAAAAAAAAAATGGAAATAATTCAGTATCTTAGTAACTGCTGAAGCCAGTGACATGCAATTTTACATGGTGTTGTCTGTCTTAAGGTTGTAGAGTTTGGGGTGCTGGATCCTTCGAGAGAGGTTCGAGGGGTTCCCAAAATCGGTAACCTCGGGTATGTAAAACTTTAGAAAATCGCCAAAATTACATTTCTTTTCCGACTTCCAAACTCTTTCCCATTATGGAATCTGCTATCAAAGGCCTACATTTGCATTACTTACGGTTTAAATTTCTCTCCAATAGTTCAAAAGTTAGAGGCCTTGCAAAAAAAATTTTGCAAATTTGGCGATCTTATTCTGGTATTTTTTAAACTGTGAAGTTGTCTGAAGTCGCAAAATTACACCAAATATTGAATAAGAATTTGCACAATTCAACAAAAATTTACCAATTTAGAGAAATGGCAGCAGTTTAAATTTTAAACTTAAAAAGTTGATTTTTTGTAAATTTTTTTGTCAGTATTTTGATTATAAAAAATAAGTTTCTTCTTCTAAGACCTTAACCAAGTTAACATGATTTGGATAGAGGACAAAAAAACCAACAGAGAACGTATTAGACTTTTGTTTGGAAAATTTTATATAATTTTAAAGGTAGAGACCTGTAGATTAAAATTTTTTATTTGTTTTTAAGTTTCGCAAAATTTGTGGTCAATTAAGGAAAAATATCAAAAATTTAGTAAAATTTAAGGGTTTTCGTTAATTTTTTAAATCTTTGACCCGCAATATCTTAAAAACTACTTGAGATACCGCTTTGATTTTCAGCGTTTTAAGATGGTATAGTTACTAATAAAAAACAGTAAAAAGCTTGGACCAAATACATTTTGAAGTAAGTTTGTTTTAGTAATAACAAAAAGTCATATGAAAATCTGACTTTTTTCGGCATTTTTCCTCTCCTGGCTATACTAGTCGCGGGGGCCATTATCGCCACATATAAAAAGTTGCTATAAAATATAGCTTTAAAATTCCGGCTGAGAAGTTAAGATCGCAGCTTTGCAATTTTTGTACCACTCATGCAAACATGAAAAATATTTTTAAAAATGATCATATTCTAGGGGTTACTGTGGGCGAACTATTATAGATAGAGCTTAGTTTTCTAGCTTTTTAGCTTGGTTTTTTTGTCCTCTATCCAAATCATGTTAATTTGGTTAAGGTCTTTGAAGAAACTTAGTTTTTATAATCAAAATACTGATAGTAACTTTTTGACAAGAAAATTTACAAAAAATCAACTTTTTTTAAGTGTAAAATTGAAACTGCTGCCATTTCTCACTCCATTAAGATAAATTGATTCGGTGAATTGGAACATTTTTGTTAAATTGTGCAGATTATTATTTAATTTTTGGAATAATTTTGCCACTTAAGACAACTTTACAGTTTAAAAAATACCAGAATAAGATCGCCAAATTTGCAAAAATTTTTTTTTTGCAAGGCCTGTAACTTTTGAACTATCGGAGAGAAATTCAAACCGTAAGTAAGGTAAATGTAGGCCTTTTACAGCAGATTCCAAAATAGGAAAGAGTTTGGAAATCGGACAAGAAATGTAATTTTGGAAATTTTTTAAAGTTTGATATACCCGAGGTTACCAACTTTGGGAACCCCTGGAGCCTCTCTCCAAATTCTTCAAACTTAAGACGGACAAAACCTCAGCTATAACCATGTAATTTTATGTCACTAGCTTCAGCAGTTACCAAGATACTGAATAATTTCCATTTTTTTTGCCACAGACCACTGTGCAATGGTTATTGTTTGTTTCTAAAAAAACTTAATCTTTTTTAGATAAAACGAAAGAATAAAAATTTCATTATGCTTCACATAGAGTTTTATGACACTAGTGACGCGCAAAAATAAAATTCTAATTTTAAGATATTTTAATTCGCGTATAGACCAAACAATACAATAAATTCCATTTTTACAAAAATAAAAACAGAAATTAGCAAAAAGAACAAAGTAATGTAGTTCAGTCCCGGTCCACACGTGCAATTTTTATTGCAGCAATTTTTAAATTTGTGGGAGAGTGTTGAAATAGAATTATACACCTCATCTATTTTTTTCTCTCGCTCTTTCTCACTAAAAAAATAAAAATTGCTGCAACAAAAATTGCACGTGTGGACATGGACTTACCAAATCAACTGTTTGGGCAACAACACTGAAAGAAAAAGAAGCTTAAGCATAAGAAAAAGTGAACATGAAGCAGATATTAAGAAACAAAAACATACAAGCGCACAACGCTGTATTGAAAGCAAACACATACCAGCAGCACTGAGATTCTGTATCTTTTAACAACAGTTGTTATATTGTCAACATTTTAAATTGTTTGTACTAACGTTTGTACGATTCTGTGACTTCTTGTGAACAATATTGTTTAAATTTGACATCATGTGGCATCTCTGTTAAAATAAACGAAAAGCGCAAAGAGAAATGCAACAAAAACAAATGAATTTGTTATTTCCAAACAGTGCACTATGTGTCTAAAAGCAGAGATCGCGGCAAAAATTATTTCCAAATGAGCTAGCATCATAAAACTTGGTGTAGAAATCCCTGTTGCTAAAATAAGCATTTTAAAAAAGTAGCCATTTCTCCCAATTTTTGGTAAATTGGCTATAGTTGTGAAACTTGCTACAGAAACCTAGAATAGCTTAACCAAAATTGGATGTGTCTCGCCGTCTTATCATTAAGGTCTCACGAAAATAGGGTTTTAAAATATAAAACAAAAATAAGTACAGGAAATAAAGTTCAAAGTATACTTGATATTTAATTTCCAATTCTATGAATACACTTTAACACCATTTAAAAAGTGAGCAACATGTGAAATCCTTGGAAAGTCAATCTGAAAGTCAATTGAATATCCCGAATAAATTAATACATTTATGATTTCCAGTAACAAGTTCAAATGGGATATAGAATAGAAAACTGACTGAAAACTTAGCGTAAATTTTAAATGACAAAATTACTTACTCAAACCTTCTTTATAATATCTGAGTTTTCATCTGATTTCCATAGTCAACATTAAGAATATGACATTGAAAACTCTAATTGTACATTAAATGAAAATAGAATTGTTTCTGAATTATAATATATATAAGAAAATTATTAGAAAATAGCTGATTTTCTTATGAATTTTTTAAAAACAAAATTTTTTGGTTCGAAAAAAAAGTCGAGCTAGTCTGTATTATAGATTAGTTGAAGACAATTCAATATTTTTTTTTTTATTTTCTTGCAACGCTCCTGCAAACCCCCTTTTGGTTTTTTTTTTATACTGAGTCGTAATTTGTAGTCCAATCATGACATATTTCATATCGTTTGTCATGGGTTGGCTGTGACTTTATTCTAGCCATAGGTGACTTTTTAATCCGACATCAAATTCTGGGCAAAACTTATGCCATTTTACATCTTTCTCCTTTCCACTAATTTTTTGAACAGCTTCTCTGCCGTCCAGGGTAGTTAATTCAGAAATATAAATTTAAATTAAAACGGAAGAAGTGTGTATGCTGAAAACTGAATTGATGTTGATTATTCCTTGTTCCTTCGAAGTATTGATCATGTCGAATTCTTTTTTAATATTACGTTACGAAGCTTAGCCTATATAATCAATTTGGATTTGGAATTTTAAAAAATGTTTTCCAAGTATTATTTGAGAGTACAACCCTAGACTAGAAATTTTCCCATTACTCATATTGGGGCCCGATTGGGAACGCAGGTGGTAGTCCCAAAGGGGTTATCACATTTTGTATCTGACTGGCAACTTGTTGCGATAGCCAATCTATGAATTAGTGACTTATCATAAGTTCTTCCCAAGTGGGAAACTATATGGAAGTTATTGGGAAAATCTAACAAAGATTTTAAATCGTATATTTTGCTCATCTTATTTATTGCTTACTTTTGTCCCTTTGATAGCTTCATAAATTTTAATTCAATATTAGAGTTTGATATTTTTCATATATAAGAAAATTTTTGAAAATTTTTATATTTGCTTGCAGAAAACCAATCGGGTTCCAAATACGTTGGGATCCAAGTTAGATCCCAAATAGGTTTGCATGAAAATTTTAAGACATGAATTAGTGAATAAATTTGTTCTGAACAAACTGCTTGCATATTCTTATACACTTTAAATCCCAAGAATCGGGAAG
Source organism: Panzeria rudis (assembly GCA_956483635.1). NCBI lineage: Eukaryota > Metazoa > Arthropoda > Insecta > Diptera > Tachinidae > Panzeria > Panzeria rudis. Next base: position 136,766,044 of record OY101449.1, on the reverse strand, counting down.
TGAAAAATTGCTCTATTTACAAGACATTTTTTTCACGACGCTTCTCGGGAAGGAAACCATATATATGCATGCCATTTTTTTGAGCGTTCAATTCTCTATAAAATATGTATTGATCATTGCATTATTGTTAGCTGTTTCAGAAAAAGAATATTATATACAAAAGGTCCTATATATTTTTATACGGGAAATGTTACATAATTTCAGCACGGTTTTGTTTGAAAACTTCTAATTTTTTTATATTGGATATTTATTTTTGGGGCGAAAAGCTAAAACCAACTTGAGAAATAGCGGACACTCTAATGAGCATATGTTTCAATGAAAAAAATTTTTAATACGTTGTTATACTTACTAATGAGTTGTTTCTACAATGCAAACAAGCATTGTTTGTCTAAAACTTATATGAAAAGCACTCAGTTTTTTGAGTGATTTCCATATAAATTTTTTACTCAAGTCGCTTGTTTGCATTATGGAAACAGCACACAAGTCGAACAGCTGCCGAAGGGAATAACCCAATAACTGACAGAAGTATGGAAACAAAAACTTTCACTTTTCTTATCTAATTTTCTTGAATTTTAAAACTCTACCTGTTTAAAAATTTAATGATTAGTGTGCCTTGTCTGTTGGTATAAACAGATTAACTGCCAGTTGTTGTAAGTAAAATAAATATTTTCGTTGCTCTGCAGTTACACGTTCAAAAATCGCTTTCAAGTTGATCACATGTATTGCGCTGTTAAAATTAATTGAAATTGTGCCGTAGGCTGCAAGCAACTTGATAGTTAATTTTGTTTTCAAGATGCTGTCGTCAAGGAATCAACAACTAAACAATAAAACTCGGTCAAAACGAATTCTCGATTGTAGCAAGCTAAGTCCAAAGTGCCGACGTTTGGTTGCCATTTTCATACAAAAATGCTTGGTAATACCCTACAGGAAATGTCGATAGCAAAATTGTACTGATTCACTATTCACATTGTAACCAGTACTACTGACAAATTGTACCCAGGCAATGTTCTGTGCTGTAGACATTTAACATGTGGTTGTCATTGAGATTCCACTACTGACAGCGGAACTGTTGACTTACTGCAGACCAGGTGGTTCTTATGGAACCATATGGAGGCACTGGTACCAGAGATTCACTAGTGCATTTTAATGATTCTAGTCAACACATATGAAACTTTTTACCAGCTAAGACAAATAAATTAGATTTTTTATGAAAATTTTTAGTTTTCCGTTCAGCCGCATACATTTTCAACACATCAAAATGAGACCATAAAAAATCGTTTTCTAGCTGTTAAAATCTTCTCTTCTCATTAAAGCTAAAATAAAAAGTGTAGACGATTCGTTGACAAAGTCACCAAAAAGTCATCAAACTTGTCAACAAAAGTGGTGACTTGGAGACACTTGGCCCCTGGCTTTCTTCAGGGTAGTGAACTTCATTTTAACGAGTCCTTGTTTGTATCGAACTACGCTTATTACGAAGTTTTCATAGAGCGGTTTTTTCCTCTGTTTCCTCAAAGTTCGTTATAATCGAGCCTTACTGTATTTTTATGTCCAATAATTGCGATCAGCTGTTTAAATTGAACGGAAAATTTAATGAAAAGTTGAAAGGAAAATTGAAAGCAAGTGGGTTTTCAATTTCAAAATGTTTGAGAGTGTTAATAAAAAAAGTGAATCTTGAAACAAAACTTGAAGCAAAACTTGAACGTGTAACCTCCAAGTTAGGGACCTTGAATTGAAAACAAAAACAAATTTGAGTTTTTCATTGTTGTTTCAATATAAATTACCTAACGAAAATTTTTATTTATGTACTGTTGCCACAATGCAAACAAATGACTTGCGTAAAAAATTTGTATGGAACTCAATTAAAAAACTGAGTGCTTTTCATATAAATTTCAAGCCAGCAATGCTTGTTTGCATTGTGGAAACAACACACTAATTTACAAAAACAGACGGTAAGTGCCCTGAAGGAAATGTAGATAGACGACATGATCCTGCCAACTTTTCAACGGGACCAATCTGGAAGTACATCCGTTTAAATACAAAAAATCGTTTTATAAATGTCGGAGTTTTGAGGGAACATACATAAAAAAATACATAGCGCATTGATAACCCCTTTTTGAAGTCGGTTGAAACCAAAAACAGCTTAATAATTTTGCAACTAAATAATAAAACATGTGTCAAAAAATATTTATGCGAAAATAAATATATAATTCTGTTTTATTTCAGATTTAGCACGCGGACCAGTTAAAGAATTTATATTTGCTGTTAATTTTTAATCAGGATAAGCCTTATCCCGATAGATTATTAAAGTATTTAGGCTAAAACTCACGTGGTGAAAATTTTATCCATATCGGATAGCTCTCAGGCGTGCCTCCATAATTTCAAAAATTTTCCAAAGTTAAACTCAATTTACATTTCATTAAGCTCAATTTGAGTAACTATAACGTGCGACCTCTAATGTAGCTAAAATTTTCGCCACATGAGTTTTATACCAAATACCAAAATATTTCAAGTGGATTATGTCTAAATTAACAAAAAAATATTTAATTTTCACTTTAATGTAAGTGCATCAGCGTTTTGAAAGTTTACGTTTTTAAAGTTTTTAAAGTCATTATTATAGTGAATCGGTATAGGAAATTTTGCATTCCTCACATTTTTGTTAAATTGCTTAAAATTTATTAAAAGATTTTTTAAATTTTTAGTGTCAGCTTATCCGACCTGCATGATGATTTAAAAATTTCTCTTTATGATGAAGTTGTTGAAAATCATATGAACGATGACACTGACTTCAAGAACGTTGACATTTACCAAAGAATACAAAACAACTGGTTGGGAGAATACCGTATACCCATTAATGCCATATTAATGCAGCAAAAGGTGAAGTGAACCAAAATATTAGAAAGAAAAAAATCACTCAAATCAAGCTTAAAAATTCCCATACAGATCGATGGTATTTTCGAATTAACCACACCCAAAATCATAATCGGCTATAAAAGACCTTCTCTGGAAAATATCTCTACAAATGCTGAAACTAATATAATGATAGAACAATTTCCCGAAGTTAAAGAGTCTGTCCGACTATGGTGTTATATTAGCTTAGAACCTAATTTCGAATTACCTTCTGTAAATGTGAAATGTTTGGAGTGTTCAGAATTAATAGAAGTACAACAACATCTTAGTAGCTGGAGTATACAGGCCTTAGAAATGCAACCTGAAAGATTTATGGAGCCTTTTGTTTGTACGGCCGAGGGCAAACGTTTGTGCATTACAAGAATTTTACGACCTTTGAGTCCACCTATTGAAGCTAGTGAAAATTTATTGGATAGTGCCTGTAGATTTGTGTCGTTAATAGACAAACCAAAATTCTATGATCCTTGTATGAGATTTACGGGAGTATGGTTGAATAATCAGGTGCGTTAAATATATTTCATCAGAAGCTAATTCGAATATTATATTAATAGTTTCTCTTATAACAGTTAGTATTAGACACAACCTGGGCCTCCCCCAAGGATTTGGGTGTATTACTCTGCAACTTTTTACTGCATATGGGTCTTCAGTGCTCCTTAGTTTTAGGCATGTCTCATTCTTATGGAGAATGTTCATTCGTTTTCTACTGTAATGCTGAAGGTGAAATAATTTTCATAGATCCTTGTACAGGTAAACGTTATGGCTTGAAAGATGTGTTTTGCCCTTTGCAAACAATCAAAATGCTAATAACACCGGAAAATGTAAGTATATTTTACATATGACAAAGTTCCTTGTTGTAAATCAAAATTTTGTTCTCAGTTCTATTTAAATATACAAACTGAATCTCGCGTTTCCATGATGAATTTCAACTTGAATGATTCTTCCTGTTGGCTAAGTGGTTTCACTAAGAAAAATCCAGCTCCTCTGGGTGGATTTCATTCATTGGACTATAAATATCGTTTATCATACAATATATCAGAACTGAAATATAATATTGAGAGAAAGATAATGAAAAAAATAAGTTCCTGGCGTAGTACGCGCAAAACTATATGGAATAGGTGGGTGCCATGATATTGTATTATTTTAATTTTATATTTTATTGTTTCTAGAGCTTTTCAACCACGATTGTTAACAATTTTACAAAATATGGAACAGAGTATTACGTTTGGCTCAGGATCTTCCTATGAAGAGTTGAAATATAATAATATGTTAGCAGCAGAGTTTCCCAATTACAATGTGAGTATTTTAGGAAAGCAATTGAAGGAATGACTGCTTACGGAACATGAGAAATTTATCTTTGTTTAATATATGGGTGATTCTCATTCTAAATATGAGAAGGTAGGATTCATATTATAGTTTTCGCCTCGTTCAATGGATCCTAAATTAAAATTATGTTTTTCGAATTCTTAAAATTTTTGTGTATTGACCGTTACATTTGCTTTCGTGGTTGTTCCGTGAATGATTTGGGTCGCACACTAAGGGCTTCGTACGAATAAACACATATCTCTTTTTGTTTTTGCACTCTTTTAATTTTGGCAATTTTTTAGCTTTTTTGTTTAATATAATTTTTTTAACCTTTTTTTCCTTGTTTTGGAGATTTTTTTGGTTCTGGCGTTTTTTTTCATTTTGCCGATTTTTTTGTATTTTTGAAATTTTTCGTTTTTTGCCCATTTTGGCGATTTTTCAATTTTGCGTTTTTTTTTTGGTTTAACGTTTTTTTCGCTTTCTGACGGTATTTTTAGTTTTAGTAATTTATTTAAGTTTTGGCGCTTTTTTTAGTCTTGGCGCTTTTTTTAAAGGATTTTTCGGTTTTTTTGCGATTTTTTTAGTTTTGGCGTTTTTTTGCTTGGTTTTGACACTTTTTTCGTTTTGGCGATTTTTTCAGTTTTTGACGATTTTTTTTTAAATTTTTGGTGTTTTTTCTGGCTCTTTTTCGTTTTGGTGATTTTTTTTTCATTTTTGACGATATATCCGATTTTGATGGTAATATTAGTTTTAGCGATTTTTTTAGGTTTTAGTGTTTTTTTCGGAACTTTTTAGTTATGGTTTTTTGGGGAACTTTTTAGTTATGGTGATTTTTTGCGTTTTGGCGATATTTTTTTTAATTTTGGAGTTTTTTCCTTTAAGCGCTTTTTTCATTTTGGCGATTTTTCGTTTTGGAATATTTTTAATTTTAAAATTTTTTATATTTAGCATTTTCTAAAATTTCATGAGTTTGTCTCTTACGGTTTCCAAGATACAGGAAAATTTCTAAATTGCATAGTCAAAATTACAGTAGCTGATAGAACACCCTTTAATTTTTATTGTTTTAAATATCAGTGTTAATTGGTCTACAGACTGCCCAAATTAACACTAACTTTGGAAATTTAAAGTGTCTATATACTATAAGTGTCTGTATATTACAGTAGTATTTCAACATGTTTTGTTGATCGCTTTAGAACACCCTTTATTATCCAACTATCACATATTGTAGCGGCCAAAGTCTTACATATTCTGTGAAAATTTCCGTAGATCTTACGGTTCCCGATAAAACAGCCTTTGACAGACAAAGAGAGAGACAGACAGACAGACAGACATACAGACGGACAGCGTAGCGAAAACAATAGGGTTCCTTGACACTTTTAGTTAACGGAGTCCTAAAAATTATTACATGGCTTGAAAGGGCTATATATCTGCTCTCTATAAACAACAAATTATAATAATCACTGGATGAAATTAAAAGTTACGACCACTTTTGATATTTTAACTTGGGTTCACAAGGACAAACCAAAAATTTTTAACTTTTAAAATAATTATTTTCAAACATTTATACATAAGCGAAAAGGCTTACTCTTCTTGAAAAAAATCACAAACAGTTCTAAAAGTTATGTCAACTTTAAATAACTATTCGTAGCAAAATACGACCTACTTAATACATTCTTTGAAAATATAACAACCCCACAGTGCGGTAGAAGCAAAATTTTTGCAAAGAAAATCTGAAATTTGCAAACAGATAATGTTCTTTATATCGTTGCTACCCTTCAGCTGCTGTTAACTTTTTTTAACGTCCCAAAATTTATAGATAAATTATATTAAAAGAAACTTTTTACGTAACGCTCAATACATTTTTATACAAATTCAATATTTTTTTCAGAACACACACTATATTTTGAGTTCAATACAATTAGATGAATAATCTTCTATGTGTTTTAACATAAGCTCCTCAGTTATTCTCTAAAAATTTCAATTAAATAAAAAAATATGGATAACTCGCAATACATTTTTTTTGGACACACGATGATTGACTGGTGAAACGTTTTGCAATATAATATTATTTAATAAAGTTCACAAAACCTACGCTAGTATTTTATTGTATGTTGTTAATGCAGTTTTAATAATAAACTGAGTAAATAAGAGTACTAAAAAGTATAACGCTCAATACACAAGACTGTGGACAACTACAATTTACAAAAACAATTATAATTTATAATATTTAAAAAAAATTTGATGTGTGAAATAAGAGAAGCAAATGCCAATATTCCAAAACCGTTATAAATTTTATCGTATTTTTGGAAAAATTCATAGTTTCTTAATGTGGAAAATCAACAGCATGTATTACGGGCACGCCATTTTGTATGAAGGGAGCTTAAGCAATATTTTCGTTCTTCATTTCTAATACATAGTTACACAGCAAAAATTATCACCAACAAATTTTCAAACAAAAAGTTTGTCTAAAAATAAAATCTAATATTCAGTAAATGTTCTTTACTGGATCAGTGAATTTTTCGTTTTACTTTTTTTAGGACACAAACACCAAAAACAACAACATTTTCTGTGTCGTAAAAAAACAACCTCGATGACGACAAACACATAAATAACAACATCAACAATGATAGCGAAAGGAATGCGATTGTATCAATTTTGTTTAGTGAAGATTTTTGATTGAATTAATTCCTTAATGTTGTTGCGTTAATTCTCATTAAATTTTTTTAAAGTCTTTAGATAAAAATTCAAACTAAATACATTTAAAAAAGTAGAATTTCATAAATTTCATTTGTTTGATATACATATTACAAAAAATCCAGTAAACATTTTTGGTTAATTCAGTAAACTATTTTGTTTAGTATTTTAAGTACCCTATTAAGCTAAATATTTCTCAACTAATGGTGGTTGATGACTGAATTACTTTTAATGGAGTCAACTGACTATTTTAATATTGCGATGTCCTAGGCGGTAGTCAATTGTCCGACTCTGCATTACTTTCCAACTAACTTAAAGCTAACTTTATTTAAGTCAAATGGTAGTTAGTGTGCAATAAGATGATCCTGGGGTTCGAACTATGTATCACACGTTTTGTAGTCAACGTGCTGACCACCCAGCTAAGGTACCATTTAAAATAATGACAGCAATAAGTTAATATAGACTCGAAATGAGTTTTAAAGTAGCTGAGAGAGTAAAATTGTTAGCTCTCACCAAATCCAATTATGCACTCAATTTAAGAATTGATTTTGGGTCAGTTCTGGATTACATTGTAGTTAGCTTTTAGTTAGTCTAAAAAAGTTAACTATAAGTTGATTATTTTTGTAGTCGAGTACAGACTTGCTTGTAGGGTATTTCTAGACAAATTGTTTTATAAATTCAGACAAAAATATTAATTAATATATTACAGGAAATCCAGTAAATTTTTTTGCTTGACTCAGTAAAACCGGTTTTTTTAATGAAACTGTTGAGACATTTTTGTGTATATTCACATATTTGTTTGTGGGTCCGTTTCTAGGCAAAATATTTACTAATTCATTGAATTTCTTTACTCAAAATTACATTTTGTTTTTTCTGTATAATGGGACAGTCTTACACATAAAAACATACGAGCATTTATTAATAATCTATTTATTTTATGAAATATTTTACTATACTTTCAACGGACACGAAAAAAGCATTTGAAATGAGAATCACCCATATAATAGAGTTGATCAAATTAACGCGTTTCGTATCATATAAATATTAACTTAATGATTTTCTGTGTTAGGTGTGGATTTTTTCGTCGATAATACTTTAAGCACACCGCTCTAGTTATTAAAAATCTTCTTAGATAAATTAAGATTTTCTTTGGAGTTAAGATTGTAAATAAATTTTGTATATTTATGTGGTGAATTTCAAATATTTTGCTGCTTTCAGTAAAATACTCTAATGTTATCTAACACAAACAATTTGAATATTAAAAAAAAAACATAATTATTGTTAAATTTATTTCTCTTTTCCAGATTTTTGGCTTCACCCTCAATTTCAGTTACACAAATTTAAATCAAATTTCGGAGCGTGTTAAAACAACAGGTCTACATTTGAATTCAAACAAAAATGTAGAATATTCATTGGCAGTCCACATACATCCATATCCAAATAATATTTTATCTGTATGGTTGTTTTTAATAACAATTGTGTCAGTTTAGAGTGAAATGCAATTAAATACATATGGTTAAAATAGAATGTACAGATAAATAATACAAACAAAATCAAATAAATTTATAGAAAACTTTTGTGTCTCAGTTGATGGTAAATAATATTGAAATTCATTATTATTCATAGAATTTTCTTCGAAATATAATATGTGAAAATTTGATATGCGAACAAGTGAATGAATGTTGCGATAGATAGATGATGAATGGGATTGAACAATCATTGAATATTAATGTGATATGCTATTATAAACAATCCATCATTTGATGTTAAGTTAATATAAAAACTCATAGATTTATATGGGAATTTTGGTACACATATATATTAGGCCTCCGTTATTTTTTAAAGTGGAAATATTTTTTGTCCCACCTCTCAAAAAGTTGAGGCTTGATTGACGGTTAAAGTTTTATTCAATTACACTTATGCGGTGAAATTGAATAAAATAAATAAAAAAATGATTCACAAGTCGAAGAATATGATAACATTATAAAAAATATTTTCCTAAAAACTGTTGTTTGTGCAGTTTTGTTTGTTCGTTTTCTTGTTTTTTGTTTGTTTGATTTTTGTTTTTTTTTGTTGAAGAAACATTCTTAGTATATATATGATGGTATATATACAAAAGTTGCCAATAGCTTTTGCTTTACGGACTTTTATCTAAATACACACAGATAAATTTCAATGTAAAATTATCGAAAACCAGTTTAATTTAACATTTTTCGGTAATGATTTTGCTTCATAGGCGTTTCAAGTTAATTCGACATGATTTACAATAATCTTGATGGAACATTTATTCTTTTGAGTTAAATCAAAATGAAGTTCATACTAAGATAACACGAAAAATCATGTTAAATCAAAGTTATTTCCAGTTGAAACTACGTGAATTTGATATCGGGACAACACGAAGAGTCAAGTTAAATCAGAGGCATTATATAAAGTTGAAACAACTTTAATTTGATATTCAAACAAAACTAAGAATCATGTTGAATTATAGTTATATCAAGCTGAAACAACATGACTCTACTGTAGCTATTTTATTAGTTATTTTACTTACGTGATGGTTATTAGCATAGACATCAGAAAACTTCGTGTAGTAGTTGGCTCACCCAGCCAAGATTTGAACTCGTGCCACTTACATGACAGTCCACGTGCTTTAACCACTGCAGCTCCAAGAGCTTCTTTATTTTAGCTTTACACTAAATAAATACCCATCATATGTAAAATGAATTTAGTTTTAATATGATTTAAATGATTAGTTAACATAAAACTTATCTGAAATTAAATTTATAGTCATGTCGATTTGAAATGGAATGCTACGTTTATAACAAAGTTGTTTTAACAGTGAAAAATTTTAAATCAATGAGATTTAAGGTGAGATTAATAATTTTTCATTAAAAAAAATATGAAACAATTTTAAGCCAGCAGCAGTAATTGTAATATAAAAATTCTATATTTCTAATTAATTCGTTGACATTGCTGCACAGCTTTTGATTTTGTTCATAATTCAGTAAGAGAACTTTAACATTTTTTTAATGACATTTTTTAATTTTTAGGTTCAAACTATTACGGCATCTCTGAAACTAACAAAAATAATATTTTCACTAGTTACATCAGTATATTTCACCATAACCCCACAATGACTAGTCCGATTTGAACAAGTAAAGCACCAAAAGTTGCGGAAATTACCTTTAAGTCACCCATACATACTTTTTTATATATATCTTATATATTATATTTTATTACATATTATATTATATATTTGTATATTATTTATAAATTAGCTTTAACAAATTAATTTTTTCATGCAAAATTATAATTTTTTCTTGTTCAAAAGCTCATTAAAAAATTATGAGGAGATGGACAAAGGTCGACTTTATACCCAATTAATTGAGGGAACCTAATTGACCAAAATTGCGATTTTCATACAACACACATATACACACACATTTTAAAAAATTTACTGTTCCTTCAGTTAACTGTGAATAAAATCAACATTTGTCTATAGATTTTAACATTTGTCTATCGATTTTAACATTTGTCTATCAATTTACGAAATAATAGGATATGTGAAAAAAATTACATATAAAAAACTTGAATGTAATTTTCTTCCGAATCTGTTTTATTTATCTAAATCGAAGAAACCGTTCTCAAGTTACGATGAAATATATTAGAGTGACCGGCTTAATTTGGGTGTCATATTAGTCATGCGCATGAAAAAAATCTGTGCATAATGGAACATCTTTCAACAGATTTGTGTTTATCGCATTAAACTTTGCACATTCCACATATTTCCATTAAAAGGCTCAAACAATTTTTTTTTACAGACCTATAATTTTTGGTTTTGTTACATATTCGCTTAAAGTAGATGTCATATTATGTTTCCAAAAATAGACAATGAAGGAATTCACAAGGTAGTCCTAAGTGTTCTAACTGTTGTAGGTACTAACGTTGTACAATAGTGGTATGTTTGTTGTTGATATTCTCAATAAAAAAATAAAATATGACACTACAACTTATTTAGATATGTTTTTATGGTGTGCTATGTGTTCAGCTGAATAATTTTTGTATTTTTATTGTATGTACATTATTATTTTTTTATTGAATATTTTGATGTTTAATTTTTGAAGTTTTTTAGTCTTTAGTATTTGAATATATGACAGGGTATTTAAATATGTCCTATTTGAAATGTTGTACTATGTTAGTACCTATGACATTAGTACACCTCGTGAATTCCTTTAATATAGCTTACTATAACAGCTCATATGTTGTAAGATTTATAGTTTCTACAATCATATTTATTACAATTCATATAAAACACTCACTTACTGCTTAACATTTTCGAAAGTGCCATAAAATCATACAAACACCCTTTTCCTATACACACAACAAACACATAAAAAACAATTTTTTTCAGATGTGTGTGCCATTCTTTCTTGTATGCGGACGACATTTTCATTGATTATTGATATTGATTTGTCGCCTATAACATACATTTAGTTTTAATATTTTTGTATTAATATTCCCATGTATCTGAGAATAACATGGCAGGTTTTAGTGCTATTCGAAATTGAAACTCGCAAAAAATTCTGACACTCCTCCCTAATGTAAACTAAAAAGTTTAAGTTGCCCACAAAACGTGTTTTGTATTCAATGTGAAGGTTGTGGATTCAATTCGATTATTACATTTCTATATATATTAGTAAATATTCATTTACGAAAATTTTAGTAGCATGGTGCCAACGTTGTCATCAAAGATTCTGTACCCTTTATTCGAAAATGTCATGAATAGTTACCTTGGACTGTCGTCAAATTGTCGTCGGTGATGGATACTTGTTTCGCACAAGTATCGATGTTATGTTGAAGACTGGGCCTACTGGGTTGTTGAAGTGTGTTTATGTATGAGTATTTACTAGGGTGGGTATTCATTTAATCGAGCTTTTGCTGTAATCGGCTGATAGCACGATTACTTCGTAGAGGTTTTGTGTTAATCGGTTAATAATCGGGTAATATCGGTATTAATCGGTTAACCGATTAACAAATGCATAAATTAGTTATTATTTTAAGTTTATTAGTAAAAAAAAATAACATAAGAAACATAACAATTCTTGAAGTAAATGAAGCGAAAAAAAGTATTCATAAAATATAACAAGTTTATGCAATGATTTTATTAGTTTTTTCAATATTTTAAGGAGATCTTCTAAAACAATCTTTCAGAAAAATAATTTGATTTATATGTTTAAGATTCAAGCGATTCTTATCTTTAGTTTTGTTAAAACTTGAATTGAAAAAATCCTTTTACTTATTGTAGATGTTGAAGAAATCGAAAGAAAACCATAATACAAAATATCTAGTTTATCAATCCTTTTCCTGGAATTCTCTAAACATATAAAATCTTCCATTATGTACTATTGTAATTTTTTCAACTTCTTAACACTTCTAATTATTTCGGTTAATTCTGTTAAAATATTTCTTGTATTATTATCTATAGTCTCTTCTGTTGTCAGGTGATTATCTGACTCATACGAGCAGAGCTCAGCACCGAAGAGTCTATAATTTATAACAGTGTTGCTAGAATTAAATTCGTCTCTCATTAAATCTAATCCTTAGATTTTTAGTTAAATCGTTGGCAATAGTATTATTGGCTTTTATTAAACTATTAAACAAAAACTTAATATTTCCCTCAAGTTCAATTTGAGTAGCAGAGTAAGTTCTTTTATAGCCACGTCCATAGGTTTTAAAGTTTTACTTAAGTTAAGATCACTGAACACAGTTCTTTGTTTGTACGAAAAATAATTTCTAAACACATAACTTTTGTATATGAGACGAAACAAATAATGGAACACTCAAAAAATATTATATCATAAATAAAATGAAAAATTTTGTTACGTCAGTTAATCTGTTAATCGACTGAAATTAACCGGTTTAACCGTTAATCGAAAATAGCCAATTTTAAATTAACCGATCAGTTAATCGGGTTGTAATTAACCTATTAACCAATTAACAGTTAACCGAATGAATACCCTAATATTTACAATACATATTAGCACAAAATTGAAGCAACATTAAATTGTTTATGAAGAATAAAAACTAATTACAATTAAAATGATTTCATTAGGTCGTGTTATTACTTAATACTTGGGCTTTAATGCGAAGGCAGTAGCAACAACAACACCGTAACAAGTTTTTTGTACAATAATGCGCAGGTGTTTAATAGATGTTGTTGTTATTTTTGTATCCTTTAAGCAATCGCCTCTCTCGATAGTCGTGAACATGTGTTGGCAGAAATATTAAATTTCGCAAAATGATTTCATACTTATTGTTATTTTGGTTAACGTTTATTAAGATTTCAAAACAAATTGAACAATAACTGTAGGGATTGCATAACATTTTATTAATTTAATTACATTCCGTTTGCAAAGCGAAAAGGGCATTAATAAGACAGGCCAATAGTGAAACTTATTTTTGAAGCAAACGCCAACATTTCTAAGCAGTTTGATGAATTAGAAAATACTGTATCCTCAGTTTTTCCTATCAAGAACATATATAATAATTCCATTAGGTAAATCAGTATATTTCACTCTAACTCGAGAACAATATGACCGATTTCAATCAATCAATCAGGAAAAGATGCTTGACATATTACCTTCGAACAGATTTAATATAGTTTTTTGATTTTATTAACGCTTTTGGAGTTATTCACAAATCAGTACAAAAAAGATACATATTTATTTCTTTCTTAAAGAAAAAACCCAAAAAACGAAAAAATCGCCAAAACGAAAAAAACTAAAACTAAAAACAAAGAAAATTAAAAAAATTGCCAAAATGCGCTAAAACAAAAAAAAATTCATAACGAAAAAAAATCGCCAAAGCAAGAAATAACGCCAAAATGAAAAATCACCATAATAAAAAAGCGCTTAAACAAAAAATCGCCAAATTAAAAAACCTTAAAAACAACGAAAAACATAAAAAACGTCAAAACAAAAAAAATCTAAACTAAGAAATAGCCAGATCGAAAAAATTGCCAAAATTGAAAAAAGCGCCAAAACGAAGAAAAGCACCAAAACTAAAAAAATCGCTATGACTAAAAAACCGCCAAAGAAACAAAAAACCTAATCAAAAATACGCTAAAATAAAAAAGTCTCCAAAAACAAAAAAAGTTGCCAAAACCGAAAAAGGGATATATGAGTGTGGTATTCGTACGGAACCCTTCGCGTGCGAGTGCAAGTCGCATTTTACTGAATTCATGCAGTTTTATTATTTAAATAGATAGCACAGCACAACAAAATGTTTAAAAATAGCTGATCCTTATGTATTTCTATCTCCTGATTACGATGGCGTCATTAGTTTTTCTCTATCAGCTCTAGCTTTAAAGATATTTTAGCATTTGCATAATTTACACCACTTGTGGTATTATTCGCTTAAGCGGCCCATCCATTATACAATATTATTGTATATGTTATTGTATATATTATTGTCCTTTTGACCTATACTGTGCAATAAATGGCACAATATTTTTAATGAAAATCTGGCCCAATTTTCCTGACAGTAAAAAAGTAAACATAACACTGAACAATGTTGCCACACATTACACAATTTTCTTGATTGTACAATAAAAATCAAAAGTCTTCTGATTTTTGCCAATATATTCTGCCACCTTCGAATATGACATACACATTGGCGATATTATTGTATAATATTTCTAAATTATGTTGCAAGTGGTTGGGCCGCTTTAATATTTCACGAATGGTCTTCCAAATTTTAAAATACTTTCTGTTTTATTAATCTACATAAAAATCTCTTTCATTTGAATAGAGTCACATTGAGGAGTATATCAGCATATCTTACCATTATTGCAAGGATGTTAAAAATCGTGCGTTTTTATTTTAGTCCATAAAACTTATTTTAATTTTTAATTATTTTAAATTAAAATAACTGATCCTTATGTATTTTTGTCCGCTGATTACGAAGATAGCTTTATTATTTTTCTAGCACTTCTAGTTTCAGAGATATTGTGGATGTTTTTCTCAGCATTTGTTTCATTATAATGAACAATTATTCAATTATTGCCCAAAACTTTTCTATTCGGCGCCACTCAGGGCAGTCTTTGAACACAAAATATACACTATTGTACTCTTGTGATTTATATCGATTGAGTTCTCTCACTTAATTGTGAAAAAAATTAAATTTAAAAAAATTATATTTAAAAAATGAAATAATCGACAATTCCCAAAAACTATTAAATTAATTGTATTTATAATTTAAATTATAATTATTAAACGTACTTAATATAGCTATAAAAACTTTTCTCATATTTCTTCCTAATATTTGTCAAATATTATGCAGAACACTTTTAAAAAATTTTAACATTTCCTCTACTTTATAAATCTATTAACTTAAAGATTTCACACTCAAACATTTCTCCTTAACGAAACAGCTCTCCATTCTTTTCAGCATATATTTTGTCATAATCATTGGTAACATATTGAAACGAATATTTCAATTTATTATTATTATTATATTGCATGTAAAAATGTTACTAGAAATCCTTTTTGCAAACAAATTCGCATTTATTTGAATCATGACAAAAAACTGAATTTCAAAATGCCATTAGACACACTTTTTAACCAATATTGAGTTGTATGAACAAGAAAGCATCGCATAAGGATTTGACATGTCACGTACCAACCCTATTGATGTTATCGAATATAACACTTGCAAATATATTCTTATGTGTGTTTGTGGGGCAACATTTGCTCCATAGTATAGCTAAAAAAAACAGTGTATTATGAACGCAACGTCGGCTAGTACATATGTAATACAACTCTATGCTTATAAGATTCATGCCCAAGAGCACAAGAGTACATAAAAACATCCGCCACATACTTGGCTTCATGAATGTGTAACTCTTATTTTTTGCATATTTTTTTCATTTTGATTTAATGCCAAAGCCAAAACCAACTTCGAGCTATTGAATATCAGTAAAAGCGAAAAAATCATAGCGTTTCCTAGAGTGTTTTATACAATGAACTAATATGAATTTGAATAAAGTTAGCAACACTCTATTAGTACCAAATTCAGCAACATTTTTCTTATAAAAGATGCCATTTATTTAAATTTTATTTAAAATAGTTTCTAAGAAAATCAACGCATTTTTTCCTTTTCTTATAGCTTTCCAGGGAAATAAATTTACTTTCGTTACACTGTGCGAATTTTATGCTTTTCACTATTGTTAACATATAAAGCGAGCTTCAACTCGAAATGCATTGAAGAGCTGCCAAACTAATGATTGCACAAATGCAAAAGTAGTTCATTTTTTAAAAGGACCCAACAAGAATTTACGGATTGTTAAAGAGTTCAATTGACCTGTTTCGACAAAACAATAACATTTCAAATTTAATTTTTGTTACAAGCTTAAATAAAGACGTTTAAAGTCACTTCAGTGTAATAGTGTACATTTTTTGTCATAAGATTTTTTCAGCAAATAATTAAAAATTAAGTTATTATTTCAGTCCATATAAATTTCACAAGATTTTTTTAATAGCGGATTATATAAATTAATGTTTACTTCCGCTTATATAAATAATTACCCCCTTTTCTTTGCCCAATGATACCACAGCAAAAAAAAATATATATATATAAAATACATTTTTTCTTTTCTTGAGTCGGCTTAAATATTGCTGATTTTAGGGTTTTATAATGAGTGTATAAAATGTTGTTTTTTTACTAAAAGAGATTGGCATGTCGCAATAAAAACAAGTTGTGAAAAATTTAAGCTAAAGCCACAAAATATTAAAAGCTTTTAACAGCTTATTTAAGTAACCAACAACCACAAATTATGTTGAGCAATTATGTTTGCCAAGCAAAAATATTAAAACGAAAATTATTTTATAAAACTTAAGCTGCAGAAAAATAGGTAAAAAGTCAAATGTAAGCATTTGAGCTTTGAAAAGTGTTAATGTTTTGGCGGACTATCTGTAAAATTAATAGACATGACGATTTTTTGTCATTCATTTTACGCTCACATTATACAGACGATTTTGACCAAACTTAAACCATTTTAAAGATATTTATTGACAGATGTGCACAATCTATATATTGTGCTAAAATTGGTTCAATATTTTGACAGCTGTAAGGGTTTAATGGTGATAGTAATATATGCGCACATAGTACACATGCATGTACTAGGTTAAAGTTATCCTGTAGTCGCAGTTGTTACCGACGACATTTTCATCGATGTTGACTGCAAGACAATCAACCATTTGTTGCCTATAAAATAAGTATAGCTACAAGGTGTAATACGTTGTCGTGTATAAAGAATTTGCTCTGACAAGATGAAGGAAATTTGTACTACAAAATCTTATTGACGACAACAAGAGTAACAAGTTCATTAAAGGTGTCATGTGTAAGGTTTTATTACCTAAAACATAAGTAAAAACTGCATAGAAGTTGTCGCGTGTACGGTTTTATTGTCGACAACACGAGTAACAGCTTTACTGAAGTTGTCGTGCTTTTATTTATGTATATTAAAGAGGTTAAGTTGCCAGCAAAACGTGTTTTGTATATAGCTTTTTGAGTACCTCGGTAGGCTAGTACACTCTAAAACATCAATTCAAATTTACGATCATATATTGTCTAAATTTGTGTTGAAAATTTCTCCTTGTCTAAAATTACATCGATTTTGTAGTTATTTTATTAAAGAAAAAACCTTTCAAATTAAACATATTTAGTCCAAGTGGAAAAAATTTAACATAAAGTATAATATGGCTATGGCTGAATGGTAGATACGTCAGACCATCAGTCAGGAGGTCGCTGTTCTAACCTGCATGCAGCCAATCGCTTTTTTTAGTAAAAACATTTTGTTCAAAAATAATGCGTGTGTAATTTTAGGTCGAAAGCAGTCTGTAAAGTGTTTCCTACTATTATCGACCTAATTTTCAACAAAAGTGCTTTAGAGTGTAGGTACACTCTAAAACACTTTTGTAAAAAATTAGGTCGATAATAGTCGGTAACACTTTACCGATTATTATCGAACTAAAATTAGACACACATTATTTTTGTTGATTTTGGAACAAAGTGTTTTTACTAAAAAAGCGTTTGGCTGCATGCTTGTATGAACCGCGACCTCCTGACTGACAGTCTGACGTATCTACCATTCAGCCATAGCCGTATTATACTTTATGTTAAATGTTTCTCACTTGTAATAAATATGTTTTATTTGAAAGGTTTTTTCTTTAATAAAATATTTACAAAACCGATGTAATTTTAAGTAATGTTTTAGAGTAATGTTTTAGAGTGTAGTGCACTATCAGTGTGGATGTAGTGTGTTCTATTCGATTATTATATTTTCAAAATTTATTATTATTAAATGACGAAAACTTTAGTGGCATTATACCAACGTTGTCATCAACGACTTATGTCTGTTTTGTTCGTAAATTTTGTCAATGGCTGTCTTGGCCTGTCGTTACTTCATCGTCGGTTACAGATAATTATTTCGCACATGCATCGATGATGTCGCGAATACTTAGACTACGGACTAAAATCATAAACAATACATGCCTGTGTGTTGCAAGATTCTGCTTTTGCAAAGAAAATAGCTATACACAATTTTTTTTCTCAGCTTTGAATTTATGATGCTGTAGGAAATACATAAGACTAAAAGGGAAGAGATAATTTTTCTACGCTTCTTAATAAAATTATTTTCATCTGCATTACAGTGTAGCGGCTTCCGAAAGTGGCGCAACTCTGTTCTGCTGTGTACGTTGAAAAATTAAGTTGATGTTAAATTTTCCCTTGTTCCTTGGAATACTAATTATGCCCAATTCTTTCTGAATATAACGTTACGAACCTTGGCCTAATAATCAATTTGGATTCACAAAAGTGATTCTTATTAAAATATTTAACAACTCCTGAGGCTTAGTGTTAAAATAACATCCGGAGATTTTTAAAACCCGTTGGTTCAACAAACCAGTCCTTGTAACATTACAAATCGGCTTTTTTATATTTTTTCTTTATGTAAAAAGAGTATCATCACATGAGAATTATAGTAACTGCCACTAAATAAGCCCATTAGGGTTATACCTGGGAGCAATCATTGGAATATATACTAGAAGTATACATATATGAAATATCAAGGAATTTCGGAAAAAAATTGTTTTTGTATCGTACGTTTCACTAACAATGCCTTTTATATATTATTTATGTTTTACATTGTTAGTTTCGTAAGATTCTAAATATGAAAATCTATCTAAAATTTAAGATATTCACATATTATCTTCAGTATGATTAGTATACAAAACATAAAACACTTAAAATAAATATAACATATTATCCACTTTGTATTTGAGAATACGAAAAAGAAACAAATAAAATATAAAAGAAGTTAAATAAAAGTTTTCTACCTGTCAGCCTGCAAAGTTTCACAATTTTTTTTTTGGTAATATTATTTTAAAATCTAAGCAGTTGGTGAACTTCCATTGAAGTATGACTGGCTCTTGCAACAAAACTCTTACAAGGCCAAGTACGAGTGGGCGAAGGAAAAAAGAAGAACGCACATATATTTCTGAAGAGGAAAAAAATTAAATAATCCATTTAAAGATCAACGAAAACTTTTTTCTTTCAAGCCTTCTTTGAGATGTTTCCTAAAAATCTTTTCTGCTTCAATATTCGATAGATAAAGACGACTATTTGTACATGCCGCACAAGTAAAGTTTGTAAGTAAAGTTTGGCTTTCAAGTGGTGTTATCGATTAAATGTCAGCACTTACGTTAAGTAAAAAATGTTGTATTTGAAGTTTCGAGTATCTCGTGTAGTTGATGCTGTGATTTATATTGACTAGAAAATATTTATAGAAATATAAATAGTAAATTGTTTGATATGTTTTTGTTACGCCAAGTAAAAATGTTTGAGTAATATTTGCATTATATTAAATCTTTGGTCTTCCATAATTCAATCGAAGAAGAAGTTATAGAGAAGCAGGACTTAGCATATTTTGTGTATAACGGAAACGATTGACAGTTTTGTCTTTTTAAGAATACATTTGCTTGTTATAAAGGTAAAAAAAAATCTTTTCTAAAATAAATAATATGAAAATCTAAAATATATTTTTATTTTTTACTATAGACGAATTAGCTTCTTTTTGGTCTTTTTAAAATGCTGTTTAACCTCTCACCGATAACACTGTACAACCAAAAATTAAAAAAAAATAAATTACAAGGTTCTAACCCTACGTTTTCACGAGCCATTGGCTTGAACATTACACGAACATGATGCCGGCAGAGCAACTGTAAAAAATTCATCAAATTCTTTATTGTGGTGAATAAGTACGATGTCCATGTTCTGCCTTATCAATGTATTTTGTGGTAGTGTACCAATTTTTTCTTACTCTTTTCCTTCTATTAAAAATTATGGTTGACGGCGAATCTCATGGCGAACAATGAAGCGCAGCCGTATGTTCGGGCATCGATGTCAGAACATGGACGAAACATGTACATGAGCTGTCATTTGCGATATCCGACATGATGATCATACCAAGTTCATGGCTTGTGTAGACCCCCACTAATAACTGATTCTGGTAGAGGGTACCTAAAAATATCTGGAATTCATTTTAAGGGGATTCATTTTAGCGGGAACTATATTCCTCCCTTTTGCACATTGTTATTTATATTGAATCGACATAGAAAATCTAGTAATCCTTACGTTTAAGGTATGAGATGGTTTTAACACTTTTAAGTAAAACGTCATGAGAAAGACTCTTGTGGAACATTTTAGACTTCTACCACTTCGGTGTATGTGTCTTCTTGAACCTTTCTTAAAAAGCAAATTTTTTTCAACAATAATTGTCATAAACTTCTACTATAAGACTTCAAAGACACCAAAATTCCAAACTCACCTTGAACACCATTCAAAACATTCAAAGCTTACAATGTGTTTGAGGGTTAATTTCGTACTTATTCACAATTATTACCCGGCATAGGAAATTTTGTATACTTTTCGTTTAAGATGAATTATGTGTCTAGAACTTTTATGCAAAACAGCACGAGGAACATATTTGTAGAACATTTCAATCCTTTATATTTGCGCTGAAGGGGAATTTTTTTCCCATTTTTTCAGAAAAGGAGGAAACATGTTTTTCATTGGGTTTTACATAAAAGTGGTGAACACATCTTATATCTTAAATGTATGGCTCACAAGGTTTCCTATGCTGAGTCAGTATAACTATATGCGAAAGGGGGAGATTTAACTCCCACTAAAATATATCTCAGATGTAAAATATCAAAACGCCGATACAGGCTTATATTTTTTGGTCCCCACTACCTGAATCAGTTGTGAGAACCTTGCCATATTTTTGTGTTGTACAGTGTAGTCGGTGTTGCCGCTTTCAAATAAATGAAAAATTAGATAAGCCGATTTTTGTTGTACAGCGTTATTTGAACGATGCATGATGATGTTCCTTATGACAAATTGAGAGCTAGAAGAAAAGTAAACTACTTACGCTGACTTCTTTACATAAGCGGTACGCCTTTACTTCAACTTTCGCTTATTTTCCCAGGATTTCTTTCCTTTTTTCGTCTTTCTTTTTACCATTCTTACCATTTCTTTTCCTGCCTCCCTTCACTTTGGTTCTGATATAAAAACAGTTTTACACTGAAAAAATTATTTTGCTTAGTTTAAATGAATAAAATTCATTGACCTAGATTCATTAATTTTTTGCAAAAATACGTTGATTCAATGTACACATATATATTTTGTTTCAATGTAAATATTCATTGAAGTTCAATGTAAAAAAGTTCGTTGAAAGCAATCGTTGATGCTATTCTTTAACAAAATTAATAAACCAGTTCATTGATTTAACGTACTAGTACATTAGGTCAAAGTTAATGAATAATTCATTGAAATAATGAATTTTTTCCTTGAATTTTTGGTTCAGTGAAAAAAGTTTCCTTTATCCTCGGATTTCAATTTTTGTGCCAAATATAGAATGCACAAACACATACACACTTATAATTTTATGTATGCCACGTAAATTTTCGACAACTTTCTTAAACTTTATTAGTATTTCTTGCATTTTTTACTTTATTATTTTTTTATTATATTTTAGTTTTCTTCTACTCTCTATAGTCGCATTATGAACAAAAATTAACATTATGTTTATTACGAAATTTTAAACTTCTTTTATGCAGTTTCATTCATAAATGAATAAAGTTTTTATAAGATTTTCCAGCAAAACTACTCTTGTTTTTTCAACTATTTAGTTTTGTGTGTGTTTCCCAACTTTGTATGGTTTTGGATGGAAATGTCTGCTACAATTGTGTGTGTATGTGTGTGTGTAGAGTGTAACAGTATTTACGTATCCAATGCAATTTTGTTTTTATTGCAAAAGTTCTCACACAAAATTATACCCTCGGGATTTTTTTCTTCTACAAATAATGTTGCATTATGAACTAATACTTGTTTCTTTATTGCTAGAATTTAAGTTTTTTTTTAAATATTTTATTTAACATTTGACATTTTATGTCGAGCAAGACAAAGTTAATTTTCTACATTAGAAATTTTTAATATAAAATTCTTGTAAAATGCTAATTTTAGTTTTTTTCTGCAGTACTCACCAGTTTTTGGGAAGTAATGAAGACATTCATACATATGCCTGGATCAAGAACAATGTATCTTCATATATGATGACCCTGAAGAAAAGGGACCTCATCTTTCCAGCAATTACTTTCCGTAGATCCAAAAGTGGCTGTTTGAAAATTTTTTATCGATATCGAGATTATGGTTGGTATCACTGTTCAGACATGTGCCCCCACTTTACAAGTGCATCTATCTCTATATTCACTTTAGAAATTAATTCAAAAGAGATTTATTCGAACCTCTACCTTCTTCTTCCACATACAGAAAAAACTAAATTTAATTTTCTGTAAGGGAATTCAATGAAATAGTAAATATTTTGTCTAGGAAAGGACCTACAAACAAATATGTAAATATAGACAAAAATATCTCAACAATTTTATTGAAAAAAACTTATATATTTCAGTGAACAAATTATTTAAATCTATAAAACAATTTGTCTAAAAATATTTACAAATTGTAAAGAAAGCAATTTACTAAATCAAACAAAATGATTTACTGAACTTTCTGAAAAATATCAAACAATATTCTTGTCTCAATTTGTAAAACAATTAGTCTAAAAATACTAACAAATATTAAACCAAATACTCGTAGTTAACTTCATCAAACAAATATATATACTGGGCTTTTTGTAATATATCAAAGAAAATTTTTGCTTGGGCCATCATCATCGTCATCCATTAAGCATTTATGAAATTTCACTTTGTTAAATGTGTTCAAGTCTGAATGTTTATCTAAAGACTCTAAAAAAATGAATTGGCGCAACGACATTAACGAAGTGATTCACTCAAAAATCTTCAGTAAACAGACTTGATACAATCGCATTCCTTTTTCTAACATTGTTGTAGTTCTTATTTGTGTGTGTGTCGTCATCGGGGTTGTTTTTTACGACATAGCTTTTCTTGTTCTTTTTGTTTTTTTGGGTTCTAAATAAGAGTCAAACAAACAATTCATTAATTATGTAAAGAACATTTACTGAAAATAAATTTTTTTTTTAGTCAAACTTTTGTTTGAAAAATTTTTGGTGATAATTTTTTCTGTGCAGTATTTACTAAAAACTATGTAACTTTAAGTAAAAATGTAAGAAAAAAATTATTACAAACAGCTTTACAAAATTACACATGCAATATGACAAAACTTTGATTAAATATTTACATAATAATACAATTTGTTAATATTTATTTTACAAAAAGAAAAAGCTTTCATTTATTTATATTTACATACCAGGTAACATGTTATTTATAAATTAAAAACAGTTTTTTGTTGTAAAAAAAATATTTTTAGGATAAACTTTTCATAAACTAATAAATTAAGTACCAGAATTACAAATTAGTTTGTAACTTTGTTATAATGCACAAAAAAAATTTACATTAAATAAACTAACTTTTTTTTTTATAAATATGTAATTTAAAAATTCTGTTTAGGCATGAAAAAGTTTTATGTTAATGAAAAATAGATGCAGAATATATAAACAATATGTGTCAAGTACAAAAACATGCTAATAATCTACTAAAAATAGGATGTGATTTTAGATTTAAACAAAAGGTAAATCTAATAAATGAGTTAGGGGAAGTATAATAACTCGATGAACATGAAACATGTGCTATTGTTAAATCTCTGAAATTATAGACTGTTTCACGTAATCAAGATTCCCAAAACATTTTGCGGATCTGGCTGTGATAGGTCGTGAACTGGACCGTATATAAAATTTGCACATACTATGTACGTTTGTTAAACCTAAAACTAACGTAGCTATCTATATAGATACATGTGTATGTATTAGTGATGTTACGAATATCAATTTTTAATATTCGCGAATACGAATACGAATATTCAATCCAAAAATTTAGTGCCACTTGATATTAAAAATTTAATTGAAAAAAATCTACCCTTTGCGTCAATAACAATAAATGGAGAAAAACTGTCACAATACTGTATTTCAGTGGTTTTCAACCGGTGGGTCGCGGCAACCTTTTTAAGGGTCGCTAGCTGATCTAAATAAAATACATTAAGGGTTTCACGAAAGTGAAAGAAATTGCCTTTTGAGCAGTTGCGCAAACTTGCGAGGCGTGTTTGATGAAGCCGCTTTTGAAATTGTTGTGCAACTTTTAACAGCTAATGTCAACTTACTTCTCCAGCTACTTCTTGTACTTGCCTCTGCATTGCAACAACAATGAGTTATATGGATTTTTTATCACTTTATTTATTTTTTTTTGCTATATTTTCTTATTTTTTCACATAAATTATTAAAAAAATATTTGTAAATTAAAATTTTTATTTATATTTTTATGACGTTTATTTTTATTTTTCAAATGCACAAATAGTCTGTGTAAGTTTACGAGCCTGAGCTGTCTCGTATATTTTTATTAGTTGAGTTTCCAAATGAGAGTTTGCGAGGACGTTTTCATGAGGACCCTTATTGATTTTTTTAATATTTAATTTTTTTTAATCCAAAAAAATTTAAAAAATTTTTAATTTGTGAAAAAGTCATTTCGCACAGATAAGATGTTGAAAGTTGAATTTATATTTTAAGTGATTTTTTAGCTAGCTCAGGGTATTTATTCTGTCTTTCGCTTTAGCCAAAATGTAGAATGATTTTGAGATAAATATTCCATTTTGAGCATACTGTCCGCTGCCAGCTCACATAAATTTTCTTTCAAATTTTCTTTCAACGCAGTTATTTATGAATGGATTTAATACCCAGCAATCACCATTATCTTCTTGCAGCTCTTTTGGAAAATAGCGGTATAGTTCCTTTTTAAATTTTGCAGCGCTTCTATCATGGTAGGAATAAAATCGCTCAGCAATTCATCGGATGGAATTTCTGTTGCAATATTTTCAAAGCTAGAGAAAGAATCAAACTTTAAGAGCAAAACCATTAAGGGGTCTCCAGATTTTTTTTAAATCATTTTGGGGTCGTGGCTTCAAAAAGGTTGAAAGCCACTTCTGTAGGCGTTTAAAACTATTATGACATTCCGATGACAAAAATGACCGAAAAACCGGGTGGCAACTGACGTCAACCTACTGACATGGTGGAAAGTAAATAAGGAAAAATACGAGCTTCTTTTAGCTATAGCCAGGCATTATTTAGTGACACCACCACCGAGTGTTCCGAGCGAGCGAATGTTTAGTGGTGCTGGGCTTATTTACATACCGAATCGCTATAGGCTTGAAGGAGAAAAAACTTTAATATTTTTATTTTTGAAGTTCAACTACTGAGCTTTCTTGTACTGAGCTTTGATTATTAATTTAACATAATATGTACAAACAGGACTTTACTTCTTAGTTACTATGTGGAATATATTTTGTTTGTTTTTTCTTTACTAACAGAAGATTATAATTTTTTTAAAAACAACTAGTAAGAATTAATATTTTGTGTTAAATTTTCTGTATATTTTTATGTATTATTTTTTGAAACGTATGAGCAAAATATTTGCGAAGTATTCGCTTGAATTTGGCGAATACGAATACGAATGTCATGAAAGAGGCGAATATTCGGCGATTCGAAGGGAAAAAATTCCCGAAAAATAGAGCAAGTTTTCACTTCCCGATTCCTAAGAATTTTGGTTAAGAATCTCGGGAATTAAAATGTACTAGAATATGCGACTATGTTGTGCAGAAAATATTTATTTACCTATATTATACTCTCAAATGATTCGTGGTAAAATTTACTTTTAAATTTATATTTCTGAATTAACTACCTTAGAGAAAATAGCACCTATCACAACACAAGTCACGTATATGTTTCCCAAGGACTAGCAGCCGGTTCGAGTTCTGGAACTATATGTGAGAGGGACTTATAACTTTTACATGATGTTGTCATTGGAGGCATCAATTGATATAAGATACTCAGTGATAGGTTCTGCATACAAGCTTATAGTACTTGTCCTGTTGTGGTTTCATTAATAACAGTTAGATTACTGTAATACTTAAACAAATATTTTTGATGTGGAAAAATCTTGTTTGTGCAGTAGGGATATTTTGTTAACATTTTTGCTCTAGGTAACTCTCCCAGGTACGACTCCCATTTTCACCAGTAATAGGACAAGTGCGTTGAAAATAATTGCTATAAAATTTTCAGCAGCGTAGTTTTATTATGCTGTTTGATCAGTTTTAAGTTACTAATATTTAATTTCTTTTACTTTGTTTCCATTAAAAAATACGAGTACAAGCATATTTTTAAAATAGCTCTGTTTAATATACGTCCGGAGATCCCGGGCTCATGGGTTCCCGGGAATGCAACAAAATTTTTACCGATTCCCGGGAATAAAAAATGTCAGGAATTTAGAAACAATAATTGAAAAATAAAAATGTACCTTAATCTGGACAATGGCTGAAATTGAGTTTTTATTATATTTTTCCCCCCATATTCTTAAAATTTCAAATGTGTTTGAAATGTATTTAATTTAAAACTTTTCATAAAAAATTTGCTTAAATAAGATTTGAAATAAATTTTAATTTTTATGAATATGAAGGTTCGTGTTTAATACATCCTAATTACTCTACAAAAATGCATTAGAAATTTTAACTTTCCAAAAATTTAAACATATAAAGGAGTGCCATGAATGATTTTAAAGCAATTTTTTTAATTCACTTTTTTTCTAGGCTTTATAACTCCAAAAACTTTGGTTTTAAATAAAAACTGATTAAAACAGTTTTGTAGGAAATTTTGTCAGCCTTAACTTTTTATTGAAGAAATGTTTGATAAATGTCATACTTTCAGACTTATGAGCAAAAACTAAAAAATGCCACCTTAAGGGGGCAATCCTCCCTCGCCCCCTGCAAAGACGGGTATTCTTTAGTTAATTTAAGTATATGTACCAAGGACCAACTGTACAAATTTTTAAAACTCTGGGAATTATATCCTTAGATTGACTTTATTATGTATTATATGACTAGGACACATAAGTGCACAAGATTTTACTAAATATTGTCTGAAAATTCAATTTAAGTAATTATTTCCTGCTGCTTGAAATACATTTTATTTTCATACCAAATTATAATTGTGGTTCTTAAAAATATTTAACTACAATTTACAAAGATCAAATTACTTGTTCAACAAATTGCCAATAAAGATTTTATAAATTTTCTAAAGCTTTTTTTTTTTTGGTTTTGAAAACCATCAGTAAATGATGGTATTTTATTTCATTTCATTTCAATCATGACCATCAATCATTTATCATTTCTTCTCGTTATGATTATCCTGTCTTTCACTCTATACATTTTGTTTTACATTCATTCATTCATTTGTTCATTCTTTCGAATAGTAGTTATTCATTTCTAACAAGAACATGAGTAGTATAGTCAGACCATGACCAATAATACTTGTGTAGAATATAATAATTTTTTAAAAGCTTAACATCAGTTGTTTTGTACAAAAAATAAAAGAGGGATATAATTCTAATGGAATATTGCTGGGATACGAGTTGTTTTTATTTTTCTATATACACAGCGAATTTAGCATGCGGTATTTGTATTGTAAAAATGAAAGTAATGCGTAGTTCATTAAAAGGTTTTAAGGATTCAATAAAATTCAAGACACATTGAATGCTGACAAGCTATGGCATAGAAAATAAATATTTAATTTTGCTGTTACCATAACTGCCAAATGAAGAAAACAATTATAAATATAGATTGGAACTTGTTTCCAAGCACATATTTAGAAAATATGCTTACAAAGATAAATGAATGTAAAGAAAAATTAAATTAAAGTGATAAAGCATTTTAAAAAATTTCGTTTTTAGTGATTGAGAAAACTCAAGAAATTCGCCCCGCCCGTATATATTTGCAAAATTAAACATTTGTTATGACCTTTGATTAACACTATGTTTTTTTGATGTGTTATGATTTCCTAATTATAGAAACAGTCGAAATTTACTGCCTGTCATACGATGTCGACAAGTTCTCTTATTTATATTATTTATACTGAAAACAAAAACAAATTTAAATTTTTTATTATTTTTTTCAATATAAATAACAGAACGACATCGACTTGTCGACATCGTTCGACAGGCCCTAAAAATTCTATGTCTGCGTTTTAAAAAAATGTTTTTTTTCACAAATTTGGGATTTTTCAAGAGGCTGTTCCACCAATTTTTTCATAACTTTGGAGTGGGCTGAGAAATTGTATTGCAAAAAAATTAACAATATACAATTACCTTTAAGCCGTTTATATCGTATTTTCTTATATGGATCATTCTCATTTCAAATGCTTTTTTTCATAAAATAAGCGCACAAATTTTAAAATAAAAACTACTTTAGCATGATTTAATATATGGAGCATTATTTTTAAAGTTTTTTTTGCTGAAATTCCTTGATATTTGGCATAAACTATAGTTCTAGTAGGCATAAATGTGTATGCAAAATTTTTTTGTGTGTTGTTCATGTGTTGGGTTTTAATTTTTAGTTTTTTTAGTTATTGTTACAAACTACAACTAAATTAAACAACAAAATTAAAATAAGTGATTCTTAAAGGAAATCATCTGATCTTTAAAAAAAATTAAAAGAAAAAATTCATGATCAAAACCGGAAATAACCGATTCAAATTAAAATTTTTCTAACTTCGAACCTTTTTATTTTTTTATATTTTTTTTACCAAAATTAGCCTAGGGTGTCCCCATTATATTGTAAAAGTTTGGTAATGGGATCTCCAAAAGTTTAAAAGTTATGTAAATTTCTTTACATGAACCCCACACAGAAAAAAATATACAATTATATTGAACATAAAAAAAATGAATTTCAATAACTTTTGTCATTAACTTAATACAATATTTCATTGTATATATTTCTTTCCCATGTCGGTTATGACTTTTCTTTTCATACATGGGACATATAACTGGAACAGGGCTCGGCTGTAGAGACCATGCTTTACGTCCGGGAAGCTGGGGTTCGTATTAAAGACGTGCACCACTATACCACAAAGTATTGCTAAAACAGATATAACAGATACATACCTGTTACTGTAAGTATAAATGATGGAATGAGTGTAATTGATATTGTATGATTTTATTTCACGCACACATTTTACGCGTACTAAACAATAAGAGTAACATAGTATTTTACAATGGATAAGAAATTTACATGATTTTTGTTTTAAAATATCTGTTGTACCACAGATATTTTAAAATAATTGTTAGTACAACAGATAATGTGTTAGCGTATGTTTCGTACATATAAAACACAATCACATACACTTCATGTGCAAATTCATTGCTAGCTTACAATAAGAGCTTGTAGATAGGTACAGCACAGTGATGTGTTTTGTTATTGCTGTTTTTGTTGTCTATTTTGATGTTCGTTTTAAATAGCCGACCAATTGCGAACAAACTTTGTTTTGCATGACAAATTTGCATGTTTATACCAAAAGTACTTATTGTACGACATCAGTATCTCTTAATATCTGTTTGGGCGAAACATAGGAAAACAAATGTGTTTCTCTCAGTCTCTCTGTATCCACTCATATACACATTACTTATCATTATGCACTCATAAGAACTAACACACTGAAACTGATATAAATAGATGTATATGTGCACGTGACTAGTTCGTATCCCAGGCATGTCAACATTTTCCTTAATTTATATTTTTTGTTTGAAATAATTTTGTTATAAATATAGCGGAATTCTTTATCACAGGTAATTAAAAAAAAAAAGATTAAATACCGGGATTTTTGTTATCAAAAACGAAACTTATTTTTTCTGTGCGCCTTTTGGTCATTGTTAAAGAGAATCGGTATAAGATATCGGGTAAACAAACCATAAGTTTGATGTATTAGTTGTGTTCAGCACTTTTATGTGAAACTCCACGAGGAATAGTTTCATGGAATATTTTAATCCTCTAGCGCCTTGCTGTCCTTTGTGACCCTTTCTTAAAAAGCTGCAAAAAAGTCCCTTTAGACGGCGAGATAGCAGGCTAAAATATCCTATGATAGAAAAATTCCATAGGTAAAATTTTTTATAAATCTTAGAAGACGTTAATTTTCTAAATTCAACTAGAACGCCAGAAATCATTAAAAACTTATTGTGAATAAATACGAAATTAATCCTTAAGCACATTTTAAGTTTTTACTTATTTCTGACATT
This sequence comes from Panzeria rudis, assembly GCA_956483635.1. Classification (NCBI taxonomy): domain Eukaryota; kingdom Metazoa; phylum Arthropoda; class Insecta; order Diptera; family Tachinidae; genus Panzeria; species Panzeria rudis. The sequence goes on along the minus strand of OY101449.1, from coordinate 136,735,442 downwards.
CAAGTTGGCCCCTTTTGAAGAAAGGGTCAAAAAAGAAACATACAGCGAAGCGCTAGAGAGCTAAAATGTTGCAAAAAATTATTTCTCGTGGAGTTGTTCATAAAAGTGGTTAGCACACCTCATACATTAACCGTAAGGCTTACACCAGTGGTGGCCAAACATACACTATAGTATTCTTTGTTTGTGTATGTGCTTCGCGGCTAAACAGATAAGGCTCTGTGTCTCACACACAGTGTACGTGTGTTGCTGATAAAAAAACAGGCTATACTGGTGAGCATAGGAAATTGAGAGAATGTCCACCACTGGTTCACACGATATCTATTAAGAAGGACTTCCAATTTTTTTTTACTGGGCTATATTTTTTTCTTTAATTTTTTTAGTTCGAAACAATAAATTTGCACACACATAGGACTATAGTTATGCCAAATATCAAGGCAAAAACAAATTTTTTAGGGGTTTCCGCTTCAAAAATAATGATGCCTCATATTATAAATAAATGTATATAAGTTTTTTTTTGTGTAAGACTATCCATTACGTGTTAAAAACTAAGAACGAAGTAAAAAGTTAAAAGCAGCGGTAGGTAGAAACGATATAGAGAACATTATCCGTTTAGACATTTCTGACTTGCTTTGAAAACAATTATTTTCTACCGCACTGTGGGTTGTTATATTGACGAAGAAGGTGTTAGGCAGGTCGTATTTTGCAACAAAAAAAAAATATTTGATATTGACATAACTTTTGACATTATTAGTCGATTTTATTAAAATAAGTTGTATTTGAAAGAAGAGTTAGCCTACTTTTTACCCGACTGCGCGATGCAAAGAAGGGTTTGTATTTATCAGCCTATGTATGTATGTATTAGGCTTTAGCACAAGTGCACATTACAAATACTACAAGCCACTCTCTTTTTTTTTGTCAGCTTGCTTTATAATACCTTCACTTGAAAATTATAACGGAATTTTCTCTTATGAGAAAAAAGTCCAATAAGAATTCTGCTTGTACCAAACAAGACAAGCAAATTTGAGTGGTTTAGGAATGCAAGCAAAGCAAATAAGATTGTTTGAATAATTTACTATAATACGCGAGTATTTAGTATTTTATTTATTGTATTTGTACGTTTATTAAAATTAATGTTATTGCTCTATAACTTGAAATTTATTTTATATTATTAACATATCGATAAAGGTTAGAAATAAAAATAAAATTTGATAATAAAAATCAAGAAAATTTCTGCAGAAAAAAATCTAATACTTCACTGATCATAACAATATAATTATTTCAACAATTCACTCCAATTGTTTCAAAATCACTTTAAAAATGAAAGTAAGCCAAAACCAGAAAAAAATCAACGGTTAAACAAAATAATATTTATAGGTACATAGTTGGAAAAAACAAATACTTTAAATATTTTCGATAACACTTAGAGTATACCAGCAAAATCTTGTTTGCTTTATTTTCTTAATATTTTACAAATGCGAGTAATTATTAATTCTTGGGATGTATAAAGAGAGTAAAGTTTTGTATTTGAGTTTTCTTTCTTTGCATTTGCTTGCTTTGTCCATCATCTGCACTTGAATTACGCTGAGAATGTTTAAAAAAGCAAATGTATTTGATTTCAAATACACTTGATGCTATCCCCTAGTATGTATGTATGTGTGTTCATTTGCGGCACTATATAAACCGAACGCGTAGACCGATTTTGACGATTTTTACGTCAATCGATTCGTCTTAGTCCGGGAAGTGCCACTAAAGATATGGCAGTAGTCTAAATTCAATATGGCGGCCAACAGACGCCATTTTGTTTATACGAAAAAAATAAACAGTTGGCGAACTACATCAAAATGGTTGTCAATAGGCAGGTATTTGAAAATCATCTTTAGGTTTCTCTTATGATTTTTAATTTCGAATGACCATTTAGAACCTGTGACGGTTTAAAGTTGTTTTCTATTTCTTACGCAGTCGGGCTTTTTTGATTTTTTTAATTTATGTCTTGTTGCTTATGTATAAATGTTTGTAAAGAATTACTTTAAAACATAAAAATTTGTTTATTTTTCCATGTAAACCCAAGTAAAAATTGAAAAAGTGGTCTTAATTTTAAATTTTGTCCAGTGACTATTATAATTTTTTGACTTTAGAGAGTAGATGTATAGTGCTTTCAAACCCTATACTCATTTTTGTGAAGTATTTTTTTTTCGCAAAAATCATTCCCGGAACAAGCGCAAAAAATATGTTAAAAAATCAAAATATATATTTTTATTTCAGGATCCATTGAATGAGGCGAAAACTATAAGATGAATCCTTCTCCTATTTCATTTAGTTACATTGGTAAACAAAAAAAAAAAAAAAACAAATGTACGTTTAGAATGAGAGCCACCCATATATAAAGCAAAAGAGCACACTTGCACCTTTCTCCAAGTGATTTTTTTATCTCTTTTAATGTTCAAAAGTTCTATTCCTCTAACATTTAAATTTGACAAAAATATGGTAGTTTACAGAATAAAATATAACACCTTAAATATAAACGGTATAGTGGCTACCCTTACCACGTGTTAAAGACTACAATCCTAGTAATTTTGTTTGAAAAGGCAATATAAATAAATCACATTTTACTCTAAAATTATATAAATATGTGAGCTAATTTGTTAGCTACCTTAGCTTAGATATATTTACAATTAACATTGTAAAAATCGGTAGCAACAAAAATATATATGTTTTGGCCATCGAATTCAATTTCTGGGCTACCGTGCACCGAATCAGAATCATTCGGTTAAAAATCAAATTTTTTGTGCAGTGTCGAAATTAAAAATCCAAAAAATGTAGTGGTACTCTTTTGCGTTTTTATTGTTGCATATTGAAATCTATTTAATTTGTGATGTTTCAAATTTTATAGCTAAAAAGAATGACCAATGAATAAACGACTAATAGAATGCCATCGAATTTCCCTTAAAAATTGTCTCCTATTTTCCAGAAATATAAAAATGTTACCAACCTTGTCATCAACTAAGAACTCTCAACATCTCTCTTTCCATAAACTAACTGCAGTAGAATTGTTTTTGTTGCTGCTGTTTTGTTGCAATAAAAGACAAGATCTTAATCCAACTAAAATGCCAACTAAATTGTGCTAAATTTCACCTCCTACAACACCAGTTTACAGCAGTGTTTTGTTTAATCCGACTAACTGACGACATTTCTCTAAACCATGCACCCCATTTACAATTTATGGTTGTTGAGAAGATCCGCATGACGCCGTTAGTTCGTGGCTGCTGTTATGTGCATAAAGTTATTTATTTACTATTTGCAACGGCAACAACAACAACAACACAATATAACTTTTTACCACTATCACGTTTCACATTGTAGTGCAAAATAAGAAACACAAAATGGAGACTTAAGGATTCTAATGTTGTTCTAAGAATGTTGTTCGAAGAAGATTTTCTTTATAATCATTATAATCATTTGTGATGTATTTGTAAAGGGATTTTGAAATAATACATTTCAAAGTGATGGAATAGAAGAAAGGATATTTGTGAGAAGTTTCAAATGGATAAAGTGTATTTTTGTGTTGTATTTTTGATTAAAGGGGAAATAATTATTTCCACACTGATTGTAACAATTGGGGAGATTTTAAAGCTTTTAAGAAATTATTGAAAGAAATGAGTGGTGAACTGAATAATAGTTAAAAAATGGTGCTATTAAATAATTTGTACTAGTCCCATGACTGGTGAACAAAGGAGCTGAACCGTAATTTGCTTTCTTGTTGAACAGAAACAATTGAGTTTATATAAGCAGAAGTGTTCGTAACGAACTCATCCCAGGATATGCTGTGGTTGTAGAACAAATTAATCACTCATTAAAAATCTCCGAAAAGTATGCAATATATTCTGGACTATTAATGTTACTACGTATGATAGTTGAATGCAAGTAAATATGGCTCATTCGCCCAGCATTTTCGCATAAAGTTAGGGAAATATCACTCATTTTGTGTAGCAACGTCATAACTAAAAAAGTTAAATTTTTCAGTTATTCGTCGAAACTAATCGTTATATCGATTTTCATATAGTTTAAAAATTTCATCCAACTATCTTGTATACTCTTGAGGGAAAAGTGAAGTTTTCTTTTTCCTTTAAGTTGTGTGTAAATATATTTCTATAGAAAAAACTTTAAAATCGTTTTCTGTAAAACTAATATTTTTTGATATGATATTGTAGCAACATATAAGCGATTTGCAAACAAGTTTTGTATAAATAATTCTAATCGAAAAGTTATTGTTCGAGTAAATTTTATTGAATAATTTTACCACTAACTTGTATTCGAATTTTATACCTGTAACGTAAGACTTACAAGATTTCCTATGCCGAGTACTAATTGTGAATAAGTATGAAGTTAACCCTTAAACATAGTTTAAGTTTTCAATGCTTGCTGGCGCACAAATGTAGTCTGTAGCTTGGTTGTCTTTAAATTCCTATAATACAATTTTATTTCCAACATTTTTTGTAGAACATTTCGTCTCTGCACTCCCCCTTTTTAAGGGTGTTTTTTACGGTTTGTTAGAAAAGAGCCAAAAAATTACCGTTATGTGGGGGAGTCGGAGGGTTCATATGTTCCACAAAAATATTTTCTACAAAGTTGCTGAACATACCCTACATCTTAGATGAAAAGAACACATAGTTTCATGTACCGATATGCTGCACGAACAGGCCAAAATGGGCAAACTTTAACCCCTCCACACCCCTAAAATAAAAACCTGATGTGATCTTGAAAAACGGCGACACACGTATATGTTTTTTTATCTTCTCCATCAGAAACGGTTGCCAGAACCCCGCAATTTTAAAAAAGTTCGAAATTGTTGTATAGTGTTACTAGTGAAGTATGATTTATCACATTGACTTACTTTCAAATTTATTACTTTCTAAATCCAAATATCACAATAAAATTACAAATTTCCATTACATGAAAATCCTTTTCAGTGAAAATATATAAATTTTGAAAGCAATTGAATAAACAACAAAGAGTTACATTGAAGACGAACTATTTAGAAGATATTTCTTTCGTAGTAAAAAAATTAAAAAAAACATATTTAAAAATGTATCACTTTAATAAAAAAATTTTATATATTTATAAAGAAATCGACTAAACGATTAGATTAATTTTCGATAGTGGCTGTGCTTAGTTTAGAAACTGATAACGATAAAAAAATACATGACTCCACTTCATTTAATATTTCATGTAATTGATTTGAGACCAAAAGCAATTAACCCTATTTGTATTTCAGGTTTTTGTTGTCAGTTTTCTGCAATATTAAAAGAAATAAGTTGAAAAGACTTAAATGTAAAACTATTGTTTTGGTTGGACGGTTCGAACATGAAGAATAAAACTACAATCTACCTTTTATTTTGTTTTGCAAGAAAGAATAAAAAAAGCCAACATTTATAAATCATAAAAATTAGACAAAGTACAAAAATGCTTGCTAAAAAGAACTCCAACATACTACCTATAATTAATACCGAACCTGACTATGAATAGAAGTTCCGTGTTCGATCCCTTCCAAAGAGTCTCTGTATTTCAACAGAAAAGCTAAAAGGCTTCCCTGGTTGTGTTTGTTAAAAACAACATGTTAAAGTGATTTCCATAGAAAGCCCAATCAGTGTTTGGTAATCATTTCTGTTCCCTTTTCAAAATTTGATACATTTTGTCTGTATATTTGTTGTTACAAAAAAGTTTTATTTACTTTAAAATAAAAACTTTTTCAAAGCTAAATTGAGGGAGTTCCTTTCTTAGTCTGCTCTAAATTGCACAAAAGAAAACATGATGAAAAATGACAATGCTCTCAAATACACCCTCTTTCTTATAGTCTGACCCCAAAGGCATCAACAGTCTTTTTCTTATTTTTATTTTTATTTCAAAAAAGTTTATTTAATTTAATAAAGCTAATATTAAGAATTTATCATACATTACAATCTCTGCACAGTGGTGTGCTGAGTGTGAAAATATGTGTTAGCTAAAAAATATTTATCCTCTATTTCAGCAACAAAAGAATTATTAAAAACTTAACTGTACACAATTTACTTACTTTGCGTTAATTACATCATCTTATACAAAAGAATTTTTTTCACTTTTTTCTGCCTACAAAATTATATCTCACTCTCATTCTATACAAATTATTGCAAAAATAAATAGCCGTAAATAAAAGTTAGCATATCAGTTTCCAAGGAAACCAACTATTAGCCAAGAAACAAACCTGGTCCAAAGATTCCCAAAAAAGTGATAAAATAATTTCTAAAAGGATAATCATATCGAGAAAAAAAATTTTCACATAGACATAGCGGAGCTATGAAGTCTCAAAGTAGAGCACTTTAGCCATGTAAAATTTTTTATTGCTTGAAATTTTTTTTGTTTCTCATTTCGCTTTTGCACTTATCTCTGAAATTTCTAAATTTTTCAAAACTTTGATCCAGTATTTTCCAAATATCGGATCTAAATATCATCCGATTTATAAAGTTTTTTCTTCGTTAGTTAAAAACAATATTAAAAAGATTTAAGAAAAAATTTCATGAAATTCTGCGGTCTGAGTTGAAACATATTCAGGTTTTTAATTGAAACTTAAAAAAATTTTAATTTTCGACAATTTTCACTCTTTTATATTTATATAAAAAAAATTTTTTTTGGAACATATAGCAAATGTATACTTATATGAAAGGTATCTGTACAGAAATGAGGCGACAGTGAAATAATTGAATTTTTTCAAAAAGTTGGACGTGGGCACTTCCTAATACGACCTATTTTAGATCGAAGTTTTGATCTTAGTCTAAATGTTCTAAGATCCCAAAGCTGGGATTTCAAAACAATTGCCAATTCTGAAAACCATTGTGTGTAAATGGTTATTTGGGAAAGTGTTAAATGTGCCTTGGATCAAGTGTGGGCGCTGTGTGCACTATTGTGTATAAGGAACTTTGTTCGAAAAATTAAAACTATATGAAAAACAGTATGCAGAATATAAGCAAAAAGCATGGGAAAGGCAAAAGGAATTACACTTATTAATTCTTTGGCTGTGATTTAAAGCAATTGTAAGCAATTAAAATTAAGTAAAATAATATAAAAATTTTACCGTCCTAAAGTGAGATAACGAATATTACAGGAATCGAAATAGTAAGACCGATCATGTTGAAGTTTTAGAAGAGCCTTACTGGCGATTGGGAAATTCTAATAGGCTAAGTTTTTAACCTTTGGAGGGAAAAGATATTCCCCATTAAAATCAATTTTTATTTTCTCTATATCTGCACAACTACATTAGTAAGACTCTATAAATTTTGCGTGGTTCACCCTAAAAATAAAGTGAAAAATTCAACAAAATCTTCAGTAATTATTAGTTTTCCTATATATTGATAATAAAAGGGTAGCGAAGCCAACATGGTTGACAAAAACTTAGTGTTCCTGCTTGACAATATAGAACAACGATCACCAAAGATTGCCCCAACTGAACAACACCATTAAAAATACGTATACAATATATGTGTGTACTTAAGAGCACCAAGCACATACAAATTTAATTCAGTAGCAACAATAATAATTGTTAGTTGCTTTGTTTTATAAAATTTGCCAAACCCCAGTACATTTGCCTTTTAAGTGTTTCCCTTTGTGATGGATGACCTCTGCTATAGAAGATGCAACAATGCAATGAGCAATAGCAGAGTGGTAAAAGAGTTAAGCTTTCTCTTTCTTAACTAGGTAACTAGTTAATATTAATTGGCTGAGTGTGTTACTTTTCTTTTAAACCGACTTCAAAGAAAGGAAAAAGGTTATCAATTCGTAATGTATTTCTTTATGTATGTTCCCTTAAAACTCCGCCATTTATGAACCGACTTCTGATTTTTTTCTCTATACAAAAGGATGTACTTCCAGATTGGTCCCGTTGAAAAGTGGGCGGGTCACGCCCATACAAAGTGAATACACTTTCGTTTTCAACTACTTCTACTCAAGTAATTCTTATGAAACTTTACACCCACATTAAACTTCTGTTTAAATACTATATGCGGATCAAAAAAGTGGGCAGTGCCACGCCCATGAAAAGTAAATTAGCATTTTAACTACTTCTACTTAGCCGATTCTTATGAAACTTTGCATAAATATTTAGCTATCGTTGATATTAGCTACTTCTGCTTATCCGATTCTTATGAAACTTCACACACACAAAAGTTTTTCGTAAAAGTACAGGATGATAAAATATGGGGGCGGTGCCACGCCTATTTTGCAGTCGGTTTTTTTTTGCAAGAATTATATAAAAAAAAAACTCCTTTTGTTTTGTCCATCGTAGCTTTAAGCAACTCTTGTATGGGGAGCAGCGATACCATTATTAGCCTTTTTACGACATGACAAAAAACGATATGACATACTGTGTTGTCATGTCGTAAGTTTTTTACAATATGACAACACTGCTGAATGACAACACCATGTATGGCTATCTTAGAGTTGTCATATCGTAAGAAACTCATGATATTACAACACAGTATGTCATGTCGTATTGTTTTCATATCGTAAAATAAAGGCTAAAAATGGCATCGCTGATGGGGATGTAATATCACTGGTCTGCAATAAAAATGTTCTTTAAATAAAAACATAAGGAATATAAAGAATTTCATACGCTAAGTTAGAATGGGCATGATTTGTATTTTCATAAGGTACATTAGTATACTTCACTCTAATTTTCAAACCTTTTTGAAATGTATTTTTGAATGACTAAAGGCTTTCGGAGTTATTCACTGATGCATATCGAAAAAAGTGCTTTTCATGCATAAACAAAAATTTTTTTTCAACGCTCATAAAAAGTTTAAAACTACGGATACTTTGCCCTTTAACTGTCGTTCTTAAGAACAGGATCTTACGAGCAAAATGAGCCATATAATATGAAAATCGATAGATAAATCTTGATTTTGTTGGCAATTGAATAAATGCTGTCACACACTTAATTTAATGATACAAACCAAAATAAATTTATTCCCGAAAGTACATTTTAAGTGCCTGGGTGTACTCACTTATTTACTAATAAAGTCAAGATTTATCCATCGATTTTCACGATATATGACTTTTTTGGTTGTTCTTAAGAACAATACGTAAAATGTTCAATTGTTGCAGTTTTAAGTTTTTATGGGCTTAAAAAAGAAACTTAGTTTTGCTTGTGTAGCTCCGAAACTGTTGATGAAATCACAAAACAGATGTTAAACAAGGCAATTCCTTCATGTCTATTTTCGAGTTTTGAGTTAGGGAGAAATATACAGATGTACCTAGTGGATATATTAGTAATTTTCATAAAGAAAAAATGGTACGTGATAGAAAAAAAAACTGAAAACGGATTTTAATTTAGCGCATTAAACTATTTATATCACATATTTTTATATAAAGGACATTTGCTTTGCAGACCAGTGTCACTGACCAACCTGACATGTCCATTGTGAAAGTTGAAAATTGCCCAAATCAATTTTTGAGGGCAGCCGTTTGAGAAAGAGACAAAAATTATATGTTCTTGTTTCATTTTTTCCAACTAAAAGTGTTGCAAATTTTACAAATGTATGCGAAAAATAAAACAAAATTGAACACCAATACTTTCTTATTCTCTTTTGAATGCCAGTCTGTCAAGAGTGAGTAGGAAATATCTCGCTGTTCGTGTCGTGTCTGCTTGGTCGGTGCCAGTGTAGTAATATGGCGTATACTTAATACAAGTTTAACAAAACTATTAATCATACGTATTGTTTGTGATGGATAATCGAGTAAGTTAATTTTTGTTAATTCTAAATGCAATTTATGTGTGTGTGTGTGTGGTGTTCGGAATAACTTGGAACAATTAACATTTTTTACCCAGAAAATATATCTTCCATATTTTTTCAAATATTTCTCAGGACTTACGAATTACGCTGCAAATATTTGTGAACACAATTAAACTTATAAACCACTGTGCTTGTCATACTTCATTGAAGGCCTATAAAAGTCACATCTACCTTCTTCAAGAGTCATTTCTTTCTTAACTTCACCAGTGTGTAATTGTGAGCATGAGAGTTTGTTTTTTTTCTCTTAACTTTTTTTTTTTGTTATTCCTTTTTTCCTATATTATTATCGTGTTGTGCAGGAAATAAAGAAAACTTATACATTAACAATAAAACTTGTTTTATTTGTTAGATGTCAGCACCTGATGGCATTTTTCAAAATTCAATTTCAATCAAATGTACAATATGATTCTAATACACGCAACTTTTCTTTCATACAACTTTTTGTATATACCCAGCAAACAGTTTTTTTTTTTTGTTAAATTCGGTCCGAAGTCGGTCAGAGAATCTGCACAAAATGCCGAAATTGGTAAGAAAATTAACCCAAAATCATATGAGAGATTGACACGAAAGCGGACAACTTGGTCTAAGGAAATTCTAAGAATTTTGCACAAATATTCGACAGAAATTTGTACAAATTCGCAAAAATTTTCTAGTGAAGTTCTAAAGGAATTTTCGGCTTGTCTGCACAATTTCTGACAACTTTCGCGAAATTAATGAGAATTATTACGAAAACTAGTAAAGTCTCAGACTTCGGACATGTCGGCAAAAAAAATTTCCTGGGTATTTTGTATTCTATACAAATATATTTGTGTTTTCTTACATAAATTTTGACTTCATGTTTTTCCAAAGCATATAATTTGAGTGTGTGGGTGTACGTCTTGTGTGTGTATGAAAATACTCTGTAGCAGGTTTTGCAAGGCATGTATAGATTTTCTTTGTTCATTTTCTATATTGTAAGTATTCAGAGTACACAACATTTGCTTTTATTAGTTGTCGTTACCGTAGTTTTTGTACGAAAAGTCATATTGAAAAAAAGATCATATTAAATTCAGAGGAGTACACAATTTCTTTAAAAACTTTTTACTTTTATGTGGGTTCATGGGCTGTAATCTTTTTACTTCATAGCGGCTTTTGTAACCATTATTGTATTGTGGCTGTTGTAGCGTTTTAGTATTTTACAGAAATCGAATGAATTTGTGCTATAGACAGTCAAAACGAATCTGTATAGTTTTTTGCTAGGCATTTTTGAACTTGCAAATAGTTTTGACCGTATAAGCTAAATTCATTTTGATGGGTTTATTAAAAAAGAATTTATATGAGCCCTTGTCTTGTTAAAAAAATTCTTATTAAGGATAGAAAAAATTGAGTAGAGGTTACCAAGCATATATTCTTAACTATTTGCTGCTATTAACGCTATACATTTAGGATAAGGTTTTTAAAGCTTAAGTAAGTGACAGCAATTTTAAGTTTTTTTTAAACAAAAGAAAGTGACTAAAAAAACCAATAAAAAAAATCATCAACATCTCATAAACAAGTTTCTTAATGTATCATGCATTTGAACAACTCGATAATACTCTTTATTTATTGTAAATAATTACAAGACAAACTAGAAAAGAGAAGAAAAATTCTGAAGAATTTTTATTGTATGGCACCTTAATACTTTTAGGGTTGTATTCATTCATGTTTTAAATTTTATTTTTATTTTTTTTGTTCAACAGCACTTAAAGAAGGCATGCTATTCTTTAGCTTTACCAAAAAAAAAAATTCGCTTGAGGTGTTCAAGTATTTTTCAATAAACATTACTATTGGTACTTCTAAACATTTTGGATTTTCTTATTAACTTTTTATTATAAAATTTATTAGAAGAAAAATATCATTTTATAGAAAATAGTTTTGCGGTATTTAAGATGGTTGACTTGGTAATAATATATATATATATATATATATATATATATATATATATATATATATATATATATATATATATATATATATATATATATATATATATATATATATATATATATATATATATATATATATATATATATATATATATATATATATATATATATATATATATATATATATATATATATGTATATATATATATATATATATATATATATATATATATATATATATATATATATATATATATATATATATATATATATATATATTTATTTGAGTGATTTCTGTATTAAAAAATTCAATCCAATCGGCTGGATTGTGAAATGTACATTTTAATTATATTAGATATATATAAACGAACATAATGACTTATAGGTGGGGAATATTGGATCACAACATTAAGGTGCCGGACCGCCCTTATTTGTATCAACACAAAAAAAAGTACGTGGTGCTAACGACTGATTCTGGTAGAGAGCACCAAAAGAAATGTATGCATATCGGAAACTTGACATCTGTGATTCATTATAGGGGGAGTTAAAGAGCCCCACAATTTTTTGCACATAGCTATAGCGACTTGGCATAGGAAATCTTGTCAGCCTTACATTTAAGACACAATATGTGGTCGGTACTTCTGTGTAAAGCACCACTTGACACATTTTTGTAGAATATTTTAAACCTCTAACTCTTCGTTATATGAGTCTTTTTGAGACTTTTTCAAAAAGGGGCAAAATAGTGGGCTGAAATGTTGTACAAAATATGTTATAAAATTCTATTGAAGGTCTTGAAATATACGTAAGCTCTACCCTCAACTAGAACGCCAAAAAACGTTGAAAGCTTAATATGTATTTAAGGGTTAATTTCATGCAATTAGTAATTGAGATAGGCAATTTTGTAAGCGTTCCTTAAACTATAAGACGTTCCCAACACTTTTATGTAAAACACGGTAAGTAAAAGTTTTGTAGAATATGTCAGCCCTCTATATCGCCGCTGAAGGGGGTGTTTGTGCCACTTAGTGTATATAGAGGTCAACCTGGAACTTCAAAAGCCTAAGTCTGCTGTCAAAAACCTAAGTCTAAGAATGTATTAGTAGAATATTTTGTAGTAGTATTGGTTTAAAATAAAAATTTCCCCATAGCTCTAAAACCGCACTTGATTGCAATAAGAAGTGTTCTAAATCATTCATATTTTTTAACATGACTTTTCAGAAGTTTTTAAAATTATATTTTATATTAATTATTGAAAATACGAATTAAGAATGCTTTTTAATACATTCGAGCTCAAAAACTATTCACCCCTGTCGTGATACCTGTTCCCTCGAAATTTTTTCCCTTTCCCTTCTTTTGCGATCGTGAATAAAAATTCGAAAAATGAATGATTTTTTCACGTGGATTTTTTCCCTTTTCTTTGATTTTGTTCACTTTATTTTAGCAGGCGAACTGGATAAATACATCATGTAATTGCTGTTTTATCCTTCCAATTAATTATTTTAACTTGCAAATATTTGTTTTTAGGACAATATCAGTAAATAGTGTCCATTTGTTTTAATACCAAAGACTATTTGATTGGATTAAGCTGCTTGCAATGTCTCGAGCTCTCCAACGGATTGGATGCATATATCAAACCTGTACGAACAATTCGGTTTTGCTTAGATTCCTCATGGAATGAAAAGATAATTGCAATTTTTAGCACTGTATTTTTTTATTTTTAAACACAAATTTCTTTGATTTTTAATATATATTTTTAAGGTTCTTTCTTTTCTTACATTCACTGAGAACTGATAGCGGGAATAAATGTTTACGGGCACTTCACGAAAGATATTTTCTCTCGAAAGGAAATAAAAATTTCTTGGGAAGATAAATTTCACTTGTTATTCGCGATGGGAATGATTGATTTTTTTTTATCGCAAATAGGAACAAACATTAAGTAAATGTTTTAAAAATACAATTAAAAGAACAACTAAATTTGTTTAAAACAGTGTACACAAATTAATTAAAACTAAACAGTGATTGTACGTGTGAAAAAAGTACAACATTTATGCTCTCTTAAGTGTGTTGAAATGAGAAATATATTATCGTTCAAGTAAGTTGAACTCGCAGTACTCTTATGTGTTATACGAATTGTCATTATTTTATTGACAGTACGAGAGCTTGCTATCTATGTTATCAATGCCTATACTATGAACAGTTTAAAGGTTAAAATATTCTATTGCAACTTTTACATATGAGTGCTAAGCACATTTTATATCTTAAACATAAGCCTTGTAAGATTTATTATGCCTAGTAAGTATAACTACGTGTAAAAGATAGCGAAATTTAACTACGCTTCAAAAGAATCCCAGATGTAAATTTTCAAAACGCAGAGCTGACCATTACACCGACCTAACAGTCATTATGGAAAAATAGTATTATCAACCTTCTTTCTCATCACTGAATTCATAGTAGTAGTCTGCAACTACTTTGCCTGAAGACCCTGCCTTTAAAATATAACGACCCGGACAATAACACAATATACGCTCCCTCATTGTTCAGTCTGCAAATATTATCTTCCTCTCTTTTCATCTCTGTCAGCATATATTTGAAATTTCTGTGCCCTGTTGAAAGGTATTATTTTGGCATAACTTCAATACTTGAATTTACAAATAAATTTTCTATGACAAGTTTCTTGATCAATTCAAATGTTTTTATTAGAATAAGAAAATCTTTAAGAAATTTATTATTTGAAATATTGTCATAATATTATTTTAACTGGAAGTTTTGGTAAAGCACCAATTAAATGCATATAGATAATGCTTAAACACCAGCGAATAAATTTAAAAATAAATTTAAAAGAAGAAGATAGTTTTAGAACATTTAATTGTCAGATTAGTAGATGCACTTTAAGTGGTGACATATATGAAATTACATTAATTAATGTGCGTATAATGAATTCCGAACAAAAAGGTTTGAAATTATGTAGATAATCAAAAAACTTAATCTTGTTTCTAGCAAAGTCATCTTCAAATAAGAAAAAATAATTTAGCCATTTAAATAATCATTTTATTTTCAAACTAATAAAAATGTAAAATACAGGTTGACATTTCCATTAATGTAAAAGAGATAAACGAATTGTTTGCTGTCTTGATGCCGTAATGATGCCTGTATAAAAACAAAGGTACAATATTAAAGTGCTTATATATAGCAGAAAAAAAAGAATCAAGAAGGCTTAAGAAAGAAAATTTTATTAAAATTTTACGTCTACTTTAGCTAAAAGCAAACGAGTTGAATAGTATTTAAAAAATCCAGTTGTTAGTGACTATAGACCAGCACCCAGGCCTGAAGCAGAAGCAAAAACATCAAAAACATTGAGACTACAAAATGTTTGTAATTTATCATAGATGTGTTATCAACACCACAACATTCATCATGGTCTCTTTTAAATCATCACTGTGACAAGCACTTTATTATGTTTTAGCTTTAAAATAGAAAAAAAATTAACGACGCACGCAAAGCCAGACAGACAGACAAACATACAGACAGATAGACAGACAGATAGACAGACAGAAAATGTAAAGAATAAAGAGAAAAACAACTCCTTTTACATGAAACAAATGCACTAACAAATTCATTTACACCCACACAAATACCTATTCATACCGCATACTTTTAAAAGCATCATAAACACATACATATACGCACACACAAACAAATACATGCAAACAAACAAGAATATTGCACTTAAAGCTAGAAAATGTGAAAAATAGAAGGAGGAAATAACAAACGGCTTGTTAAGCATTATGTTGGCTTATGAACTCTTAATCAAATGTGGCCAACTATCGTGCGGCACTTGATGCTTTAAATTAATATTTTAATACTAACATTTATATCAGTCTCAGCACTACAATAATTGTGGTGAGCGTCATATGAGTTGGCGTGGTGTCGTGTAAGGAGAATTTTGAAGTCTAGACTGGATGCAGACGATTTTCGCATATAATACGAAATTTGTCGGATATTATCATTTACACAATACGAACATCAAAATAACCAACAAACAAAAGAACAACAAGAGCACAATAGTGCGTTTTAGTTATCAATAATGCATATAACACCAACACACTCAAAACAGCAAATTATTTCCCATTAATTTAGTTCTAGCTAAAACCCGCGCGCTTTGCAACACAATGATCAAAAGAAATAGAAAAGTTTTATATATAACTCTTTTTCAAATTTCTTTATTTAAAATTATATATTAAAAAATGGATATTTAATCTATTTGAGAGGTTGACTCCTTTCTATAATACTATTTTCCTTTTTGACATTAACACTCACGAACAAATTCTGACTGTCTGGGCTGCCAAGGTATCCTAAAGTAAATGTTGCTTCTATATGGGAAGTTCCATCAGTAATATGCTGAAAACATTTCAGAAAGATCGGCCCAGTTTTGAAAACATTTCAAAATAAATACTTGCTCTATATGAGAGGCGCCACGCCCACTTGTTCAATTTCGGATTTTCCAGATAAAATGTACAATATCGACAGAGTTATACCCACAAATTTTCCAGGCTCTCCCTCTATTAGTTTTTAAGATACCTCAAAATAAATATTTGCTCTTTATGGGAGGTGCCACACCAATATGTCTAATCCGGGCTAATTTTTGAACGACAACGCATACTATAGAAAGCTTTGCTTACACAAAATTGGAGGGTGCTGTTGGCTGAATTGGTTAGCGCGTTGGGTACCAACCCTGAGGTCTTAAGTTCGAGACTAGTTTCAGGCAGCCAAATAAGGTAGCACATTAATTAATTAAATGATAGACATTAATTGCCTGAGTATGCTACTTCTTTAAAAAAAAATATTGGAGGTGCCACGCCCACAAATTTTTTTCTGACTATTTTCTCTAGAACAATGCATAAAATCAATGGAGTAACTCTTAAAAAATCTTATGTGTTTTACCGTATTAGTTCCCATTATATGTTGAAATACATATTTGCTATAAATAAGAGGTGCAACGCTCACTTGTGCACTCCCTACTTATATCTCTTTAGAAACATTATAAGAAGAGTTACTCGCACAAATTTTGGAGTTTTTAGCTGCATTATTTCCGTTAATATCATAAAATAAAATGTTCTTCTATATAGGAAGTGCAACGCCAACTTACAATATATTTAAAATATATATAGCCTAGTATTCTTTCCAAACCGTCAGTAATATATTGTAAAAATTTCAGCAAGATCGGCCTAGGAGTCAATAGCTTTTAAGCTGACAAACAAACTAACGTATATTTCCTTTTATATATATAGAATCTCTTCGCCTGGATCTACTCTAGACTAGTGATGGCCATCGAGAGAAATTGGTTAGTAGTTTCATAGTAGTATTTGTGAACATGTGTTAGTAGTATTCCACTGTGTACCTATAAAAAATGCAGTAAAATGCGACTTTGGCTCGCATTGGGTTCCGTACGAAAACATATATATTCTCTTTCGTTTTTGCCCCTTTTTCATTTGGGCAATTTTTTAGTTTTACTTTTTTTGTTTAATTTTACTTTTTTTATTTTTAATTTTTTTTCGTTGCTTTGGCGATTTTTTTTTTTGATTTTGGCGCTTTTACATTTTTGTGATTTTTTGGTTTTTTCTACTTATTCGTTTTTTAAAATTTTTTTTTGTTTTTTGCCTTATTTTTTAGTTTTGGCATTTTTTTAGTTATGGCGTTTTTTTTTGTTTTAACGTTTTTTTCGCTTTTGGACGATTTTTGGTTTTAGCGATTTATTTTAGTTTTGACCCTTTTTTTAGTTGTCGTGCTTTTTTCGGTTTTGGGAATTTGTTTCAGTTTTTGGTAATTTTTAGATATACATAGCCATTTTTTTTCTTGGTTTTGACAATTTTTTCCGCTTTGGCGATTTTTTCGTTTTTTGGCGATTTTATTTAGTTTGCTGCTTTTTTTGGTTTCGGTGATGTTTTTCCGTTTTTGGCGATTTTGTTTTTGTTTTTGATGCTATTTTTAGTTTTAGCGATTTTTTTATGTTTTAGTGCTTTTTTTCGTTTTGACGACTTTTTCCGGTTTTTTTCGATTTTTTTAGTTGTTTTTGCGATCTTCTCACTGGAACTAGTTTTTTGTGTTTTAGCGTTTTTTTTTAATTTTGGTGCTTTTTGCTTTAAGCGCTTTTTTCATTTCGGCGATTTTTGAAATTTTTTAATTTTAGAATTTTTTAGTTTTACCGTTTTTTTTAATTTCAAGATTTTGTCTTTTATGGTTTCCAAGATATAGCAAATTGTATAAATTACATAGTCAAATTACATTAACTTATAGAACACCCTTTAATTTTTATTGTTTTAAGCATCAGTGTTAATTGGTGTATACTATTCTACAGACTGCACCAATTAACACTAACTTTGGAAATTTAAAGTATCCATATATTACATCAGTATGTACTTTTTTATTTATTTATTTTCGATGTCCCATATTTCAGGTCCGTAGCTTTTACGGTTCCCGAAAAAAACACCCTGTGAGAGACAGACAGACGGACAGACAGACAGATGAACAGCGTAGCGAAAACAATAGGGTTCCTTTACACTTTTGGAGTACAACAGAATAAAGTTGTTGCTTATATGTTATACTTTGGTGAGCATTTGTTTTTTCATTCGGCTGTCTACATATAAGAAATCTACATATAAGAAAATTAAAGTTCGGCTAGCTAAACGAGTGACTGCTTCTTATATTTCAGCATGAATTCGATATGGAGGTAACCAATTGATGTACACTGTACAAGCCTTTTAAATTACACTGCTCAGCAAAGTCAAATTTTTAATAAGGCTACAATGTTCTAACGACTGATTCAGGTAGAGTGCACCACAAAATATATGTGCGCGTATCGGAGTTTTAAAAGTTTACATCTCGGGTTTCTTTTTTTTTTGTGTGACCTTTGCCAGAAATAGTCCTTGTTATTATTTTTTGCATAGTACAGTGTTATTCAAGTATTTTTATTTTAGTCTAACCTAGAGTACTCTCAAACTGAATGCTCTTTTTTCAGATATTATCTTCTCTGAAATTTTATTCTCTGGTTTTACATAAATATTTTATTTTTATTTTTATAAATCCACATAAGTTGGCAACGTTATCTTTAGCTACTGAACACATGTTAAATCTATAAACCTTTCACATGTAGGTGCATATATCCAACTATCAAATGCAAAAGTACATTTAGTAAACAAGATATTTTTGCAGCAGCATATTTTGTGCACAAAATTTATAGTAAATCTTCTGTCAGGCAGACAAAGAGGCAAAAATAGAAAAAAACCCATTACATTTGTTAATGCAAAAGGTATGAAGAAAAGGATTTTTAAAAGCAGTTATGTTGGTACTTTGTACATAATATATAACATGCATCTTATCTAAAAGTTCAAATCACTTACAAATTTTCTACTTAAAAGAACTAAATCTGTATAATGGAAGCAACCTAAAATGAAATCATAAAATTTTTGTGTGTTTTCAATTGCAGTGATAAAAAAGAGAAGTAAACTAAACAAGAAAGAAAACATTACAAAACTTAACACATCAAGTAAACTTAAAATCGTTTGAGAAAAATTACAACCAACTGAGTTCATTAACTAAAACTGGAATTAACTAGTACTAGATATGTGTGTACATTAGGGTAATGAATTTTTCTGGCCAAAAATTTCTTCATCGCGGTTTAGGAATCTTTTTCGCTGATTTCTGGAATTTCCTCTTCATAGTTGAATACCGGTCTATATCGCCAAGTGAGGAATATTATTGGATTATTCAGTGATTGAGTAGTTGCACAATGTTAGTAACTACTGTATTAAAATACATAAGAAATAAATTTTTTCGAATAGTTATTTATACCTACGTATCACTTTCTTCAGTGTCATACAAAAAGGTGATGGCGTATACGTATTGCGAAACAAAAACAATATTAATCATACGCATGTATTTTTAAAAAAATTTTATACGTTTCTCATCTTTTGCATATAAAAAAAACATATCTACGTGTTTTTATTTGTCAAAATAATAATTTACTTTTGAGCTCACAACAATTTTCCTCTTAACGCACAGCACCATCATCATCATCATCAGCAGCCCTATGCTAAACATTTCAACATCCTCATGATGATGCAGCAGTAGTAAGATGAGATCCCATTGTTTGAATATAAATTGTTTACCAAGCTCAGACTTTTGAACAATTGCATGTTCGCATAAATACAAAACACATATGTATGCATGCAGAGATAACTAATACAATAAAGTAAATGCTTCTCACGTTTGCAATTGTCAAAGAAATGTTATTTAGAAATTCGAACGTGAATAAAATTACATAATTCCCAGAACGATTATGTGAGTGAGGTTACATAAATTTTATGAATAAATATGTTTTGAACACAAATGAAAACTTTTTAGTCTCTTGACAGCACAAGTACTTTTGAGCAATCATTTTGATATGGAGGGTATTCTAAATTCGGCTTAAAAATATCATGTGTATAGTTAAATGAGCACAAAATATAATAAACCGTAGAATTTTTGGTTAGTAGAAGTAATATTATTAGTGGTTTGTAATACATGATGTATTTGTGAGTTTTTTTGAAAGGGGGAAAAAACTCATGATTTTTAATATTTCAAGCAAATTATGTAGAATTTATGAATGTTTACTTCATCTGACAGTGATGAGCACTCTAGAGATTTAACAAAAATATCAGTCATATATAAACAAATTTTACTTTTTCTTGTGTGTAACATTTCATTTGCTTATGAATTTATTTTTTTAAATCATTAGGTTTTCTAAAAGAAAACGTTTACTTCAATACCCTGAAGAGGTTTTATAATAAATTTTCTCTAAATATATATAAAATTTTATTGGCAACATTTTAGGGGATTGCTTTTGCAGATGAGGGTTGCTTAAATTCTTATGATGAATATTGCAAATAATCAACATAAATATACAAAAATGGATGTTTTTTAACACATGCCAATAAATATTGCTTATATCAGCTGGCAGCAGGTGTGTCGAAAATGTAGAAAGCAGGTGTACACATTTAAGAAAAATGTATATAAAAATATTATTGAATATAATATACTAAAATAAGTTTCTGCAGAATATTTAAGGTTCTTATTCCGTTTTGTATACTTTTTTATCTCAGAACTATTGAATTTGTCCATGAAATTTTCTTTCATAGGGGTTTCAACAATGATACTAATATTATATTATTCTTGGCACTGCTACAATATGTTTATTAGTAGAATTTTTGCTATATCCTAAATACCTTTTGAAGTTAGTTTTTAAATATCTCGCAAGTTTTCGGCCTGATTTTTTTCTCTATGGAATAATATCTAACATTTTAAAGACAAGCAAACGTGCATTTCGAAAGAAAGAAGATGACCAAAATGTTTATTGAGGTGGTTCGATTTGTATGGATGAAAAAAAATAATTATCGTAGATGGGAAATGAATCAACAATAAATTCTAAGCAGCTTTTCCCTCTAACCCATGGGCCTAAATTGGATTTCAAACTTGCGGTAATTCCAAAATATGCTGTAAGTTCGTATAAAAGCAACAAATAATTAGGTTAGCACCCTGCGAATAGAATAAAAATTTGCCATGGCAGTTCAGTCTTGGGCAACTAACACATGATCGTGAAATCAGACGACTAGCGCTTGTGGTTCCAAAATTATGATGTTTTTTTTAAGGCACAAATTACAGAAAGTACAGGATGGCATCATTGTTTAATGTATTTATAAAATATTAAATATACCCCAAACCGCTTAAGGCGCCATAAAACATATTTTTGAATCTCTACAGAGATTCCTGCCATGTAGTGTAGTTCAGCCATTGGCTTCTTTCAGGAATTAGAGCATCAAAGTTTTTGTACAGACTATTTTTAACCGACTTCAAAAAAAGGAGGAAGGTTATCAATTCGTCATGTGTTTTTTCTTATGTATGCTTCCATAAAAACTGAAGCGATTTCATTTTTTTCTTTATTTGAGAGGATATGCTTCGAGATTAGTCCCATTGAAAAATGGGCAGGGTCACGCCAATACAAAATAATACACTTTCCTTTTCAACTACATACTTCTACGATTCTTATAAAGCTTTGTATACACATTAAGTTTCTGTTTCAATACTACATCATGATAAAAAAGTGGGCAGTGGCACGCCCATGCGAACTAAATATTATCTTTCAACTGCTTCTACTTAACTGATTGTTATGAAATTTCGCATACGCTTTTAGTTATCGCTAAAATAAAGCATTATGTTTAGAAAACAGGGCAGTGTCACGCCCATGAGAAGTATATATGCATTTTAAGTACTTTTACTTAAGCGATTCTTATAAAACTTTGCATACACATTTAGTTATCGTTACAATACAACATTGTGGGTCGAATAGTGGGCAGTGCCACGCCCATGGAAAGTAACTATTAATTTTAATTAATTTTATTTAAGCGATTCTTATGAAACTTCGCACACAAAACTAGTTCTCGTAAAAGTACGTGATGATAAAATATGACGGCGGAGCCACGCTTATTTTGCAAGAATTATTTTTATTATTAATTATTAATAGATTCAAAAATATTGTTCAAATATTATATTGTTTCAAATATTATTTTGAAATATTGTTTTAGTAATTTTATAAACAAGACTATTGTTGGTTGTATTTGATCGATTATACTAATGTATGGATCATTTGCAAACTGTTATATTATATCAGATCTAAGGTTTTTATAGTAGAGATTTCTAGAAGCTGAATTACGGTCCTGTGGCTCTCCTGCTTCACTATAATGTCCCAAGCAGGAATGTGCAGAATGCCACCCAGGGCATATGTAGGGCAGGTTCTCATTGTCCCGATAATAGACATACATATTACATATAGGCGGTATAGCTTGGCCACTAAACTAGGGCAGCGTATGTTAGTATTGATTTTATTATGGTGGCAAATGACCACTATATCATTTTTGGTTTGACGCCCCACGTTTTGCCATATAGCCGTTTTCAGGCATAAAGTGTCCTGATGGCTTTGGTGGAAGTATAGGTAAAATTATTGTTTTTCTGGGTTAGTGGACAACCCCCTCTCTTTGCACCATTTGATATTTAAATTTAGGGCTTGCTGCATCCTTTCCGATATACTTCCATTCTCCCACCCTTACACATATATGACAAGGTCACCTGCGTAACAATATGTTCGGAAGCCCAGGTTGTTGAGTTGTTCAAGCAGTTAAACGTTGCCTAACGTCCAGAGTAGAGGCGTCCACCTTGTAGGCAGCCTACTGTTTTTTTTACAAACACAACCCGCGAAGCGATTTAACTTGTTCGCAGAAAACACCCAGGGTTAACGTCGGAAAACAAGGCCATGACTTCTGGACTAACAGAGTTTTAGGTAAAACTGGAGAAATCTTTTTTAACATCTGCATTCTTGAAGTCGGAAAAAGACTAAAAAAATCAATGTATTCAAATTGACTTGAAAAAAAGCATTTTTGTTCAAAAAAGTACCTTCATTATATTCAATTTTATAAAAAAAACTTTGTTGAACACATTCACTATTTAATCACATATCGTAAAAGGCAATATATTGACAATCTATTGACAAGGCAAAAATTTAAAATTTTTATCAGTTATTAGAAAGCGATTTATATTACGAATAAAATAATCCAAAAATTATTAAAACCGATAAACAAATGTCGATTTTGTTTGCAATTAAGGGCTAGGCCACACGCGCGTTTTTAAAACGCGCGTTTCTGCTTTTTTGTATTAAATTTGAAGTTTTATAAAATTTAGAACTTTCAAATTTAATATAAAAAAAGCAAGAACGCGGGTTCTAAAAACGCCCGTGTGGCCTGGCCCTAAATGAAGGAAATCAATTGATGAAAATCACAACTTCCAACAATAGAAAAATTTCACTTTGTGCGTGCGTAAATGAAAATCGCAGTTCTTGTTAAATTTTTGAAATCGGATAACATTTAAAAAATTTACAAACCTGAGATTTTTTTTGAGTCCCATGTGGTCAACTTTGGCCCACTGTAAACCTGTCTTGCCTAAGCCAGACGACGGCAGATATACGCATTATAAAGCCTGACTCCTTCCGTAAAGATATCTGCAGATTCAGATATATCAAATAAGCAGTTTAGAAGTTCCAGATTTATTACCATTTATTTTGCAAAAGTTCCCACTTTGTAATGTAACTGTCCTGCAATTTCTCCATCGTCTTCAAGGAAAGTGAGGTGAGACTGATTTGTCTATATGATTTTGGTAGATACTCCAATCTACTACTGCCGGTCTTCGGTATAAAGACCAATTTAGCCAAACGCCAAGCATTCGGTATATGACATGCCAAAAGGCTTGATTTGAAAATGCTGGACAGGGGTGGAATAACATATTCTCGACCTTGTTGTAGGAGGCATAGATAGATGTCATCTGGAACAGGGGATTTATAAAGGGATAAATTTATATAACACCCAGCTTATTTGGTAATTTCCAAAGATTCTGTCCATCAACCTACGATATCTGTGGGTGCAGCTAGCTTTCCATCGAGGGATTGAAATTGGATTAACTGACAGTGATCCTGGGAAGTGTGTATCCATCTGGGCGTTTCAGTGTACAGAGGCCATTTGAATTATCCTATGACAGGGCCTTTTGTAGTTCTACTTCCTCAGACAAATTATTTATCCTCTCACACTATGTTTGCCACGTTGACCTTTTGGTCTACATAGGTGCTTTATTATATACTCTAAAACACTTTTGTTGAAAATTAGGTCGATAATAGTCGGCAACACTTCACAGATTATTATCGACGTAAAATTACACACGCATTATTTTTCAACAAAATGTTTTTACTAAAAAAAGCGATTGGCTACGTGACATATCTACCATTCAGCCGTATTATACTTTATGTTACTTTTTTTCCACTTGGACTAAATATGCTTAAATTGAAAGGTTTTTTCTTTAATAAAATAACTAGAAAATCGATGTAATTTTACACAAGGAGAAATTTTCAACACAAATTTAGACAATATATGATCGTAAATTTGAAGTAATGTTTTAGAGTGTAGCTAGTAGACATCTGCAAATTGCCATTTGAACCGCCTTTTAAATCACACTATGATTTTCAAAATCGTGCTTTGATTTGACTTGAAATTTACATGGTAAGTCATCATACCATATAAAAACAGGAATGATTTAGAAATCATAGGCTTGTAAGTACGAGTAGTAAGTCAAATGTGTGTAGAGCAATGAACAAGAAAAGGCAGTAAATCATTTTAGTTTGTAAGACATGATTTAAATTGCGTGTCACACATATGTGTTTTGTGTCATTTTTCCTTTTTTGTTTTTATGTATATTTGTATGTGGATTTGTAAACATTTATGTACTATGTATGGGTATAATCTACACTCTAAAACACTTTTGTTGAAAATTAGGTCGATAATAGTCGGCAACACTTTACAGATTATTATCGACGTAAAATTATACACGCATTATTTTTCAACAAAATGTTTTTACTAAAAAAAGCGATTGGCTACGTGCAGCTTAGAACCGTGACCTCCTGACTAATAGGTTGACATATCTACCATTCAGCCATAGCCGTATTATACTTTATGTTACATTTTTCCACTTGGACTAAATATGTTTAATTAGACAGGTTTTTTCTTAAAAAAGAATAACTACAAAATCGATGTAATTTTAGACAAGGAGAAATTTTCAACACAATTTTAGACAATATACTATCGTAAATTTGAAGTAATGTCTTAGAGTGTAGTAATTGATCATTTACACCCTTCCTGTTGACGGATTTATCTGAAATTTGGTAGATACCTTTACTGAGTGTTGCTGTTTTGGTATTTTGGCGGCTTTCAGTGTTGCCGATGTTTTCCGGGGAACTTCTGGAATTTTGGGAAGATTTAAAAAAATTTTTGGGAATCTGGGGAACTTCTGGATTTTGGGAGATTTTCACAAAAGTTTTTGGATTTTGGGGGACATTTTTGTAAAATTTTTTGGAAATCCGGGGTACTTCTGGAGCTTAGGGGAGATTTTTGTCCCAATTTTTAGGAATACGGGGAATTTCTGAGATTTCTGGAAAAGTTTTGTCTCAGCTTTGGCAGATTCTTAGACCGGTTTTGTGTCTAAGGATGATGTGCTTGCTTAGTGAAGGTGCCTCGGCTAAACACCAGGTGTCTCGGCTAAACTCTTGAGAAGTATCACCTAAGTATCTTCCAGGTAATATATAAAAATAGTATTAATTTTTGTACAAAATATAACTGCTATGAAATTCTGTTTCTTAAGATTATTTTTTAAATATAGTTTCTTCATATTAATCTTAAAACGGCATTTGTTTTTGCTTCTACATACAATCTAAAAAAATGACAGGTGTGACTTATTTGTTTTAAGTCATTTTGATGGTATATAAGTACTTCTTGGTTTTTCTAGGTGTGTTCTTTTCATTTGAGAGAAACAATTCATGTAATGACTTGATTTTCACAAAACAAGACATGATTTGATTGTCTTAAAACTGTTTGTTGCTTTTATTTGTTTTGCTTTGCTTGCAATAGTGTATGTGATTTTAGTGTATTGTATAACTGTGAATTGAAATTTAAATGGCTTGTGAGTGCAGTGTTATAGCTGACCCAGTCACTTGTGTTTTTGGCTGTATTGAATAATAGCCTTGCCTCCTTTCTCACTTTTTCTGATCCATTATGTAACCAGGGTATATCCATTTTTTGTCTTTTGGACTTTATCTTTCAACTGTTCTTGAAGGCATTTTGAGTTAATGCTATTGGATATAAATGACCTTAGATTATTAACGGAGTGGTTTGCCGGCAGTTTCAGACGGCACCAATTTATGATTGGCAACTCTGAGACCAATCTATGTAGACTAAGCAAAATGCAAGAAGGCGTTGGAGGCATTTTAATGACTCCAGGTGAATTATACCATCTCTCACCGTGTAGAACAATTGCATAAATCTAATTCAGGGAATACTTGGGCGGCAAAAAAGATTCTTTGGGTTATGATGATTATGGCCTTTACATAATAAAATGTTTATACATATATATATATATATATATATATATATATATATATATATATATATATATATATATATATATATATATATATATATATATATATATATATATATATATATATATATATATATATATATATATATATATATATATATATATATATATATATATATATATATTCTTAATTTCGAAAGATTAAAAAAGTTCTTTGCATATACAAAATGCTTGAAAATTATTATCAAATAGGCCCACAATATCATGGTCATTCCTGATAATTCATTATAATTTTATTGCATAGAACATCTTAAGCCACATATTGATGTTATTAGATTTTTTTTCATTTATTCATTATAATAAGCTGTTGTTGTTTTTTGTTCGATCCTTATTAAAATAAAATTGCGGAGGTACTCGTAAAGACTTGAAAATACAAAAACGCACACAACCAAAGCACACTCTTACGAAAAACGATAAAATGAAAAAGAAAAACTCTTGTTTATGAAAAGCATTTTATAATAAAATGAATATGGACCATATCAATAGAGAATTTATATAAATTGATTTCAATGACATGCGGCTACATTTGTTTTATATTATAAGAAAATGTGATTGTTGATGATGTGTGTATAAAAAAAGGCTCATATATTATACATGTATAAATCCATTTGTGTGTATGTGTAAAGAATCATTTATTCAAATACGTGCATAAAATAGGAGCCATTCAATACTAAACTAGTATTTTTTATATGGTAATATAATTTTTCTTTTTCCATTTACAGTCGACAAATATGTGTGTATTTCATTAAATTGTGGTATTAACAAGGCATTAAAGAAATATACATATTTATGTTTCCAATAACAATGGTTTCCTTTATTCTTTCTCAGATATTTCTAACAAATCATTACACTCATTTCCAGATCATAGAAATTCATATTAAAAAAAGCACACACACACACATATTTCTTAAATGTCCTTTTATTCGTTTATTGTTAAGTTGATCTAAAGATAAATATTTACACACATCATTACATTACTTCAATTGGTATTGTTTTACTATGCTGGCCCTCATCAGCATCAAAAATCATTCCGGCTGACAACATTTATTTGCTGTTCTTTTTGTTAAACGAAAATCTTTTATCATTTGCTTTTAGCCCCCGCTTATTTAAGTGTCATCGAGATAATTGTCTAATCCCTTTAATGTAATTTTGAATGTTAAAACTTTATAATTATAAAGCAAATTAAATATCCTGTCTTCACATTTTTTTTTGTATCAGCAAAAATATAAAAGGGAAAAACTGGAAAAACTTTGCCCCATTGCACAGCAAATACATATTACCAAATTGAAATAGCGAATGATAAGAGAAGTGAAGAGAAGTGGAAAAAATGAAATAAAATACTTAATTACTTTAGTTTGGTAAATTCTATGGGAATAGAACAATAAACATTTTATCTGTATTTGCTGACAATTAGCAAATAATGAATGACAACATAAAACGAAAGCATATACCATAATCGGTTTTTGTGTTATTCTATAATTTTAAATATTTTAATTCGTTTAAAGTAGAAGGAGATTTATTTGGAGGTTCTTTTTAATGTAAAAAAAATTTATCCGTCATAAAAACCAGTTTTGTGGGATATTTTAATACCAACTGCAAACAAGTACGTTAATATCCCTTAAGTAGAATTTAAGTTTTCTAGTGATTTTTGGCATTAAAGCTGAGTTTGGAAATCTGGTATTTTTGAAGACTTGTATCAGAATTATATGAAAAATATTTTTATAGGGCATTTTAGCCCGTTAGAATCCAGCAAAAAATATCATGTTTCTGGAAGCAGTAAAAAACATTCATGCCTTCTACATGCAATCTTTTGAAGCGCTTCCGAGGATGCTCAAAAATAAGGCAGATATCTCTCAATGTTCATACCCAGTAAAAAACTTGCTTCCAATAAAGCAGGTTTCTACTATTATGGAATAAAAGTAGCGCTGACAAACCTGCTGATATCGCTGCTGATTTTTGTATGGCGAGTTTCCGGATTGGAGTACTACATATTTTGAAGCGCTGAAAATCATCAACATTTTCAGCACTAGAACTGAAAATATATGAAAAAAATGGTTCGATGTGGATTGGCGTCGTTAAAGTCATTTTGTATTTTTCTTATTTCGTTACTTTATTTGTTTTTATTAATTTCATATTTTTACTCAATATTTGTAATTTTAACTTCAACTAGTATCGAACTAAGATCCTTCAGGTTTGAAGTCCAATGTACCAGTCACTCGACCATAAACACTGTTGCAAAACGGCACCATTTTCGCTTATAAACCTGCTTTGGATCAGGCCTATAAAATCAGCTTTTTCATATAGCTTGTTTACGAAGCTTTTGTATAAGTAAAAAGAAAATACTTTTCTCGCTTCAAAAGATGCATTGTTGTGACGCTATGAAATAAGCTTCTGAACAAGCTCATATCTTAAAGCGAATTATGAAGCGCTTTATTTCTTTAGTGCTTCAAAAAACATGAAAAGTTTTTACTGGCTAATGTTTAAATTATAAAGCTATTCAGCATTTTACATTTCCTCAACACGAACTTCAAAATAAACAAAATCATATTCAGTAGCATTATAGCTTTTAACAATATAGGTTCTAAAGAATTGTCGCACGCATTGTTTCATATAAACACTAACACATTTGAAAGCTCAAAACCCATTTAAAGTATGCTCTCTTACCACATCTCCCACCTATTGCATGGAAGAGAGAAATTTAAAATAAAACAAGATTTGTTTTTTCTGTAGTTTAACGATGATAAAATGAGACATGATTTTAGAGCATTGTCGATGCTTCGAAAAAGGCGCTGTTTTATATCAAAAACAAGAGCTCCAAAGTGGAACATCGCGAACAAAAATCATGCATGTTCGAAGCACTTTTCGAAGCAGCAGATACAACAAAACTAGCTTCTTCCGCTTATAAGCCTTCTTCGGCCGAAGTAGTAGTTTTTGCTGGGAATGCAGATGAAGGGGAGTTTTTCCCATTTTTAAAGAAGGTCATACATCGAAGAGTTAGAGGGTTAAAGTGTTTCAAAAAAATATGTTCTTCGTAGTGTTTTACATAATAATGCTGAACATTTATCATACCTTAAACGTAAGAGTTAAAAAAAAAGAGTTAGCTTCCCCAAATTGAGTTTCATACGTAAAATTTCAAAACGCCGATACATGTATATGTATTTTCTTTTGGTGACCTCTTCTAGAAACAAGCGATAGAATCTTAAAATTTAGAAATAAAATTGATCTTATTGTACAGTGTTATTTTAAAAACAGTAAGTTTAAATTTAAAGTTGAATCAATCAGATTTCGAAGTTTGTATTTTTTCATAACATTAAAAAAACAGTTGACACTTTTGAAATATTACTTAAAATTTGTGTTTTCTGTGTTCAGGAGAAAGCTCACGTTCCACAGTGGTTTCAATTGGAAAAAAATGGTAATAAATCTGTATCTTTGAAAAATGCCATCCGATTACAAAGCGATGTAAAAAAATTATCATAGAGAAGGACCTAAGTTTAAACTTGGACCATCCTGCTGAAACACACGTTAAGCTACAGAATTTTCTACCGATTTTCGAAAAAAATTATGAGACCAAACTGCAAGCACAGCCTTAAAAAAAAGAGTTTGGAAAATCGGTTCAGAAATGACAGAGTTATGAGTAAAAAAAAAGTAAAAAAAAAATACACACGAATTCTTGAACTCCACCTTTTTTGAAGTCGACTAAAAATATGTAGTATCCGAAATGTCAATTAGTACAGAGTCACATTTTCAAAAAAATGTTTTACAGGGTTGGTTTTAAATATAAAAATAGTCTAGAGTTGGATTCAAAGAGACCGTTAATTCAAATAAGATATAAATATCGCTACCTTAATATAGAAACGCCATAACTCATTATTTTTTCAAATCGATTTTTTTTACTGGTTCGATATATTAGAGGTTCATCTATCGATTTAAAAAAATTGAGCTAGGGCGTTTCTATATTAAGGTAACAATATGTATGGGTAAACAAATTTCAGCTGCTACAAAGAAAATATATCAAAATAAGTATGTGAAGGAGAAATAATTTTTTTGTTAATTTAAACAAAACCTGTGCGGATTATTGCGGTAGTTGCTATAAAAACCACGTGCTGAAAATTTTAGCCAAGTCGGATAGTTGTCAGGCGTGTCCTGAGTTAAAATTTTGTGAAATCTACTAACCCTTAAAGCTCTCCAATTTGGCTAAAATGTTTTCCTACAACCAATGAACGATTATTTTATGGAAATTATACTTCAAATTACACAAAATTATATTTTTGGCCACTAGAGGTCACTTGTTGCAGTTATCCGAATTGGACCAAAATCTTTTATCCCCGCTTAATGATAAATCATTTGATGTACATTGAGCTTAATTTTGATAAATTTTACAAATTTTAAACTTTGACCTCAATAGAGCACGCCTGCGAGTTATATGATTTCGCTATAATTTTTATAATGTGTGTGTTATGCCAAGTACCACAATATTAATCCGTACGAGTAATATTTTTTTTTCTTCCCTGCCAATATTAGAATTACACATAAATGAAAATAAATTAAAAATGAAATCTTAGACTAAACAACATATTTGATTGCTAACATTTTTCACTTCAAGATTTAAAAAAAGTGTTTTCAATTGTTCACAACTTTTAAAGTAATCCAGTCAAATTGATGCCAAAATAAAACTTGGCTCAGCATATTTCATTAATTTTTAGTTTCTTTAAACTTTTTATTCCATTCATTTGTTTATTTATACGTATAATTAATGATGTCTTTACTGAAAGCAAAATAGCCCTCGATTTTTTTTCTTTATATATACTTTGTGGTATGACGTTTTCCCTCTTAACACTTCATTAAACTTTTTGTATGGAAATTTTTATATTTTTAATTTTCCATCAGAAAAGTCGCCATCCTAAACAACCCCACATTATAAAATGTTTAGAAAAATTAATGATTTTATTCAAAAGGTAGTCAAATTTCATTTAACACAAACATTCAAAAGTTTAGTAAAAAAAAAGATTTAAAATTCGAAGGATATAATTATAAGTACAAACGGAAAAATACAGATTTAAAATAAATAAAAAAGTTTTCTGTTTTTAGTTAACTTTCCTAAACCGTGCCAATAAAATAAATGTATTAGTTAAGACTTACAACTTATTACTTAATATTAATGTTAATATTTTATGTAAATATATTTTTGCATTAATGTAATTTTAGCTATTCTCTTCACTATTAGGCAAAAAAAAAACGAGGAAATTTACATAAAAATTAAATTTGTGTTCTCATCAGCCATAATGTACTGACGGTTAGTAAAATATTTATTTAAATCCACACACACAAAGGATTCATTCATTGTTGGATGAAATGTACTCGTTTCAATTTCAAATATTTAAATACTTGCTGCTCTTGATAACAGGCAAGGGCGGTGTTTACTAGAAAATTATTAAGGCGGTAAAAAGATTAAGAGGCCCTAATTACTGCAGTAAATTTATGTGGTAATTTAGAGTCATTTTACGCAATTTATTAAAAGCAAAGAATTCAAATATATTTTTGGTAACAAGACATAGCCGCTTAAGTGTTTCTAATTTTTGTTTTCGGGAAAGCAGCATAAAGTCTCAAAGGCTAGCTTCCAATAAGGCGTTGCACAGTAGACCAAATCTGAAAAAAGGAACTTATGATTTCTTATCGAAATAGTGATTTTTTTTGTGAAGTCAGTTGAAAGAACCGATCAATACAATACAATACAACATGCAATTTTTTCGAAAAACTAATATTTACCGAAATATGATGGCAAATATGTTTTTTACTACGGAACGAAAACTAAAATGCTCTGGTGCTCTAAGTCCGTCACTGATAAGGGTTTTTCGATTCAAAAGATCCATTTTTTAACTGTTTAGCTATCCTGTAGTGAAAAATCGCATCGATGTAGCTGCAGGCTGTTATGAGAGCTTGATGGCAGGCACTTTTTTTGTTGCATATTTTAAAGTACTATTGATCATTATGATTAGTGCTGGGTTTGGTACTGGGTCGTATGATTACTAAATAACACAGCGGAATAGTGGTTTTGTTGTTTAAATAAAAATATCTGATTCTTATGTATTTTCATCTGCTGATTACGATGACATCATTAGTTTTTCCCATCAGCTCTAGTTTTAAAGATATAGTGACATTTAGCATTTACATAATTTACACCACTTTTTGTATTATTCGCATAATATAATCCAAACTTTAAAATACTTTCTGAATTATTACTCTACACAAAAGCCTCCTTCATTTACGGTTTTTGCAACGATGTTAAAAATCGTGTGTTTTTAGTTTAGTCCTTAAAATTTTTTTTATTTAAAATTTTTGATATTAAAAAAGCAGATCCTTATGAATTTTCGTCCGCTGATTACGAAAATAGCCTTTTTTATAAAGAGAAGTAACACAATCAGGCAATTAATGCCTACCAGTTAAATAATTAATGTGTTACCTTCTTTGGGAAAGGGATAGTGTAGTGAGAACAGGTGGTGAAGTGTGGAGAGAGATAGAAAGCTTAATTCATTTAAAACCCTGCTATTGCGCGTTTTTCCGTAGATTGCTGCCGGTACTGCCAAGGTGATCAGTGCTATGTCTTCATCACTTTAACAGTCCAACAACAACTAACACAATAACAAACTAATGCACATGAGAAAAATGCATGATGTTGTTGGCTTGCCTGAAACTAGTCTTGAACTCAAGACTTCAGGGTTGTAGTGAGAGGTTAGCGCATTTCAAAAAAAGTTTTAAGGACTAACCAAAAACACGCGATTTTTAACATGCTTGCAATAACAGCAATTGAGGGTGCTGTTGGCTGAGTAGTTAGCGCGTTGGACTACAAACCCTGAGGTCTTGAGTTCAAGACTACTTTCAGGCAAGCCAACATTATCATGCATTTATCTCATGTGCATTGGTGTGTTATTGCGTGTTGGACTGTTAAAGTGACGAAGGCATAGCTCTGATCACTTTGGCAGTACACGCAGCGATTAATACTAACATATCCTAATGCACTTCACAGCACCCTCCTTCTTCGGTATTGTAGCAGATCCGTCGGCGAAGTAAAATAACTAATAAAATGGCTATACTGCTTAAACAACTCAATGCTTTTACTTGACACCAGAGAGCCTTGCAACACTGCTCTACAAAAAACGCGCAATAGCAGAGTTGTAAATGAATTAAGCTTTCTATCTCTCTCCCACTTCACCACCTATTCTCTCTACTCTATCCCTTTCCCAAGAAGGCAACACATTAATTAATTATCTGGTAGGCATTAATTGCCTGATTGTGTTACTTCTCTTTGGAATAGGTACACAATTCGAAAAAAAAGTTTTAAGTGTTTCCCGAGAGGTTTATAGTTCTTTATTTTGCAAAGACTCTACTCCAATTGAAGTTATATTTAGAATGCTAATCCACCGCTACACACATTCTTAAATCACATTTAAGAGATATAGTTTTTTGATGCTAACACTGAGGCGCGTTAAATACCCGATTTGGCACATTCATTGCCCAAAAGTATATCATTGTTATTCATTAATCTTACTGCCATAATAATTTAAAGGATAATTTTTCTTTTTTACACATTTTGTTTGTCTTCGCATGTTATAAAATACGCGTGTGTGTGTGTGTTAAACATTTTTAGCTTAATCATCAGTAAAATTTTCATCAATTTAAAATTATGACAGTGAGGACATCTAGAAGTGAGCAGGTCTAAAAGTTGTTGTGGTTTGAGTAAATGTCCCTTTTTTTGTAACTTAAAGTCTATAAAAATCTCATTAGGTATAAAAGTGTTTAGATTAATTTGGTTTAGGTGTGATAATACAATGACGTAAAATTTGATTTTAGTTAAAGTGTGCAGCAAAATGAAAATCGTCCATAGCGACCTACAAAATTATTTAAAATCTTATAAATTATCTTTACCGTCTATCTTAACCGATAGACTATGCTTCTAGAAATCAGGCAATTATTAAATAATTACCAGCAGCATTTTTAATGTATTTTTTTATGACCACGGTCAATATTCTTTAAAATTTTTTCAAGTATTTCAACACGATTTAAACCATTAAAAAATAAGTATAATATATTTTCAGTAATATATTTTCAGTTTAGTGTGGTTCAAAACGTGCTTCCCATATTACAGATAAATTTTATGATAAGTTTTATTTTGAAATCTTCCGAAATGCCTATTTTTTATATACAATTCGTTCATATAGGAACTTGCTCAATTAATAGCTTTAACATTTTTATTGTGGCTACAGTAGAAGTACTGCGTATAATATCTGATAGCTTTGTGCTGCTTTAAGATTTATTGTCCTCACTTTTATAGTTTTCTATAGAAATGTACGTAAAATTCAACTAAATTTTCGCCTCGTTCATAAAAAATAAACCTTCTTTTTAGTAGAGAAACAATGAAAAATAATAACAATATGCAGCAGTTGTAACAACAGTAATAAAATACAATTTAACGTAATTAAAAGTTTTAGTGATTGAATCATTGACAAAAGTTATTTTGTATAGAAATTGTTAAAACCTGCTAGGATGCCATTTCGCCCATGCCATTCAGAATCTATTTGGAAATTAAAATGTTAAATATTTTTTCTTTCATCTGCTGTATTCAAAGCAACTTTGCACAGCAGTTCGAGAGAAAAGTCATGAATATAGAGAAACTTTTGAAGTGAGTTAAAATGGAGAAACCGAAACTGCCCAGTGGTAAAAATACCCATTATGTAATCCCTGATGTAAGCAATATTTAGTAGCAGCTAGTTATAACGCTTTGGTTTATTTCTCCACTTAGATTTAACATAAGCTTGTAAGAGGCTGTTTAATCGATGCGCTCTCGTTTAAAAAGCAATCTACGACGTCAGTACATGTCGCTACTGTGCGATCAAATAATAAGTGGAACTGTAAGCGAGCTTGTTGTTGCAATATAGCCCAAAAGTATGCCACAATCTTTTACTTTGTACATATAGGGGATAACCCAGTGGAAACTGAAACGAAGTATCTAGATAATAATCAATGATGCCAGGATGCGTTCTAAGCGAGCTAAGTACTTAGATTGTAATGTACGTGTAAACTAATATGTTAGAATTTCGTTGTATTTCATAGAATTTATTCCTTATATTTACAAAGTAAAAAATCGTGGCCTACTTTTGAGCTTTATTTCAACAACAAGCTCTCTTACAGATCCACTTATTATGTAGTCACACAGCAGCGACACGTACTAACATCGCAGCTTACTTTTTTTTGGAGAGAGCGCATCGATTAAACAGCCTATGACACGCTTATGTCGCTTAGAACGTCATTTTGACATCTTTGATTATTATCTAGGAACTTGGTTTCATTTACCACTGGGTGGTAAACATTTAAATTTCATTACATGTTTTGTTGTACTCGAAGTATTTTTTACCCATATTTTTGTTGTTTTTTATTGTTTTTGTAAAATATGGACAATTCAAGTTTTTAATTGGATTGGAATATTTAATGGAATTATGCGTTGTGCTCCCAAAGGTGTTGCTGGTGTTTGTTTTTCTGTTGAGCATTTTTAATTGTTGTACAAATTTAATATTCAAAGTTGTATTTAATGTTGACGGAAAGGTTTATTAGAATTTGTTGAAAAGTGATATTCTGAGTATAAAGAGGAATGTTTCGTTTATTGGCTAAAAATAATTGCAGTATATAACAATTAATTTTGTGGTCTTGAAGAAGAACAGCATGGTTCCTTATTTTACTTTTTAATTTGGTCTTGAGTTTAAAATAAGTGATGACGATTTCTTAACTCAAGAGTTTGTTTTTTGTTTAATCTAAAAAGAAAATCCTTTAGTAATTTTTTCAATTAAGAAGAATTTCTTCGATAATTCTTTGAATGGATACACCAATTCCTTTGTAAACACAGAAGAGAAAGAGCTTCATTAAAAATTCAAATTCTTTGTTATTGAGTCAGTTTTGAATACAAAACTTTTTCTCGTTTTTTTTTATGAATCACTGTGTTTCATTTCATCCCACCTTACTGTGATAAAAGAAAACAGAATCAAACTGAAGTATCAAAAAGCAGATTATTTAACTTGTTTAATTGAGTGAACTAAAAATGTCCTTTATTTAGAAAATAGATCTACAAACTTCAATGGTTTCAAATAAAAGAGTAACACAATGTTGCAAATTCTGTGAAGAAATTTAAGGCATGAGTTTTGTTCTTTCTAATGTTCTTTTATTCTAGATTGTGACCAGAATATTTGTGGCAAAAACAGAGGAAACTATTGTTGAATGATATTTGATTTTTTTTTGTTAAAGGAAAAACTTTGTAAATTCGTGCTAAATTGGTTGCAAAATAATTACAATTGAAACTCAAATCCATGTCTAAGATGAAATACATGGAAAATTTTACGCCAAATCGGACGCTTTGAATTTCTTTTTCATTGCCTTAATTTTGTGTTTTTTTTAGTAACCTTCAAACGAGCCTTTCTGGCAAATTATGAAATTTTTTTTTAATTACTCGTTTTTTGCTCATAACTTTCTTAATAATGATCGCAATTGGAAAAATTTTTTAATATTTTTGGATAGTAAAATAAAATAAAAAAAAAATATTCCAATTTTTTTTATATTGATTTTGGGATTTGAAATTTCGAATCGTGTTTTTCAAAATTAGTGGATTCTTCGATTTTTTTTTAAATCTTTAATTTTTAACTTCTATCCATACACAGAAAAAAGTATCATCAAACTGCAACTAACAATTTCAATTGTTAATATGTAATTTAAATTCAAACATATATTTTGTTGATACAACAAATTTAGTTGTTGATACGACAAACACAGAAATTTTTTTCAACAAACTGAACTAACAAAATCTTTTGTTATGTATTGTGAAAAAAATGAACAATCATCATTGTTGATATAACAAATGAATGAACACATATAAATGAAACAAAGCAAATCAAGAAATTTTTTTCAACAAACTGAACTAACCAAATTTTTTGTTAAGTATTGTGAAAAAAATTAACAATCACCATTGTTGATATAACAAATGAACACACACACGTAGATGAAACAAAGCAAATCACGTTTTGTGTGTATTCGTTATTTGCGTATTTGATAACGAATTGCTCTGTAGCTGAGAGGTAAGAACGTTAGTCTTTTAGTCCAGAGGTCGCCGGTTCGATTCCGCCCAAAGACATTTAGTGTTTTTTGCAGACAAGCAAAAAGTCGCTTCGAGGATTGTGTATAAAAAATATTGTTAATACAACAACTATTATAGTTAAAATTTTTTCGGAAAATCAACAATTCATATTGTTGATATAACAATAATATTAATTGAAATAAATTTAAAATCGACAAAAAAATTGTTAACATTTTTTTCTCAGTTTCCATTAACTTACAATTTCGTAATTGTATTTACGAAAATCGTTGTACGTTCAAAATCAATTAATTATTTAATTGATATAACAAAAAAATAAATTGTATTTACAATTTTTTTTCTGTGTACAACAACTTTTAAGCCCGGGGTGGTAGTGATCTTTTTATAACTACAATTTTTTTTTGATTTTTGAAAATTTCGAATGCAAAAATCATGGAATTTTAAAATGTTGAAGAATAAAAACTTGGTTAAATGATTTAGCATAATAAGACGACTAGCGTAGTTAATTAAGTTGGACAGATTGCCAGCTTACGAGTCAAAACCAGCCAACTTGGGTTTTAGTTGGTCCCGTTGTGTTAACTATAGAGGAGACTTGAAGAGAGATCATATTTCTTCAACACCTCCCTGTTTAGTTCAGTGCTAAGCCACTCGGACAACAAGAGGGAGAGACATAGAGAAACTGGGTTAATGACAGAGGAGGTGTTCTACATTCTCTTTCTCCTCGTCATTATTGCACCTTCTACAGAACTCGTTATACTGTAGATTCAATTGCTTGTAATCAGCTTGCAGCTAATGCGTTATAGTGAAAATTACTCTTGATGGGGTATTGCGAGGAGCACCTGTGATCATCAAACCGGATGCTCGCAAGGATTCTTTTTATGCTCCGACAGTAAGTGATCTCTTCTAATGCAGTCAACGATACATAAGTATGCGCTTTATTATCATGTAGAACAGCCACTGAGGTTTGCTGGGATTTATTCCCCATAACTTCCCTTTGGTTCTTCTACATGCGTGCGTGGATAGCACTAAAACTGGATTAAAATAAGCATTTTTATACCACTATATCATGAAAAAATTTCGTTTTAGTGCTAATGTTTCCACTATCACTAAACGCAGATTTAGTGCAAAACACTGCACTACACTCAATTAGTGTAAATTTTGAGTCACTAATAAAAAAAGTGCATTTAAATATACTCGCACTAAACTTTAAAAAAGTTAACTTTAAATTTAGTGCTAAGCTTTTACGTTGCAATCGAATTAGTGAAGAAAAAAATTGCACTAAACTGAATATTGCGTTTTTACGCCGAATAATTTAATTTTAGTGCAACATTTTTTAACATCACCATCACTAATATTTAGCACAATAATTTTGTACTTTCACTTAGTATTAGAGGAAACTGCAAAGTTAGTGCAGTACCGCCATTCCTTGTACACAGCAGTCTTATCCGCCCTTGACTGGACGTGGCGGTGGCATAACTGCCAGACAACGGAAAGTGTATTTCTGTTTAATAAAAAGTATACAGAAAAATGAAATCAATTTTTAGTTATAAAAATTGTTAATTTAATTATAAAAGTGATAAGATTTAAACCTAACATGAAATTTGTAGTATTATCTCAATAGTTATAGTTAGAAATATTTACGAATGTAAAATCAGTTGATAGATGATAGATATGCCAGCACTTTTTGATTTAATAAATAATGACAGAGCTTCCAATTTTAAGACTTTTTGTGCTTTTCCTAGTTTTAAAGCCGAATCTTACAGAAGTCTATTTATATAAAATTTCCAAATACTTAAGCATATATCCTAAATATCTGCTTATTTATTTTGTACAGCACTTAGACATATTAATAATCATATAGAAATCCCATAATATTTAGAAATACTTTTCTACTTAAATAAATTTCTGTTTGTAAGTGCATACTTTCACTTCCATCATCCACTTTACAAATTTAATAAGACACAGTAAAAACATAATAAATCTTGTTACCACCTTTTAACATTTTTATCATTTTGTTCATCCATGAATTTATGTTTTTTTTTGTTCGGAATTTTCTGCATAATAATGAGTTTTTCCATTAAAGACATAGATGTCATTTAGAATATTATTTTAGAATTTTATCTTTAACAGGGTTTTTTGTTGACACCTACACATGCCGAGCATTACTACTGCTGCTGGTGCTGTCGTTGCACTTCGTGCAAATATGAAAATAATAAAGATTTTTATAATACTGTATACATATATATTGTGCTTCAGTTTTTTTGTCGAAATTTTAGTGCTAAAGATGAAAGTAATATGGAGATGTTGAATTTTGCTGGCGGTAGAGGGAAGTTATTCTATATGCTCAAGTATTTGGAAGTACTCTAAAAAATCTATGAAGTTAAACACATTCACCACAAATATTTATAGTATTTAATGAGATTTTAACAAACATTTTTTTATTTTTGATTTGGACTACATATATATTTTTTTATATATTGTATTTAGAATTGGGGGTTTGTCTCTCGTCTCCTAGTAAGTTTTTGCAAGTTAACAACATATTGCTAGATACTTTTTTAAATAAGTTATTACAAACATAAGAAGTTATATTCAGCCTAGTTCATACTCTTAAACATTATCAAATTTTTCAAAATTTTTTATAACATTTTCCGATTTGTGCTAATTCTTTTAGCGGCCAAGCACACGCATAAGACAGTGGTGACCTTGGAGGGAACACAGAGAAAATAAATGTTTCTATTCAAATACCAAATTCACTAATCCCAGCAAAAATATCATTTATCAATTCAAAAAATATCATGTTTCCGGAAGCAGTAAAAACGTTCATGCCTTTCACATGCGATCTTTTAAAGCGCTGCTGAGGATGTTCAAAAAGAAGGCAGAGATCTCTCACTGTTCGTAATGTTTAAATTACCAAGTTAGTCAGTATTTTCATTTCTCCAACACAAACTCCAAGATAAACAAAATCATATTCAGTAGCATTGTAGCTTTCAACAATATAGCTTCTAAAGAATTGTCGCACGCATTGTTTCAAATAAACACTAATACATTTGAAAACTCAACACCCATTTTAAGTATGCTCTCTTTTTATATTTCCCTCCTATTGCATGGAAGAGAGATATTTATAATAAAACACGATTTCTTTTGTCTGTAGTTTAACGGTGACAAAATGAGACATGATTTTAGAGCATTTTCGATGCTTCGAAAGAAGCGCTGTTTTATATCAAAAACAAGAGCTCCAAAGTGGACATCGCGAACAAAAATCATGCATGTTCGAAGCGCTATTCAAAGCAGTAGAAACAACAAAACTAGCTTCTCTCGCTTATAAACCTGCTTCGGCCGAAGCAGCGGTTTTTGCTGAGAATCAAAGGATAATTTGTTCAATTTTAGTCCTGCAAAAAAAAAATTGCTAAATTCAAATGCAGAAATTTGTAATAATTTATTTGAAAAATTAATAAAATGTATATTAATAAAAAAACATTTTGCAGAATTAAAAAAACAAATAAAAAAATTTCATAATTTTATCATGTTGCCAGCATTGAGGATAGCCAAAATAAAATGAAACCAAATTATTTCTCAAACCAAATAATTCAACAAATAGTTGTGCCGCATTGCTTTTAATTTTAATAAGCAAATTGAGGGCAATCTTCTAGGTACTAGAAACACATAACCACCATATCTTTTATATATTATTGTATGGCTTCTGATTAGTGGCCACCCGAACTAAAAAATGTTAGCAATTTCATACATCGACCAAATAACAATCTCTAGATCGCTAGAATCTCTAAAATCAAGAAACAAATCACATATGTCACGAAAATGGCACAAATTAGCGAAAAATATATCTGTGTGGACTTATCATAACATCTTAAGTCGAGTTATGTTAAAATCGAGTTAAAGTCATATTCTAGTGTAGGTAAAGGGCTCTGATGAGTATACTGTGATAGTCTCGAAACAGCTGTCAGTTCAACCTTCCATTCATCCAAAATTTTCTTTGATTGTTCAAGATTTACATGCTTAAAATTTCTTTCTTAAATAAAAAATAATTTGATCGAAAGATTAAATTGTAAATGAACTTAAGCCAAACTAATTAAATATCTTTGGATAAAAGCCATACAGTTCTGCTAAAAATTCATAGCTCAACAATTTTAAAATTGTTAAGATTCGCTTAGGACTTTTATATAAAACACCACGAAGAATTTTTTTGTATGTAACTTTAGCCCTCTAACTCTTGGTTGTATGTTTCTTTTTGTCTCTTTCTTAAAATAGGGTCAAACAACTCCTATGCAGCGGCGATATTGCATTCTAAAAAGTTCTATAAAATTGTTTCCGTGACGATTTACAAGAAAAAGCTCAAAACATCTTATACCTTAAACGTTGATTAGCTTAGGTTGTGGGAGCAGTCACAACTTAAGAAGTGACCCATTTTGATCCGTTAGCTTCGTCCCTTTGTGATACCCAAGAGCATGCTGATTAAATTAAGTATGGGGATAATTTGACTATCCCAAAACTGTCGAGACTGTCTAAGTCTGGAAGTCGTTGTAATATAGACCCATTCTTCTAGCATGGGTCCGGATAATCCAGTGCCCTGTGAGCACTGTAACTAATAGTTTCGTTCTAGTTCTGCAGGGCCTGAGTAGATCGGTCATGTTATGCAGTTTGTAGTGGGCCACCACACGGCAGCAGCCTTCCTGTTCCCACATATATAGTGCCATCCTGTATGATTAAACTGTATTACTAGCTTAGCGTGAGATAGAGGAATGTCAATGAAGTGGCAGATCATTGAGTTGCTCAATGTCACACCTTGTTTGACAATTCCGTCGACATATTGCTTCCGGGGCAATCCGAGTATCCAAGAACTCAATCTGTAGTTATT
Source organism: Panzeria rudis (assembly GCA_956483635.1). Lineage (NCBI taxonomy): Eukaryota > Metazoa > Arthropoda > Insecta > Diptera > Tachinidae > Panzeria > Panzeria rudis. Next base: position 136,692,659 of record OY101449.1, on the reverse strand, counting down.
TTCGAATGTGTCGGTATCTTATTTATAGATACAATCGCTTTGCTGTCGGTAAATATAAAGATATATTGTGGTACTCTATAATATATAAGCCATCTTGCTTACTTGGTTATAGCGCAGGTTATTGCTTGCAGGATGCTGTAGCTATACTGAAGCCTAAATGTAAATATTACATTGAACTTTTCGCCATTGAAACCTCCGCCAGTTCTATCACCTCTTTTGAAGATATCTGTGAAAAGTTTGATCACTCCGTCACCCTGCTGGGCACGAGTGAGGGAAAGAGTATAATCCAAAAACTCTTGCATATTGTTTATAATTACCAAACTTTCTTAGGAAAGTTACACGTTTTAATAATTCCAAAAATGTGTAGGGGATAATAGTATCAACGCAAAAGTACTCCGTATGTACATAAATATGTACTTCTAGGACTTATTTTAATGTGGCCTCTTAAAAAAAAAACAAACGAAAAGGAAAAGGAAAAAAAACATCATAATTTACACTAACGCCTTTGTCCTTGTTACTTTAGTTGCTGTTGAAAAAGTTGCATTTCAAATAATTTTTGTTGCTGACACAGCACTAAGGATATAACAGCTAACAACTGTTGGGTGATGTTTTATAGTCTAACCGTGAAAACACTATGGCAAAAAGTTTTAACTTTAGACTTTTGTCAAAAAGTTACATAAAGTAAAATTGGCTAAAGCTAAAAATATAACATGAAAAAGGCAAAAATAAAATATGATTTAATATGTCTTGTATGTGGCAAAATATAAGCATGTGCTTCATATATAATCATTACTCTCTGACACTGGTCAGCAAATTTAATTTTTCCTTCAGTGCAAGCTTTTGCTTTAATTTTCAAAGCAAACACTTGATGTCTAGCATCAGATATAAATTTATTAAACATTGTATAAAAAACTAAAAGCTCTCAAGCTAATTTTGTCAGTAAATCTAATGAAAATAAACATTAATTATTGCTTAAAGCTATTTTTCTTAAAATTAAAAGAAAAAAGGAGAAAGGGTGTACAAAATTTCCTACTAGCCAAGTAATAGTGGTAACTTTAGCAGCAATTATTATGACGATCCCTGGAAGTACGCCATCAAATTTTTAGCATCTTCATTACGGTGTCTTGAAAAGTGGCACAAAGAAAAGTTTTCATTTTAACATGTTTCAGAAAAAAAAAAACAGAACGTTATGTCTACAGAAGTCTCAAGTAAATGCGAAACTTTTCCTTCACTCTCACTTTGTCATTATTAAATTTTTATACGAGTATCACACTCCTTTTTTTGCACACAGCTTCTGATACTTTAGCGTTGATATGAATGGCAGACAGTGCAGATTTTATCTTGTTATTTTTCTATTTTCTTTACTTTTGCTACTCTTGACTTTTTAGTTTGTTATAGATTTTTATCTAAAGCCATTATTAGTTTTATGTTTCACATAAAAGTTCAACAAATTATACCATTAACTACAAGGAATACGTCAACTAAAATGACGTTGTTGATGACAAGAGTTAGCATAAAAAATAATAATAATAAAAAAGAAAAGAAAAAAAATCCATACAACAACTCAAATGATATGAAAGAGAAACTAACAAGTCTTGTGGCTATATGTGACAATTTATTAAGGAGTTAAAGATGTACATACCCAGCAGAAATCTATTTGGTACAAGGAAGCAGTAAGATTAATTAGAAGCGCTTCGGAGATGCACAAAATCGCACAGTGCATCTCGTCTGCCTTACGAGGATGCAATAACGGAAGCTAGTGAAAAAATTTACCACACACACGACCCACTTCGTCGGCTATTTATATTTTTTCAAGTGTTTTAAGCCCGAAGCACCGACCAACCAGACGCGACACGAACAGCAATCTATTGCCTACTCACTCTTGACAGACTGGCGTTCAAAAGAGAAATAAAAAAGTATTGGTATTCAATTTTGGTTTGTTTTTCGCATACATACCTGATATTTGCAACACTTTTATTTGGATAAATGAAACAAGAACATATAATTGTTGTCTCTTTCTCAAACGGCTGCCCTCAAAAAATCATTTGGGCAATTCACAATTGTCGTGTCTGGCTGCTCGGTGCCAGAAGTTTTCTATTCAGCTCACACTTTTTTATAGTGCATCTTCTCTCGCTTACGTGTATACAAATATGGATGAGAGTGTTATTTTTACATCGTAATTTGATTTTGTGTTCTTCTATTGAATTATGTATGAAAATAAATGTGCCTCGGTAGGTTAGTGGTAATTGTTCTATCCCACCATGCGGAGATCTTGGGATCGGTCTTGATTCAATACACGAACAACAAGCATTTAATAAAAGTAAATTGTAGTGTAATATAATTTCCAATTGTATTTGTACCATTTAATACATAAATAAATATGGAAACAATATAAAATAATGGCAAATAAAAAATTAACCCAAGTGTAGGTATAGGTATAGGTTGCGATATAAAGGGAAACTTTTTTTAAATTATATACATATAAAAAGGACGTGAAATTAATGCATCTAGGATGCGCAGAAAGAAGCTTATAACCCGAGACTTACCAAGTGGGTCATCCCATACAAAAATCATGTAATACCGCAGCAGGCTGGTAAGGGAGAGTACCGATCTCTCTCCCTTACAAACCCGCTTCCGGTAGACGGATATATTTGCTGGGTATATGCGTTAACATATGAAGGAGATTGTTTTGTAGCCGTATCAAAAGTTGTAGTTTATAAAATTTTTTATAATTTTCTCTTTTTGAAATCATAAAGTTTTGAATAAGAAAAATAAAATGTTACTGCTACTTTAAGTATTCATTTACTACAATAAAAAATTAAAAGAACAATTAAATAAACAACCACCTAAACAATTCAATTTGAGTGATTTATAATTGCGCTTGAGTATTTGAACATCTTTGACATTTTTCGTGATAGTTCATAATAAAAGATTGCCCGATTTCTAAAAATGACAAGAGACCTACAATAGTCATTCATGAAAATAACAAGTGGACAAAAATATCAATGCTTTCAATTTTAGTAATAATTAAAAAAATATTTTTTGTTGTGGGTTAAGCTAAACTAAATATGTATTTGCATTTCGTTGGTGCTATAACTATACCAGTTGGAAAACTTTACAAAAATGATGATTAAGGATCTACTGATAGGTTGGCATTAGCATCAACAGAATGCATTCGTATAGATTAGTTAAACACACAACAAGTAAATATATTTCCTGAAAATATCTCGAGTATTTCTATAGCAATTGGATTAAAAAGCAAATTAGTTCGAAATAATCACATTAAAATAACACGGTGCTACCGTGGAAAAAAGACTTGGAAAACAACCTAGCGTGGATTATGGGTCTTGTTGAGTACATGAAAACATGTATCACCAAATTTCAGAAACACCCTCAAATTCCGAAGTTAGTCCAAAAACACTTTTCAGTGATGTTTCTCAACTTATCGACCAATAACTCAGTCAGTTTTTGTCTGATATTAAGTTTTTTAAAGGGCTTGAAAAGAAAAGTGATTATGTTTTAAAATGACGTGCGCTTTTTGATAAACTTGTAAGTTATTGATATGATTATTTCGAACGTATTTGCTTGGTGAATTCAAATTAATTATTATTAGGCTAAGGTTCGTAACGTTATATTCAAAAAGAATTAGGCACAATCAATATTCCAAGGAACAAAGGAAAAAGTAGCATCAACTTAAAATTTCAGCGTACAACAGAACGGAGTAGTGCCACTTTTGGAAGCCGCTACATTTCTATCATCAGTGATCAAGTATATTTTGCTTACCACCACTTGTCAGATGGCTCTGGTGAATGCGATTTTTAATTCTTATATATACAACTTTTTCGTGAAAATTTAATACGAGAATTAAATCACTTACAAGCTGACATTAACTGCACTTTCCCAGCGTTGCCATAGGTTTATTTTTCCTCATTTCCATTTTTGTAAACTATTGTTTTTGTTAAGAATATCGAAAAGAAAACGAAATTTATCAACTTTTTTGATTTCAGTAGCTCTTTATTGCTTATTTTGATATGAAAGCTTATAAAAATGTGTACCAATGTATAAAGAAAATTTAGTTCTTAACATAACATGGTGTTAATTTTTCAAATCGGATGAAAATTGTAAAAGTTATTCATTAACACTTTTTTCCCCCAAATAGATCAGTTTTATTATGCAAAGTGTTTTGTTTGTTATAATTTTTTTTTCAAGTTTAATAATTTTTTTTTTATTTTTTATTAAAGAGAAGTAATTAATGCCTATCACTTAATTAATTAATGTGTTACCTTCTTTTGGGAAAGGATAGTGTAGATAGAACAGGGAGTGAAGTGGGACAGAGAGCTAGAAAGCTTAATTCATTTACAACCCTGCTATTGCGCGTTTTTTTTTTGTAAGGCAGTGTTGCAAGACCCTCTGGTGTCAAGAAGAGGCATTGAGTTGCTTAAGCTGTGTAGCAATTTTAATTACCTCTTTTACTTCGCCGACGGTTCTGCTACAATACAATATGCCTTCATCACTTTAACAGTCCAACAACATCAACACAATAACACACCAATGCACATGAGAATAATGCATGATGTTGTTGGCTTTCCTGAAACTAGTATTGAACTCAAGACCTCAAGGCTTGTAGTCAAGGGCGCTACTTACTAGGCCAACAGGACCCTCAACAGCACCTGCAACTGTAAGCCCATTTTAACAAAAATATCAATATCCTCAAAAAACTGTAGAAAAAATAGAGTTTTATAGATAAACATAAAAATAACAATTGTTGAATTTGAAAAATTACGAACAAAATAAAAAAAGCGAAACTTTTGATAAAAACTTACTTAATTTCTTGGGATATGCATATATTTTCTGAAAGCCTAATTCTCTACCTTTCTAATACTTTTTAAAAATTTGAAATCGGTCTAAAAATGTGTGAGTTAGAGATACTAAAGTACTACGGCCTACCCTGGGCCAGTTTTTACAAAATAATTAAAAAATTTGAGGGAGTTTCAAAATCTTTAAAAACTGTTTTTTTATATCGTCAACTATGCCTACAACCCACCTAGTGGGGGTTATGCTTTTCTAATTCTGACAAAAAGTGTTTTTTGTGGCAGAGTATAATTAATTTAAAGTATTTTTTACTGTGCAAACAGTTAATTGAAAGAAAATTTATTCTGTGTAGTAACAGTTGCAAACATTATATATGTAACTATTGATGCGAAATGTGATATAATCAATATATTTTTAAATAAAAGAACATGAACAAATTTAAACGTTTATTTTTAAATTAGTATCTTTTGCTTTCACAAAATTTTATTTTCTATTTGTTTTCACCATAAAAGTTTCCTTGAGAAATAAATTGATTCATAAGCCAAAGTCTGATAAACAATTTCACTCTTCAAAAAACAATCAATGAAGTGTAAAATGTTCAAGAATTTTTTTGTTTGTTTTCCATTGTCTTTTTACAATGTCTTTATTTCTATTTTTGTTACAGTTAAATTGTTAGCAGATGGAGTACAATCTCTTCATTTAGAGTCAATATATTTATCAATCATATTTGATGTAATATTTACACATGAATGTGTCTCATACGTTTTGATAAACAAGCGCATAAATAAAATGATTTGTGTGAATTTTAGATAACTAGACAGATAGATAATTCTTGTGATTTATTTTTTATGTAAAATAAATCAAAAATATACATTAAAATTTCATATTTTTAGAAAGCATTTCGGAGAACAGATTGAAGAAAAATATTTAGGATTTGTGGCTGATGTTTGAAAATTGTTGGCTTTACTTTACGTACTTAACTTCGAAAATGTCTGAGTTTTTCGTGCATGAGAGATGTAATAAATTTAAGTTGAAAATTACTATTTCGTCTCAAGTTCAAGACTTGAACTACTTGAAATTCAAATTTTATTATTTCGCCTTAGCTTCGTTTTAATTCAATTTTTCAATTAAATTATATTTCTATTTAGAGAGAAAACTGGATTAAATCAATACAGGTCGACTAAAATTCATATTTTAATTGCTAAGAAACTCTAAAGGCATATATGTAGCTACGAATGAACGCCGAAAACATTCACACACAGTAGTAGTCGTAATCCCGTCAGCAAAATACACTGGAATTGTAAAAAACAATAAGCTTAAACAATACATAAAGAAAAAATAGTAAATATTTATAATCCTCAAATGAAACAGGTGAAAAACAACAATAAAAGTGACTTTACAAGAATTGATTCAAAGAAAATGATATTCAATTAATTGACTTAAAACCGTCCTCCCTAGTCGTACAAAGAAAACACCTAATTTCATTTTCAGTAAAGAAATTCAATGAATTAGTAAATATTTTGTTTAGGAACGGCCCTACAAACAAATTTGAAATACACACAAAACTGTCTCAATCATTTCATTGAAAAAACCCGTTTTTTACTGTAAACAAATTGTCCAAATCTTGAAAACTATTTTTCTTAAAATATTTATGAATTCTGAACATAATGATTAACTAAATCAAACAAAAGTATTTACTGGATATTTTGTAATATTTCAAAACAACATTTTTATCTGATTTTATGAAACAATTACTATAAAAATACTTACAAATTCTAAACAAAATAGTTTATTGAATAAAACAAAAATATTTACTGGATTTTTTGTAATATATCAAACAAGTTTTTTGTCCAAATCAGTTCATACTATTTTTTTATTATTTTTAAGTTTTAAATAATAACATCATCATCTATTAAGCGTTTATGAAATTTCACTTTGTTAAATTTTTAGCTCTGTTTGTTTATCTAAAGACTCTAAAAAATAATTGAGAATTAACAAAACGACATTAACGAATTGATTTACTCAGAAATCCACAGTAAATAAACTTGTTACAATCGCATTCCTGTTATTGTGAATTATGTGTACGTCGTCATCGACCTTGTTTTCTTACGACATATAAAGCTCTTCTTTCTTTTTTGTTATTTTTCATGTTTCCGTCCGAAATAAAAGCTAAACAAAATATTCACTGATTCAGTAAAAAATATTTACTGAAAATAAAATTTTATTTTAGACAAGCTTTTGTTTGAAAACTTTTTGGTAAAGCTGTAAGCGGTAAAGAGCTCTTAGGAAGAGACAAGATGGTCTCGAAACACGCAAGTTCAAAAATCCTTGCAGTCACATTTATCTTTGTCTTAATTATGAAAATATTCTCTCGGCATAAAAATATAGTTGAATTAAAAAATTGGATTAAAAACAAACTTGAGCTGAAATAATTATATTTCTTTGCTTAATTGTTATTAATTAAAATTTTATTGACAAAGTAATATTAGAATAGCATACCTGCAGATAAGCAGAAGTTTCTGATTTCATGGCCGCTACATTATCTCTATAGCGCTTTTCAAACCTTTCCAAACAAAAAAAGAATTTTGAAAATCGGTTAACAAATGCTAGAGTTATGCGTGTACACAAATACAAAATACACACAAATTGATAACCTGGGCTCAAATCGTCACATCCGTGACACGTCAATCGTATAAAATGTATGGGATTACAGTACGTGCACGTATGTGACGAGTAGTGCGTTTACGGATGTGACAATTTGAGCCCTGGTCTTTTTTTTGAAATCGTTTAAAAATTACGAAAATTTAAATACTATTTTCCATTATACTTAAGGATAAAGGATACTTTAGCATTTAAGATGCACAAATAGTAGGAAGCTATATCCTTTTCAATCATTATTTGTTAAGAGGATACTAAAACCTTTCGAATGACGTCAAACCTGTTAGTATCCGATGCCGAGCTCTGAAGCTATTCAATCATCAATAAAATGAATTTTTCTCAAAAATTGCCGAGATGCCCAAGCTGAGACGTCTATAAAATATAAACTATAAGAGGTATCGAAATAATTATTTCACTATGTGATGCGGACACAATAGTAGAAAAAATCGTGTCCTATTTTCGATTTAATCGTAAGTGAAATGTTGTAAAAAATAAACTTTTTTATTGAAATTAAAATATTATGGGCCAAAAATTTTTATAACTTTTAAAACACAGGCCGTAAAGTTTTATCATAGGCGATAGTTTATGTATATTCAACATATTGGAATATAAATAGTAAAAAGACCTTCTCCTGAAAAATTTAATCCGAAAATAGAGCTCAAAATATGCCCAATTTCATATAAATCAGAGCTAATAACAATCCGGAGCCCTGTGTTTGTGTCGAAAAATTTTTTAAATTACTCTATAGCGTTTTTGGATCTCTGCTCTTGTTAATTTAGTTTTCTTCTCCTTGAAACCGAAACCATTAACAAAAACTCCGAAATCAGATATTAGAAACTACCAAAACAAATCCCATGCAAATAGCCAAGTAACGAATTATTTGAGGGTGCTGTTGGCTAAGTAGTTAACGCGTTTGATTACAAACCCTGAGGTCTTGAATTCAAGACTACTTTCAGGCAAGCCAACAACATCATGCATTTTTCTCATGTGCATTGGTGTGTTATTGTGTTGGTTGTTGTTGGACTGTTAAAGTGATGAAAGCATATCACTAATCTCTTTGGCAGTATCGGCAGCGATTAATACTAACATATCCTTATACACTTCACAGCACCCTCCTTCGTCGGTATTGTAGCAGAACCGTCGACGAAGTAAAAGAACTAACAAAATGGCTACACAGCTTAAAACATGAATTAAGCTTTCTATCTCTCTCCCACTTCACCACCTGTTCTCTCTACTCTATCCCATTCCCAAAGAAGGTAACACATTAATTAATTAACTGGTAGGCATTATATTGCCTGATTGTGTTACTTCTCTTTAAAAAAAAAAGTAACGAATTATAAGTGTTGCAGTTTCTTCACAACAATTAAAAAAATGGTCTAATATAATTGGACTATTTAAAACTCCAATAATTAATTATTGAAACACAATTTGTTCTTTTCGAAAACTTTTGGCTTTTTGCAATACTCGCATGAATTTTTGGAATAAATATTTAAGTAAAGAATGAGAAATTCGTAAAAAATTGATAAAGAAAATTCTTAGAACATTGATTTAAAAATATTGATAGTATTTAACGCTAGTAAGACAGAAATCAAAAAGCTTAAACTAGTTGAACATGACAAGAAAAAACTTAGTGAACTTCCGTACCTTTGTTTCCGAAGATATTCGCGAAATGGCGACTCATCATACGATTTCCGCTCGTCTTTTGTTGCTGCCTTCGCTGGCAGTTCAACCTTCCGTACAACCAAATTTTACTTTGAATGTTCAATATTTACTTGCTTGAGAATTTCTTTCTAAAATAAAAATTATTTAAACGAAAGATTAAATTAAAAACGAATTTAAGGCATATTATATAAATTACATTGGATACAATTGATAAAGTGCATGCTAAAAATATTTCAATGAACTCTGCAATTTCACAAGTGTTTAATTTTTTTTTGCATTGCAATTATTACGCGTAGAATTTCAATTAGTTTGTACGACTCAGCATATTATTGATTTATATAATAATAACAAAAAAGAAAAGTCACGAATAACAAACAACTTGTAGATATACTTTTAAAATAAAGAGCTATGCCTTTTCTTTTGAATTGTCTCTATTTTGTGAGAATGAGAAACGAACTGATATGTTTATTTTTGTTAGCGGTTATATCGTTTTTAAATTTCCTTTATGTTTTTGTAAATAATGAAATGCGTAAAACTGCATCTTAAAGCGGAGGAAAAAAATATGTATGAGATAAATGTGAAATATCGCTTTGTAGGCAGAATAAAATAAAATAAAACATTGATTGATAAGTAGTTATATTAGCCACAGTAAAGGTTTTGATAATTTGTATCCAATACTGTTGCAGAAATAGCAATATAAACTCTAATCTATATTATTAAATTTTTAATTACCCATTAAATTCTAGTATTCATTATGTGATACTAATTTTTTTTATCTATTAATTACTATTTGAGCAAAGACTAGCAATTAAAATCATCTATGCCAGTCAAAATTTCATTAAGCCAGCAATAAAAGCAAATGGTATCCATTTCTGCTATCACTCTATCAAATTCCTTTAATTGCTTTTAAACAACAAATTCCAGCATCACACTATTCACTCAGTGTAAATGTCTTGCTTAAGATTGACAAGACCGCCCCGCTTAACCCTGCATTTAAATGAAGTACTTTGCATGCAAAATCATCCATATTTTCACTTAGAACTTTGAGGTTAGGTTTGCTCAATACACAGTTTGCAGCTAACTGACAAAAATTAAGTGCTCACAGCGTTCAATTTTCACTATCCTTTAAGGGTTTTATATGCTAAGCCGATATGAAAATAAGATACATACTCGTAAGTTTTGTGTGAAAATTTAAATTTTATTTTGGGTTGGCAGTAGATATAAAAGTTTGCGACATAATTATTGTAGTTATACTGTAGTTGTATGCACACAAACATACATGTATCGGTTTTGGTGGTATGCGGATGAAAACTATGTGTCATATAAAAACGATTATAACAAACAGACAATGATGGCTTGGGTCATATTTTATGTGACATGCGGTTGTGAATGAATGCTTACTCTTATGGCTTGAGTGAAAAAGGATCTCAACTCATTTATTGAATTCTTAGCGTGGTATTATCTCTGCATTAAAAGCAATTTATATAATTTCGAATTTTAATCTTTTTATGATAAAAAATTAATTGATTTTCTGTTTAATAAATTTCTAGCAAATAAGCCCTTATTCACAATATCCTTAGGCTGTTGTGTATGCTTGTGCTATTAAAAAAGAATAGTACAATACATCTCAAAAAAATTTTGTTTGTCTCTTTTGACAATTCATGAATTTTTATGGCAAATTAAATTTCAATGAGTTTCATTCCCACTATAAATGTCCGCAACATAATTTCATAGCACTCTGCATAGTGCTGGAGTACATTTGATGAACATTAATGTGGAAGTGTTAAATTGCAGCCACACACTTTTAGATGCTCGAAGCATGATTGAAAATTGTTTCAATCAATGTCACATGGTTTTTAAAAGACAAGTATTTCAAAAGCTTTCGATTTAAAGGTGTGATAATCATCTTTTTTGTATGGCACCCATAGAATCAAAAGAAAAATCAAACCAACTCACAGTGGTTCCAATAATATGGTAAGTGCGGAGTTTCCTAAACCAAATACAGAACGCTTGATTACAGTACGGATTTGTCAATGATTAAAATCATCATTTTAATTAAGCTTTATTAAAAAAATTTATAAAAATTATATAAAAAAATAAAATATAATTCCAGAAAGTCAAACCAAGCTAAAATAAGACACCTTTGGACTTAATCCTTAAGGGACATGGATTAACCATCTAATTCAAGCCCATCATTATTGAACTAAGACTTTCTTGCTTATAGTCATCCAGTCCTACACAGAAAAAATTAAGATCACAAAATATTAAAAAAAACATTTTAGTTTAAAAACAAATTAAATATTCAGTAAACGCCGAGTAGAAATTTTCCTAATACACATATTGGGGGCCACTTGGCAGAGCATGTGGCAAACCTAAGAGGGTTATCCTATTCGGCATGCGACCGGAAACTTGCTGGGATAGCCCATCTACAAGTTAGTGATTTAACATAAATTCTTGCCAAGTGGGAAACTATTGAGAGCTTGTTTAGAAAATCTTACACAGATTTTTAATCGCACACGGAAAATATGATCACCAAAAAATTTTCAAACAAAAATTTGTTTAAAATAAAATTTAATTTTCAGTAAATGCTCTTTGCTTAATCAGTGAATTTTTTATATGATTTTTGTTAAGGACGCAAACACAAAAAACAACAACAAAAACTATTTTTCTGTGTCGTAAACAAAACAACCCCGATGACAACATACACATAGAACAACAACAACAATTATAGCAAAAAGAATGCGATTGTAACAAGTTTGTTTACTGAAGTTTTCTGAGTGAATCAATTCGCTAATGCTGTTGGATGGATTCTTTCTCATTAAAGTTGTCTACATGCATTTCATTGGTGCTTAACCAAATCATCAGTATACGTCAAATACAATTTTGAACAGTTACAAGTCCTTTATGTAATGTACAGACTTTCAGAAACCATTTGAGAATTGAATAAATGATTGAATGAGAGAATATAATATATTAAAATATAAGACACCATACTCGTATATGTGACCTTATGTGTGTGTGAAAATGAAGTTTTGAGAAAAATGCATTTAAAGTACTCTACACCCTTTTAGATACCAGAATCCAACACAAGCTCCCTTTTCTCGGAGAAGGTCACATACATATATGTTTTATAAAAAATAATGTTAAAAGATTTTATAAAATAAATCATAGTAAGACATAACATGAAATATTGTTTGTCTCATTGGAAAACTATTATTAATAAATTATTAACTACTTATATATAGGATGATAATACCTGTAGTGAAATTCAGATATAATAAGAGTTCTGTATTTTAAACAATTTAACAAATATTTGCAAAGATGTATGTAATCCTTGCCGTTTAATACTTCATATACTTTTTCAGATGATAGAAATCTTTTACCAAGAAAATTTAAACGGTAACTGATATAAATAGGGCAATTGCCTATTAAATGATGTGTGTTTTCCTGTTCATTACGGCTACAGAGTGTACGAATGTCAATACTGTTTCCACTAAAAGCCCGGGGCTTAAATTAAGAAGTCCTCCTCTAGCTTTTATTATCAAGCTAACAACTTGTGCTGAATTACCACCGCAAAAGTATTGGGTGATATTATATTGAACTGTGGGATGCATATCATGAACTCTAGAGTCTCTGGCACTCATTACAGATTTCTCATATTCAGCGATTCTTAAAGATTCAAGAATACGATTGTGAAAAAATTTATTATTAGTCCTCCAAATCTCAACGTCCAGAGTTATACCAATTTCACTGCATACACTGCGGAAAATTTGGTGACAAATGATCCAAAAGTGCTCGTCCTATGACTAGAGAAAATGAGACTGGTACCAAAAGTAAGGAGTAGTGAATGGTGAAAAGAGACATATTGTGTAAATGGTCACATATTAACCATTTTCAGTCAATTTTGTTTGTACTCCGGCTAGTATTGTAGTAAACGGCACTGAACAAATTCAGTGCACATGGATCTAAGGCCCATCACATAGTATCTATATAATATAATATTGTCTCCCTTTAATGAGACTTCCATGCCACTCAGGAGGCTGTTCCATAACTATATTCAGCTATTAACTCCAGCTTAGCTGGTATTTATAACATTGAAATCTAAGTTCTCCTGTGGTCGAGTGGGTAGTGTACTAGCCTGTCATGCCGGAGCTTGTCGGTGCGAATCCTATCAAAGACACCGCTTAAAAAAATAAAATAAATACAATTTCTATTTGGATTTGTAACAATAAAAAATAAATTAATCGATAAGTACAGCTAAATTTTCGAATAATATTTATATATAATTTATATTATTCTACACCGATTATGACTCCATAAGATAGTTCGGAAACAAGTTACAAGGTGCATACAAAGTATCAATTAACCCCATCATAGGCCATCCCCATGTAAAAGTGGCTGGTCCGTTTCATAGGAAGTGTTAGAACTCGGACTGGTCCCTACCATCTGGGGACCGGTCACGTGACTTGTTTTGTGTCAGTTCCATTTACCGTAGGGTAATGATGTCCAATGGGACAGTCAAAAAGTGCTATGATGAAAGGTCTCTTCAGCAAGCAGTCGTGGCAGTCTATTGACAGGCAGATTAAGAATTTACAAATATGTAAATGATTTTCAAATATAAATACTTATATACTAAATTTCATTTAGTATATAAATATTTAAAAAAGATACTAAAACTTTTATGTGTCACTATTATTTCATCAACCACTGTATGTACATATATTTCCTATATTTTTGATATGTTTTTAGTAACATATATATAGTTTTACCAGATAAGTTAAATTTTTTCGTATTCAATTACGACTAAGTATTTAGACAAATACTAAAAGAGGTCTATAAAAATATTTCAAAGGTTTTAAATGTAAATGCTTTTATTTTTTGTGTTATACTAGGGTATTATTTTGTATTCATTATTGAATAATTATTTGCTACAAATAAAATATTATTAAAAGTATTCACAGATATTAAGAATTATGGATACGTTGTATTTATAAAAAAAATAATAATATTCTCTATTTAAACCAAATCGAATAACCCTGTGCTATTATAAATTGAAAAATATTACGCGATAGTGCTGATATTTGTTTTACACATTACGTATTTATATTTCTATATGGATTGTTATTGGTTACTGTTGCTTAAAATCATATAATTTATGCCTGCTTTTACTATGTAATAATAAATATTTGCTATAATTCATTTAACTATAACAAATTGAAATCTCTTACGGGTTTGGGGGGCTAATAGTATTTTCTAATTATATTTATTTATTATAGTTTAATTAATATGCTTACCAGTAAATTATTATTTAATTATTTAACAAATTAATAAGTAAGAATGTTTGTGATAGTTTAGGAGGGGAAATAAATTAATTGCTTTTTTCCACGCTATTGCAAAAGAGGGGGAATTTTTTGATATACTATATTTCATACGTAGGATTGAGGAAAAACACATATCAGATATTTTTCAGACGAAAAGAGTAAACACATAATTGTTTTTTTTTTCATTATAACATTCCATTAATTTTTATAGTTTCTGCCGTGGTTTTAAGATACAGGGTCATTGGTCAACAATGGGTACAATATAAAGAGATGAAATAAGTGTTTAAAAGTCGCAAAGTACGTATTTTGGCGATTCTGATTGAAATTTCATTTATGAAAATTTTTGTTTTTAAAAAATTCACAACAAAAATATCCTTTTTTCAATTAACATATAAGTAAATATGTAACAAACACAACGACTCATATTTTATAAAAATTTTTCCTTAACTTATGATTTAATTCACAATTTACTGAGGGAATTAAATGGATAAAAATTGCGATTTTCATACAAATGACACACGAATATCTGTACATAAGATAAAGGGTTTGTAACTGTTCAAAATTGTGTTTGAAGTCTGCTGACAATTTGGTAAAGCACCAATGAAATGCATATAGCCAATGATTAAACACCAGCAAATAAATTTCATTTAAAATAATATTATGAAAATATGTCAAATAACAAATGTCTTAAAGCTTTTAGTTAAAAATACAGAGTTGAACAGATTTCAGAAAGTGAAATTTAATAAATGCTTAATGGATGACGATGTTGTTATATAAAACTTAAATCTATTAAAAAAAATATTTTTACTGACTCAGAAAAAAAGTTTGTTTGATATATTTCAAAAAATGCAGTAAAGATGCAGTAATATATTTTGTAAGTATTTTTAGGCAAATTGTTTTATAAATTCAGACAAAAGTGTTATTTAAATTTTTAAATATTTTAGTTTTTTTTTTAAAATTTGGACAATTTGTTTACTGAAAAAAAAACAGTTTTTTAAATAAAATTGTTTAGACATTTTTGTCTGTATTTAGATATTTGTTTGTAGGTCCGTTTCTTGCCAAATATTAGCTCTGTAGACTTTTGGCAAAAGCCCTTAAGTTGATATCATAAATTTTCGAGTTTTGATTTCAATAAAACATTAATATTTTAAAACTGTAGGACATCCTCATTTTTTATCGTTCCGTACACCAAAGGTGTAAAGGAAGCCTATTGTTTTCACTACGCTGTCCGTTTGTTTGCCTGTCTGTCTGTCACAGGCTGTTTTCTCGGAAATCGTAAGAGCTACGGACCTGTAATTTTCACCGAATATGTAAAACTTTGGCCACTACAACAACAAATATATAAAAGTTAAAAATGAAAGGGTGTTCTAAGGCGAGCAACTAAAAATGTTGAAACACTAATGTAATATACAGACAATTATATATAGACACTGTAAATTGTCAAAGTAAGCGTTAATTGGTGTAGTCTGTCGAATAGACTACACCATATAACACTGATATTTGCAACAATAAATATTAAAGGGTGTTCTATCAGTTAATGTAATTTTGACTATGTAGCTTAGAGAATTTGCTGTATCTTGGATACCATAACAGGCAAACTCTTGAAATTTAAAAAAAGGCTAAAACTAAAAAATTATAATATTAAAAAAATTTCAAATCGAAAAGTACATACAACTTCCTTGTGATATTTTACATAAAAGCCGTGAACACATCTTGAAAAGTAAAGATATGACTTTAACTCCCCTAAAATGGATCCCAGATGTAAAATTTCACATTGCCCATACATGTATATTTTTTGTTGGTTCTCTTTACCAGAATCAGTCATTATAACCTTATTATTTTGAAAGAAAAAAAGTATTTTGTTGTACAGTATTATTAAAGAACAATTAAATAAAAAAATTCCTTGTTCCAGTTGCTTAAAAGAAATTTAAAAATTTCATATTTGATTTAAAAAATGCAACTTCAACTATTGAAAGAAGTACTTGATGGCAAGCACCCACGAATTCAAATTGGTCATGATTGTTTGTATATAGTAAATATAAAACATGTGCTCCTTTTAAGAAAATATTGCTTCATATGCACATTTATGTTTATTTATTTAACTTTGTAAAAAGAACACATAAAATTTTGTATACTTAAGAAAAGGAAGCAATAAAAATGCAATAAACGCATTTATTGCCTTTATATCAAGATTATTTGTTTTTGCTGGTAATTTGATATTAATGATTTGAATTGTACATATATTGAACTGTTCTATTCATTTTTATTTTATTAGATTTTTTAGTACCAAAATAATAGACAGTGTTTTAGAACTTTAGCAACTTATACAAAAAGTAAATCTGTTTGAAAAGATTTTTTATACACTATATATTGGTAGTTCAGAACAACAATAACAATTAATGGAAAAATGTTTTAATAGAAAATTATGTCAAAACATTTAACTTTTAATTAATAAGATTGATATGCTAAGAAATATTTGCCATATCTCAGCGTAATATCAAAATTAAATACAATAAAAGAGAGCACGTTCAATTGTTGCCTTTAATAATGTTTAATGACAAAACTTTTATTTGCTTCAATTTTATATTTATTAACACGCAAATTAATGTTTTTAAGCCAGGAGAATCATAGCGACATGATCATACTCTTATATATATATATATATATATATATATATATATATATATATATATATATATATATATATATATATATATATATATATATATATATATATATATATATATATATATATATATATATATATATATATATATATATATATATATACAATATACTATGAAAATTTCCAATTAAACGCCTAAAAATACCAGCATAAAACATTTAAATACTATACAGCTTTGACAAAAATTGTGCTAATAAATTGACAAGAAGAAAATGTTTTTCATAAGCATTTAATTTATTGTAATTACTAAAAATTTTAGTAATTTAAGTCTTAAAATCTAAAATTTACATAAAACCAATTTAAATTAAATGTAATTATATATTTTTGTTTATTGTAAATTAGTTTTCAATTGATTATTTTGGATATTTTTTTATATTGCTTGGCTTAGATTTAATTAAGAGGTATTAAATAAGCTAAGCCAATAAAAACAATTCAGTTTATAAACAAATATTAGTTGTTGAAACATTTAAAGTACTTAGTTTTGGTTGCTTAAATTATTGAATATATTATGCAAAAAGTATGCAGAATTATTTGGCATTACAATTAGAGTTTTTATTTGCTCGGAATTTTTCATTTCCCAGGAAATCGGAGGTTATTTTGAAATTTCCCGGGATTCCACGAATTCCCGTTCAGAACAAATTATTGAAAAATAAGTAAAATCACCGAAAGAAGAGTTACTTAATATGTAAATAGGCGCTTATTAGAAACGAGGTACATATTTTTTGCGTATTAAAATATTATATAATTAATATTAATCATACGTAAATATTACTTTTGCAAATACAGATTACATATTAATCATACGTCCTCGGTATACAAAAATTATACCTTTCAAAATATGTAGTTATTTAGAAACAGCTTATGATTGGAAACTGATAAGAACAGCGAATGAAATGGTATTAAATACTGAAGTATTCAATTAATTCCTACCCGATTAACAGTTCGATTAATTAAAGATAGGCTAGTTTCATTTCGTACGATTAACCAGCCAAACTAAATTTTTGTAGTATATATTTGATCATATTTTTTTTTAAGAGATGTAATACAATCAGGCAATTAATGCCTACCAGTTAATTAAATAATGTGTTACCTTCTTTGGGAAAGGGAGAGTGTAGATAGAACAGGTGGTGAAGTGGGAGAGAGATAGAAAGCTTAATTCATTTATAACCCTGCTATTGCGCGTTTTGTTTGTAGAGCAATGTTGCAAGCCCAGCTGGTGTCAAGTAGAGGTATTGAAGTGCTTAAGTTGTGTAGCCATTTTATTAGTTCTTTTACTTCGCCGACGGTTCTGCTACAATACCGACAAAGGAGGGTGTTGTAAAGTGCATTAGGATATGTTCCAACAACAGCCAACACAATAACACACTAATGCACATGAGAAAAATGCATGATGCTGTTGGCTTGCCTGAAACTACTCTTGAGCTCAAGACCTCAGGGTTTGTAGTCAAACGCACTAACCACTCAGCCAACTGTAGCCTCAATTATTCATTTTTTAATTAATTATTAGATTCATCTTATATACATGAAATTAAATTTTATAAAAACTTTTGGCATGGCGTAAAAATAGCTTAAAAAATATATTCTTTAATTGAACTTGAGGAAATTATTCAATTTTTGATTAATGATTTGATAAAAAATTTAGATTTTGATTGCGAGCGATTTATTTAATAACTTGGATTCAAGTAGAGACGAATTAAAGTTCTAAATACACTTCTACGAAAATTTTCTTTAAAATACAGAAACCAAGGAGTTTGGTATTTCCAACTTTTTTGTATAATGTTCTTAAGATCAGTGCGATAATGACGCGAAATTAGAAGAAATTTTCTATACTAATGCAAAAAGCCTTTGAACAAAATTAACCGAAACTGTGGCATAGTAGAGTATTTTATATGGTTAGAGAAAATCAGAAAAAGAATTGCTTGTGATTCCTTGACACGCTACTACAAGTGAAAGTATTTATTCTAAGCCAAGTCTTATTAAAACTAAAGAAATGATCAGGTAAATCCTAAACATTTGAACCAAATTAAAGATATACAATTTAATATAAAAGGATCTCACTTAGTTGTTTTTTTTTTATTTAACTCATTTTGATGAATTCTTCTCCTGTTTGATTTTGCTCAAGAATTGTTATGTTTGGTATCTTATTGCTTATTTCTGCTAATAATATCTCATAATAAGAAATAATTTACGTATTTTACTTTATTGAAAATAATAAGTTTATGAACAGTTTATTAACCGGTTAACCGATTAATCCATATTAAACCGATTAGTAAACGAATACTCTAAAAGATCGATTAAATAATCGAGTGATTACCTAATTATAACTACTAAAAATACTATACACAGAAAAAAACTAAATTTCATTTTCTGTAAAGGAATTCAATGAAATAGTAAATATTTTCTCTATGGACGGACCTACAGTGAACAAATTGCTTAAATCTATAAAACAGTTTGTCCAAAATTATTTACAAATTGTAGACAAAATAATTTACTAAATCAAACAAAAATATTTACTGGATTTTCTGAAAAATATCAAACAATATTTCTGTCTGAATTTAATAAACAATTAGTTTAAAAATGCTAACAATTATTAAGCAAAATAATTTACTTAATCAAACAAAAATACAAACCAAATTTTTGTCTGTGTCGTCATTATCATCCATTGGGCATTCATGAGATTTCACTTTGTTAAATGTGTTCAAGTCTGAATGTTTTTCTAAATACGCTAAAAAAATTAATGAGAATTAACGCAACGACATTAATTTATCGATTCACTCAAAAATCTTTTGTAAACAAACTTGGTGTAGTTGGTTTCCTTTTGCTATGATTGTTGTTGATGTTTTTATTTGTGTGTATGTCGTCATCGGGGTGGTTTTTTATGACACAGTTTTTATTGTTGTTTTTGGTGTTTGGGTTCTAAATAAAGGCCAAACAAACAATTCATAGATTATCGACAGAACATTTATTGAAAATTAAATTTATTTTTAGATAAACTTTTGTTTGAAAATTTTATGGTGATAATTTTTTCTGTGTAGAAAATTAGAAAAATCGATTCACTCTTTATGTTAGTTACAAGTGGTGCAATGAGCCAGTCTTAGATCTCGTAAACAATGAAAACAATTATTTAAATCAAGCTTTCATTCAACTATTTATTCTACTATGAAATTTAAAATTTTCTCTAGTTTTTTAAATAAGTAATTTTTATTTCTAAATTCCTTGTGCTTAAAATTTTATTTCTTTTAAACATAAAACCTGAAATCCCAATATGGATATACTTTTATACACACATAATCCCGGCATATTAAAATAATTTGTTTTTCTCAAACAACACTCGTTCAAGCAAATAATTTTCCAGTTAAATAAATCTTCAGTTGTTTTTCAACATTTAATACTTTGTAGGATTTTAATCTTTGCCTTATTTTCTCTCTGCTTTCATCCATATTTTCCATTAGCCTTTTAAATCCTTTTTCGAGCAAACAAATAAATAGTATATCAGTATTGCCTGGGCTTATTTTTTGTTTTAATAATGCTTGTGGTCCATTGCAATATGTATTTGATGCAACACAGAACAAAAAAAAAAAACGAAACCATATTGAAGAAACTTTATCATTATGCGTTTGGAAAATTGAAACAATTGCATTTTTTCTGTTAAGCTGCCAACCAAGTGCTTAATGATGATGAATAAAAAATTTTGCCAACTGCCATAAATGCAAACCAAACAACAGTAGCAGCAGCAGCAGCAGCAGCAGCAGCACTCAAACAATCTCCCTACCAATCAAATGATATCATGATGGCAACGAAGCATAAGGTTTATCAGATCAGATAATTTTCACATCTTTCATTGAATTGTTGGCCAATGTTAACGCACATCATCTGAATTTCATTCTATTATCCAGTTGTTGTTTTTCTGCATTTGTTTGTCTTTAAAACGATAAACCATTAATTCGTAGAAATGTTCATAAGCAGAACAGATAAAAGAGATGCCTTAAAAATGGCACATGATGGGATTTGTGCTGATGCTGTTATTTTTTTTCGTTTGATTTTTGTTTTATTAAAATGCAAATAATCGCATTTGTCCATTCGTCTGAAAAATTACATTTTATGAAAGTTGTCTAAAAAAAGGATATTGAGCAAGAGCAAGAAAGGAAATAACAAGCTTAATCGATGATAAATAATATTTTATTTAACAAATTTTATAAAATAACAGATATTAGAATAGAAGTTGGGAGGGTTCAACTAAAAGTGAAATTTCAAGAACCACAAAAGAAAGAATATTAAATATGGATATTGAAAAATGAATAAGAAATTTTCATCGTTTTAAACAATTTGCAGTAAAAGAGTTACACTCAGGACAGTAAAAGAGTTACACTCAGCGTTTCTTCATGGAAATCTTATGTTATTTATGTGTAAGCGGCACACTGAAGTATTTCTGTTGCTAAAAAGTGATTTTACGGCAATGCCTTTCTAAAGGTAATGCAGCTTTGTAAAAAAACATTTCACTAAAAAAATCTAAAATTTATTTTTGTGAAAAGTGGTATTTGTTCTTCAAAAAGATTGAGCTATGTTACTCAAATATTGTGCTAAGAAAATTTTGATACAACTAAGTAGCTTTTGCAATCTTTTCATTGTTAATATTTTAGTAAAATTTTTATTGAAATACAGTGTTTTCTTTTTTAATAAAACAAATATATTTTCATTATATATGTGATTTAATAGTTATGACGGAATAAAAATAGCCTTATGAAATTGAATGTTTTCAGTTTTCCTTGAAAAAAAAGAAGTTAGCTACGGGGAGCTCCATCTTAAAAATTCAAATATTTTTATATAGGTAGTTAGGTAAATATGTTCCAAACAAAAGGACCCATATTCTATTAAAATCGATCCACAAATGTTGATTTTATTCACAATTAAGTAAGAAATCCCACTTGATAAAAATCACGCTTTTCGGGTATCCTTGCTCTGAATTAGACAAAATTTGGTCCAAATATTATGGATATTACAAGTAGCTTATGTGAGAAGTTTTTTACTTTAATTATTATTTTAAAAGTTATAGCATTCATATCAAGAGAACGACACGATTTGCTGCACCGATATTAATCACATATTAAATTCTTCTATTTTTTTGCCGCCAATTTATGAAACGATGCAAATGTGCGGCACCACATACGTTCTTGGTAGGCGTATGCTCGAATGTAAGGCCGACCAAATAGTCTGTAGCTGATATTTTAAATATATTATTCGAATCAAATTGCGATTGCATATAGAAAATTTTCTTTTTTACTTTATAATTTAATAACCACAAAATTTTTTAAAGTTTCTTTCTATATTACCCACTTATCGTTATTCTACTGATTTCTTTTGTTGTTTTTAAATACAAAAAACTCTCTAGAAAATCTTCAGTAATTTGTTTTAAACAAACGAAATTAAAATAAAAAGAAAAAATGATATAAGAAAAAACTCTTAACTCAATTTACAATGTAGAAAACTAAGAAAGCATCTGAATTGTACATATTGACCATTGGATTGTAAACTCATAAACTTGAGTTTTCTTCCATTTTTTTTCTTTTCTTTGAACAAAGAAAGATAGCATTCGCTGCTTGATGTCTTTTACACATAAAAGAGTTTACAGCTCTACACCAAATAATATTTTGTTTATGGTTGTGTAACTTCATTTTTCCCCATTTCTGCTGTCCTTGTCTGCTTCTTTTCATTCTGATCTTGTGCAACAATTTTTACCATCATTAATCTTTTGTTGTAGAAAGTCAAACAACAAAGTGACTTTCAACATTTTGTGGTAAGATAAAATAAAAAACTTAAGCAAAATGAAGAAACAAAAAAATAAATTAATAAATAAGAAATAAAATTGTAGTTGGAAATATTATTTAAAATAAGCGATGATTTGGAAAAATCACTTCTAAGAAAAATAAAACTAAAGAAAACATTTACTAGCGTATAATTTTTCCAAGCAGACTTAAAAAGAAAATTTAATCAAATATCCTGCACATGTTTGGTCTGGGAGTAATTTTTACGAAAAGAATACTGCACAAGAACTCAGTTTGATAGCACTAAAAAAGTTCTCCAAAGAAAGCTTACTAAAATAGCTCTCTGAAGAAAGCTTTCTAATAAAATTTTTAAAAAGTGAATTAAATCATTACGTTGACACATTTTCATAAAACAAATTTTACCTCCAACAAAAAATAAGAAGACAATAGCTCAGTAGTAGATAGCATGTCTTAACATTCAGAAGAGCATGGTTCGTATCCCAGCTGCGGCAATATATTTTCTATTTAATTTTTTTTATATTTACATGAAAAAACGTCATCGAATCAGGGAAGTTGCATGGGTACAATTCATTCATTTTAATGGACACATAATCTCAAACGTCACTCTAATGCAAAATTATGCATGTTTCACCTAAATCGAACCAGTTCGTCATCACTTGAACCCATGATTATACACATGAATTGTAAATTTTTTTTGCTGGGTACTTTTGGTACTTTTTCTTTTTTTGCTTGCGATTATTCTAGCATTTCAGCAGCTCGCTGACCAAGTTTCGTGTGAATTTTAGTCATAAATATTATCTTGCTGAACATTTTTTTTGTCAAAATTTACTACAAATTATTAAATTTAAATCAAAGTGAATTTTATTAAAGCAGTTTCGTTTTAAACGTTTTTATATTACACTGTTCTTTATAAAGAAAACCAAAGTTACATATAATAACTCGTATAATTCATTTTAAATATGAACAAAATATTTTAAATATTTTTACGAAAATCTTCTCTTCATTCATTTGCTCATTTATATATTATTTTTGTAGCAAACTTTCAAGAACCTTAATTTGCTTTAACTATTTTTCATAATAACTAGTGAATTTTTATAAACAATTAACTTGAACAACTGCACAAGCTGTTGAATTTTATTATACAAATAGAAAAAATAAAAACAAGTAAGTGGAAAACCAAGTAAATTTTTGTATTTCCTCTTTCCATTTCAGTGGGATGGTTTAAGTAAATTTATATAAAACACTTAGATAGTTGTTGAGGTATAGAGAGACTCTTTTCAAATTAAAATTATAAATTTTTGTATTTATAACTGCACTTAAAATCTCGTTAGTTACTTAAGTAACTATAAGGGTTATTAAGGGGTGAAATGAATTATTTAGAAAATGTTTTTTAACGAAAGCCCAGCAAAAAATGCTGCTTTGCCTGAAGCAGATTTGAAAGCGAGAGCTGACGATTGTTGTTGTACGTCTTGCTTCGAAATGCACTTCCAACAGGCATAATTTTCCTTCGCTTCAAAAAGGCATGATTTTTCTTCGCGATGTCCCACATGGGAACTCGCTTTATTTTTGACATGATCATTGTCCTTAATTAAGATCACAATGGGATGTTTCTTGCCTTCTTTTTGTGCATCCTTGGCGCTTCGAAACGTTGCATTTGGAAAGCATTACATTTTTTACTGCTTCCAGAAACACAATATCTTTTTTGCTTTGAGTAGTTGGTTGTTCATGTAAAATGTCTATAAAAGATTACACAAAAAAAAATTATCAGCAAACAATTTTCAAACAAGAGTTTGGCTGAAATGAGATTTCATTTTCAGTAAATGTTCTTCACTGAATCGGTGAATTTTTTGTTTGACTTTTATTTAGGACACAAACACCAATAAACAACAACAGAAATCAGTTTGCAGTGTCGCAAAAACAAAGCCCATGCCGACGTACACATAAATCACAACAACAAAAATGATAGCAAAGTGATTCCACGTAAAACGGCCCTATGCAAGGAAAAAATAATTTTCTCATTTTTAATAAAAATCTCTCAATTGATGTGTTTTAGAGAAGGACAATTATAGAAAAAATAAAAAATACACTATTTAATATATTTTTTTTAAATTAATTTGAGGCTTTTTTAAATGATCATGCAAGAAACATTTTGCGCACCCTCTTTGTATGTTTAATATTTCAGACTTGCTTTTATTCCCTTACTCATTATTAATAAAAAACGTTATCTCTGAAAAGAATATACTTTTTTGCTTTTTATTGAATTTAAAAAAAAATATTCAGCTAGATTATTCTGCTGTCCGTAATAGAATGGATAGCAAATAATTTAATGTCTTATTATTTTCTTATGAGATTATCTATATATTATTTATATTAAATAAATCAATAAAAAGTTGTATTTCTTCGAATTTCTTAAATTTTCGTACTAGGTCACACCCGTCGGTCACACCCGTCTCATGTTAAAAATAGTTCTTTCTATAAGAAAAATATAGTCAAACTTTTACAGAATTTATATTGAAAGTCACAATTCTTTAAAACTAAGACTTTTAAGGTCACACCCGTCACAGCTTTCTGACGAACATTCTGATTAGAAATCATGTTCTGTCAGTGTCTACCCGTTATTCCACGACTTTAAACTTAATGTCTTTGGGAGACGCAACGTTTTTTTAAGTAAGCTTAATGGATGATGATGTTATTATGTATTTAAAATTTAAAAATAATTATAAGAAAACTTTTGCTGACTCAGATAAAAAGTTAGTTTGATATAATACAGAAAATCCAGTAAATATTTTTCTTTGATTCAGTAAAGTATTCTGTTTAGAATTTGTTAAAATTTTTAGACAAATTGTTTTACAGTTTTGGACAACTTGTTTACTGAAAAAACTGGGGTTTTCAATGAAATTGCTTAGATATTTTAGTCTGTACTTACAAATTTGTTTTTATGTCCATTTCTAAGCAAGATACTGAATTATTACTGAAAAGTATCACATATCTTTTGTATATGTGTCTGCAATTTGGGTAAAAAAATTGGATTTATTTGATTTGTAGCGGCCGCTCTTCACGATGACTGCCTTGACAGAATATTTCAATGCTAAACAGAAAATTAAAAACAAAATTATAGTGAATATTTTGATTTATTAAATTTATTATTTGAAATATTCTCCCAATTTTATTTAAAACAAGTTTAATTTTTACTATATTTTAAAGATGGTTCGTTGGCTTATGCGCCTGCCGGATACGCACAAGCATTTTATTCCGTTTTAGAAAACCACTATAATCGTCAGTGTCAACCTGTGGATGTCCGCATCCAAGTTTCTCGATCCTGTAATCGACACTCGACCCGTCCCACCATATTGATAATTCCGATAAATTGTCTAGAATATTTTTTTCCAAAAACGTATGTCTCGATAAATGCAATCCCGGACACCCTCAAAAAACTAACATAACTGTCTTCTACCTACCTTCTTCACGGCAGATATCGCCGAATGCATTGTAGGAAAGGCCCAGCTTGCTACTCGTATATAAAAGTTTTTTAATGTAGAACATCACGAGGAAGTATTTTGTAGAATATTTAAATCCTCTAACGCATCCTTGTATGAGTCTTTTTGTCCTTACTTAATTAGGGGCATAGCACTCTCCTTCTACGGCTATATAGCGGGTTACAAATTTGCATTAAATTATATAAAAAGTCTTCAAAGACACCAAAGCTCCAAACTTAATTTTAACGCCAGAAATCTGTCAATATTTAAAGTATGTTTAAGGGTTAATTTCATACTTAGTTCATAAAATTTGATTTCTTTGTACAGCGTTATTTAAAATATGTTCCAAAACAAAACTAATTTTCATTATATGTATTTCAAAATAGAAAACTTGATTTTATTCCTGCAGCAACAAAATATTCAATATAAAATTTACTCTGTTCCAACAGATAGAAATCTGTTTCTCTAAGATGAACTCAATCAGTCAGTTGTTATGTGTGAAGTTTGTTTGAAAAACTTTTTGCAGTTTACTTTATGTACTTTACTTTGTTCGTTAGTAGGTGTTATTTTTTTTAAAAGGAGACCGAAAAAGTTAGCCGAATATATAATTTATGTTGAAAAGTTTTCCATCAAAATTTTCCCCCTTTTCGATTGAGTAAAACAACATCCCCTAAGTCGTTTTAAGTCTCGTATTAGTCATACTTATTTACAGACAATAGAAAAAGGTGGAAAAAATTAAAATAAATCAGTTTGAAGGTAATATTTACTTTAATGTATGTGGAGTTTTTCAAATTGACTTTGAATACGACTAATGCATCAACGCACAGTGGCTCAAGAATCAAGTTGGCTGGCCAAAACCTAAATATTTGGTTGAGATCGATTTTTAACAGTGAACATATTTAAACTAAGGTAGCCAAAAAAATAAATCAAAAAATGTTTAATTGCGGCCGTAGCACACAGTTAAACATAAATATTTTATACAATTTTAAAAAAAGAGTAATTTATTTATAATTGATCAGAAAAAAATATTATTCTTCGCAAGCTATCATCGATAATGTGACGCAGTCTTTTTTGCGTAGGATTGTAGTCTTTAAGAAATGGCATGGCCGGCCACTGTAGTGTTTGTATGTAAGGTGTTATTAAATGTTTTAAACTACTATATATTTGGCAAATTTAATATTTGAAGGAATATAACTTTTAAAGATCAATAGGTTTAAAGAAAGGTAATTCACCCAGAGAAAAGTGAAAGTGTCTTCTTTAACCAAGTATTTACTTTTGTAACGGTCTGAACCCGCACGTGGAACACATTTTTATGTATAAATGAAGTTCTTTTTGAACTATCAATGGACTTTTAAGGTCACTACCTTTTCAATTAATAAACAGCAATTTTAATTTCTGTCATCCGACGTTTCGTTGGAGAATCCCAACTTCTTTAGGGATGTTTTTATTATTAGATCTTGCAACATAAAAAGTTTTTGTTTTTGTTTATTTGTAAATAAATATTTATAAAGTGATAATAAATTTTTACATTAACTAATTTTAAAACAATTCTTTACTTACATAAGAGTTAATTTAATATTAACGAAATTACTCAAAAATTATTATTCAAGGATTGGTAATTTTATCCGTATTAGTATAATATGTTGTGCTAAATTTTCAACAACTTGAAGATGTCGGATCAACTTAAAACTTTACACACATATTAGGTTTGCATGACAACACACTGATGGATATAAAATTGGGCAGTGCCACGCCTATACTAGGTAAATATTTTATAGCACGAAAGCTATAATAGTCAGAGTATTCATATATAGTAAGGATTATTTTTGAGGCAAAATTTGTAAAAAAAATTGCATTATAACACTCGAGGAGAGGGTACTCCACATACAAAGTAGTTAATAATGTGCTATCTGGAATGCTATAAAATTATAAATCTCCAAATTTAGTATAAGTTACAAGATCCCAAGTTAGCTAAAAAAACTGCGGTGGTGGGTGCGAGGGAATGGGTACTCCCCATACAAGGTAATCAATAATTACATGTTAACTGGAAAGATATAACAGCAAGAGCCTTCAAATTTAATATGAACTAATTTAAAGGCAAGGTACGAAGGGAGGTAAGAAACTAACCAGATAGTTTTTGAGGGAAGTGGTACTCTCCATACATAGTATTTAATAATTACCTGCTATTTAGAAAGCTATAGTAGTAAGAATCTTCAAATTTTGTATGAGTTAGTTTGAAGACAAGGTACGAAGTTGGCTAAGAAACTGAAGGTATAGGTGCTAGGGAACGGGTACTCCACATACAAAGTAATCAATAATTATCTGCTAACTGGAAAGATATAATGGTAAGAGTATTCAAAATTTGGTATGAACTAATATGAATACAAGATATAAAGTTAGAAAAAAAAACTGGCGAGATTGGTACAGAGGAAGGGGTTCTCATCCCCCTATATATTTGCAATCGCTTGATCTATTGGGTTACATTTTTCAGAAATGACATAGCCTAACTCGATCAAAAACATATCATACGCACAGAAAAAAAAACTATTTTAAAATAAAAATTTCGCAATTTTGATTGGATAATATATATTATATTAACGAGAAATAATTTGTTGTTAAAGTGTGTTATTCTTGTTTTGCCTTATTAGTTGCTTCGATTCACAGTTTTGCCACTTGTTGTTGTTTTATTGTTGTTTATTTTTATATATCCGACAAATAGCCGACAAAGTTCGCATTAGCAGCAAAAAATTTCCTGCTGCAATTTAAGCATCGTGGCCTCTAATGAAATTCAAATCAAATTGCTGCTTCAAACTAAACCTTTTTTCGTTGTGTTAGTAAAAAAACCCACACGTATATGTATGACGAAAAAATCTAAAAGCTTTTGATTTTCGTCAAACTCACCTTAATCTACACATACATAAATTTTATTAAGCATTTTGATAGGTGGCCAAAGGCCTTTAAAATTACCATTATTTTATATTGATTTTAAACGATAAATTACTAATCTAACCATAAATCTCTTTGATTTTAATTTTATAACAACATGTCTATAACTTTAATTTAAAATAAATTTTATGTTAAATAATCAATTAAATCATGTTGAATTAATATGAACTTCATGTCACAAACGATGGTATTTATTTAGTGTAATCTAAAGCTGTTGTGGCGGCAGCGGCTAGCGCGTTGCCTACCAAACAAGTGGCCCGAGCTCAAATTTTGGCTAGGGCAGCCAACTACAATACAAATTTTTCTGATGCCTATAATAATACACATCCCGTATTTAAAATAATAAATAAAATAACTACATGAAAGTTATGTTGTTTTAACTTGATATAAATTTAATTCAACATGATTCTTCGTGTTGATTCTATATAAAATTCACGTCGCTTCAACTTGAAATAACTTTTATTCAACATGATTCTTTGTATTATTTCAGTGTCAACTTCATTTTGGTTTAACTTTACTTCAATATTAATTCAACATGAAATATATTTATTTCAAAAGGAAAAATATTCTCTTTGAAGGTTATTGTAAAACATCTAGAACCAAATTCACTGCCGTTAAATTTTAAATTAGCCTCTTTTTCTACGATTCTAACATGAAATTTTTCTATGTG
Source organism: Panzeria rudis (assembly GCA_956483635.1). Taxonomy (NCBI): domain Eukaryota; kingdom Metazoa; phylum Arthropoda; class Insecta; order Diptera; family Tachinidae; genus Panzeria; species Panzeria rudis. Next base: position 136,662,645 of record OY101449.1, on the reverse strand, counting down.
TAGGTATTCTTAAAATGGTTTGTTCTTTATAAATAGAGCGGTTGATTTTAATGTAAAATGTTAAGAAAATTTAAAATTTCAGATTTGGTCTTGAATATCTCAACAACCGCCAAACCGATTGTAATCAAATTAAAAGTCGCTAAAAGCTCAAGAACTTATTTGTCCATTGAAAACAACATACTAAAATATCACATCCGTTTAAAAATTTACAGAGTTGTGGCCAACGAAAAACAATTCTGAGCCACTGTGTAACGTATAAAATTGTCTTTATATATTTTTGAACGTTAGTGGTTAACACCCTTATATTACACAACATACACAACAACACAATGATATAAGAGTAGAAAAAATATTTTACTCTTCCCAGCAAACAGGAAGTCAAACCTTTGAAATAAGACTGCTTTATCATTTGATATCAAGCACAATTCTCAAATTTTTTGAAAGGTTTCTGTTTCACTCTTGAATTCAAGTTAATAATGATTTGAATACCCAGAAAAAAAATTTGTAAATACAATTAATTTTGTTGTTATATCAATTAAATAATTAATTGATTTTAAACCTACATCGATTTTTGTAAATACAATTACGAAATTGTAAGTTAAAGGAAAATCAAAAAAAAATTTAGCAAGTTTTTTTTTTTAAATCAAATTTATTTCAATTAAGATTATTGTTATATCAACAATATGAATTGTTGATTTTCCGAACAAATTTTAACTATCATAATTGTTGTATTAATAATATTTTTTATACAAACACAATCCTCGAAGCGAAAAACACTAAATGACTTTGGGCGGAATCGAACCGGCGACCTCTGGAATAATATATTAACGTTCTTACCTCTCAGATACATAGCAGTTGGTTATTAAATACGCAAATAGTGATTATGCAAAAAACGTGATTTGCTTTGTTTCATCTACGTGTGTGCATTCATATGTTATACCAACAATGGTGATTGTTAATTTGTTTCACAATACATAACAAAAATTTTGGTTAGTTCAGTTTGTTGAAAAAAATTTCTGTGTTTGTCGTATCAACAACTCAATTTGTTATATTAACAAAATATATGTTTGAATTGAAATTACATATTAACAATTGAAATTGTTACTTGCAGTTTGATGATATTTTTTTCTGTGTAGAAAGATTTCACAATCAGTCAATTTGATGTGATGTTATTCTTAAATTATAAATCAAATTATAAATCAATTTGAGACATTTGATGGCGATCTAAGTTAATTATTTATTGCAACTGCGGAGCAATTGTTTATTTATTGTTTGATTAACAAATTAATTATCATTAGTAACAACGTGAATAAGAAAAAATATTATATACGAATTTACAAAATAATATTTTATTTATGTTCCACATTATATTACAACCCTCATTTGTAAAACCGTTGAGAATAACGTTTGAATTTAGTTTTAAATCATTTTGAAGCCCTTGTCGCTTAAGAAAAGGTATAGTTTCAAATCATTTTAAATTTGAAATCAAGTCTGCGTGTTTGTTGGGTTACACGAACACAGACATACATAAGCATAACCACACATTTGGTCCCGGACCCAAAATTTTGTGTTTGTATAAATCTATTAGAATCGTATAAAAAAGGGAAAATTTCATACTCCCTTGTGTCAACAAATTAAGTGATAAAAAAAGTTTTTAGCAATTGTAATCGTACCAGGACATGTTTAATATATTATAGTAATTTAAAATAAAATTAAACCATTAAACAAATATTCTAGAGGGGAAACGGAATAAGAGATTACAAGCAAAAATTTAAGCAGCTAAATGTTTGCTTTTTTTTTGTCGTGAAAAAGTAAATCTACAAATGCGGGTAGAAGGCCATCAGAGTTTTTTAAATGTGATAAATTTATAGATTTTTTGAACATAGAAACAGTATACTCAAAATAAAATATAGGCAAATCTAACCAATTTCGTACGTTATAATTTCGCCAACCAATAAAATACTGTAAAAATCAACCAATGAAATTGTTTTATCAAAAATAGTTGATAGTCTATGAAACTACTAACCTGAAGGTCGCAGGTTCAATACCTGCCACGGCTTCACCATTAAGTATGTTTGTTGGAAAACAATTTTTTTTTCTTTTGTAATTTTTTTTGTCTTGAACTAAGGTTTTTACAAGTTGGCTCATGTTTATAAACCGGACGGCCTTACCATCTCAGCTAAGTCCTCTTGTTAAAAAACGATAGCACAAAGTATACATGGAGATGTGTTGACTTGCTTGACTTAAATACAGTAACTTTTGTAAAATAACTATTTTCGTTGTTATTATTTAATTAGTAATTTTAACCATAAAAATTGGTAATTTTAAGGACAAAAAGTGTTTAAAATGAAATTAGTATTTTTAACCATCAAAAATAATATTAATTTTTAAACATCGTTTTCCCCAAATTTATATTTTACAATTCAGTAAAAAGTAATATATCGGTCCTGAACTTAGATTCTCATGTTTATGAGCCGAACGCCATTACCATCTCAGCTAAGTCATCTTATTAAATACAAATAGCAGAGAGTAACCATAGACATGAAATGACTTACATTTTTAAAAAGTTATTTTAACCAATCGAAAGTGTTATTTCATAAAAATAGCAACAACAATTTTAACTATTAAATTGGTAGGTTAACTATTTACATTGGTTAGATTTATCTACCATTTTATTTAGAGTGTAGGGAAAATTAAATGTAGCATAGACTTACTTTTGTAATAGTAGAGGAAAAAAATTAATTTAATTTAACAAAGCAGGCTATTTGGTAGTGTTCAAAGTGTACTGCTCTGTTTTATTTGCAGCTCCGTCAGCTGTTAATCGAAGTATCGCTTTAGATACCGTGATTTCTGGCAGCGATTTGATATTTGTAGAAATTTTCATCAATAAGTTTGTAATAATCAGTATGGACTATTCTGAGTCATGCAAAACATTTAAGTGGATCACATTCTGATAATGCCATCTGTAAACCTCCTTTCAACTTCAATGTGACAACAAAAATATTTAAAATATTTAACCAGAAAACAATTTAATTTTCACAAACCAACAATTTACGTAAATAATATTATTTTCTGGTAAAATTGTTGCCATGTTTATTGTGTTTCAATTTTCACTTAAACAAAAAGCTAAATAAAATAAATACATTTTATGGTAAATTCTGGTTCATTAGTTTTGTAAAAATGTAATATTATATTAAGTGCCACTTTAGCACGTTGAAGTATATTTTAATATAAAATATTTAATTTTAAAATATTTTCTAACGCTGCCTTCATCGGTTATATTGTGGAATTTAACAAATTTTGCATTTTACATAGAAGTATTTTTGGTCTGCAGGAGAATTTGTACATTCTTTGCATTGGAAATAATTTCACATTTTGTTTTGTGGTTTGTTTTACTTGCTATTTTTCTATACTTTGAGTAGGATATTTTGAGCAAAAGTTGTGTGGTTAGGAAGGAGGTTGTAATACAATTCAATGATAAGGTTGTTGGTATTGAAAGCGTTTCCTTGCGTGTAAAAATTTTAGCAGGAATTCTGATATTTTTTACAAATGAGCCTAAAAAACGTTTTATAGATAACACAGTATAGAAAAATAAAAAATTTTCTATATAGTTTTGGTAAAAAAACGGAACAAAAAAAATTGTGTACCTGGTCTATATTTTGGGGAGAGTTTCCTACTTTCGGATATACATGTTAAGTGTAAGACGCTTTCAGCTCTTCTGAGTTGGCAGTAATAGCTTTAGTGCCCTTGAAGACTTATAGTAAGTAGCATTTTATGACATTTATTTTTTAAGATATTTTATCACGCCACATTGCTATTTAACTGCGGATCATTTGATGTGGATGGTTCTCTATATATATATATATATATACGCCTACTTGATATATAACATATATCACTTATTCCGGAAACTAATTAGGGCATTGAGAAAGTTTTAAAAATAATAGGCGTCCTTAGTATGCTTTTAAAAAATATTTAAAAAAATAAATATATATTTGTATATGCACACAGACTGATAAAGCAAGGGCAAATAACATAAAAAAAGAATAAAAACTCTGAGTCAATTACCAAGGACGAATAATAGGATTATAAATTATGCAAATACAAAAAGGAAATAAATACCACAACGATGTATTTACATCAGTGGTACAACTTGTTGGTTGAAATGGAATGGAATAGAAGCAACTAGAAAATATAAAATAACTATACAAAATCAAGGCAATTTGTTAGATACCAAAGCTATTATTCAAAGCACAAATACAACAATGAAGAAAAAATCATTGTTGCTATATTGTATTGACAGTTACTAAAATAACTTGAAACAGAGATGCAGCAAGACAACAAGAAAAAAATAACTAAATGAGACTGAACAAAAACATCAGAGATTGACTAACGACCGACATAAAAGTTAAAATGTGGAACACAATACGAGCAACCAATACTCGAACAAATAGTCCAGATAGCTGCAGTAGAAATTGCTCACAACCAGTTGGATTGCTAAAGCAGCCACTAGAAAATGAAAATAGTTTATTGTGTGTCATATTATTTTCTTTTGTAAAAGCACTACTGAACAGAATTATCTTCAAGGTATTTTATCTTATTATTTTAATTTTTTTTTATGCAAAATTTGCACTTTGAAGCTTGGATTATAAATATATGAGTCTAAAAATCTTAAAACTATGATTTATCTTGTAAAATACTTTTTGGAAAGTAAGTTTTATGGAGCTCTGCAACATCAACTAACATTTCCATTAAAAATCATTTTAGGTAAATTCAAGTTCATTTCACAATAACTAAGTTTTAACTATTGATTCTGGTGAAAGAGACACAAAAAACTGTGCACGGCTATCAGCGTTTTGAAAGTTAACAACATTTTAGGAAAAGTTAAATTTCTTACTTTTGCACATAAATCGGCATAAATCTTACAAGCCTTACGCTTAATGTATAAAATGTGTTCAGAAATTTAATGCATAACACCACGAGGAATAATTTTGTGGAATATTTTAATCCTCTAACTCTTATTTGTATGGTTATTTTTGTCCCTTTCTTAAAAAGAGGGCAAAAATTTCCTTTCAGCAACGACATACTCGCTAAGACATTAAATGAAATTTAAGATCATATATTTTAATTATTTTGGCTTGAGTTCGGTTTTAATTTAATTTTTTAATTAAATTATAGTTTTATTTAGAGATAAATGTGAAGCATGTAGACAAAGAAAAATTTTGACTGCGCGGAGGGTTGAACTGACATTTCGATAGCTCCCGCTAATCTCATCAGAGTTCCTTACCGCATAGACCACTCGACCGAATTCGGGGGTTTGCAGTCAAGGGCTGAATATAATCTACTTTTAATCAGCTCTTGACTGCAAACACCCGACTTTGGTCGAGTGGTCTAAGCGGTAAAGAGCTCTGATGAGACTAGCAGGAGCTATCGAAACGTCAGTTCAACACTCCGCGCAGTCAAAAATATTCTTTGTCTACACGCTTCATATCTATCTCTAAAGAAAAATATAATTTATTTCAAAAATTAAATTAAAGCCCAACTCAAGCCAAAATAATTAAAATTTCTTTGGATATAAGCCCATATAGTTCGACTAAACTCATAACTTTATCATATATTGTCTAAATTTTTGTTGAAATATTCTTGGTGTGTAAAATTATATCGATTTTGTAGTTATTTGTATCAAAAAATCTATATATGTCTTATTTTACAGAAAAATACAAATCTGGTGTTAGTTATTTAGTTTTCTATGTAAATTGTGAAACATTACAAAAAAATGCTTTCATCCAACATTTGTTAAGAAAAATGGTTGACTGCAACATTTGCAAAAAAAACTTCACTGGTATTTTTTTTTTTTGAAAGAGCAGTAACACAATCAGGCAATTAATGCCTACCAGTTAATTAATTAATGTGTTACCTTCTTTGGGAAAGGAATAGAGTAGAGAGAACAGGTGGTGAAGTGGGAGAGAGATAGAAAGCTTAATTTATTTACAACTCTGCTATTGCGCGTTTTTTGTAGAGCAGTGTTGCAAACCTTTCTGGTGTCAAGTAGAGGCATGGCATTGTTTAAGCTGTGTCGCCATTTTTTAGTTATTTTACTTCCCCGACGGTTCTGCTACAATACCGACGAAGGAGGGTGCTGTGAAGTGCATTAGGATATGCTAGTATTAATCGCTGCCGGTACTGCCAAAGTGATCAGTGCTATGTCTTCATCACTTTAACAGTTTAACAGCAACCAACACAATAACACACCAATGTACATGAGAAAAATGCATGATGTTATTGGCTTGCCTGAAAGTAGTCTTGAACTCAAGACCTCAGGGTTTGTAGTCAAACGCGCTTACTACTCAGCCAACAGCTCTTTGGTAGAGTGGGTAGTGTGCTAGGCTGTCATTTCGGAGGTCGTCAGCTCGATTACTATCAAACACTCTGCTTAAACATGAAATGCAATTTTGACTTGCATTTGTAACAATAAATAAACTTTCAATCATTACTCAATTGTTACAGCTATGTGTCGGAATAATATCTATAGTATATAATATGTATTATTCTACACCGATTAGGTATCTATAAGATAGTTCAGCGATGAGTCACAACGTGCATACGAAGTATCAATTCACCCCATCCTTTGTCATCCCCATGTAAAAGTGACTGGTCCGCTTCATAGGAAGAATTAGAACACTAGGGCCGGTGCCTACCACCTGGGGGCCGATCACACGATTTATTTTATTATAGTTCCATTTACCGTAGGGTTATTGTTAAATAAGAAGGTACTGCAAGTTTATAATTAAAAAAGAACAAAAGTATACATACACACTCTAAAACATTACTTCAAATTTGTGTTGAAAATTTCTCCTTGTCGAAAATTACATCGATTTTGTAGCTATTTTATTAAAGAAAAAACCTTTCAAATTAAACATATTTAGTTCAAGTGGAAAAAATGTAACATAAAGTATAATACGGCTATGGCTGAATGGTAGATACGTCAGACTATCAGTCAGGAGGTCGCAGTTCAAAACTGCACGCAAGCAATCGCTTTTTTTTAGTAAAAACATTTTGTTCAAAAATAATGCGTGTGTAATTTTAGGTAGATAATAATCCGTAAAGTGTTGCCGACTATTATCGACCTAATTTTCAACAAAAGGGTTTTAGAGTGCATATAGATTGTTTTCCTAAATGCACGTTGCTTTGTAACAATAACTTGTTCCTAAATCTAACACTTAAAATTACGACAATGTGATCTGTTCCTAAACGTATTATTTCTGTTGCCGATACGCATAGAAGACCAAGTTGTGTATCGATAAGAATTTGAATGCAAAGCAAGAGACAAACTAACTTTGCAATGGATCTATACGATATTATTACTAAAGGGTGGGAAAATTTGAGGTTAGGAAGTAAATAGGCTGTCATATGATGAAATGTCAAGAATTGAGCTGTCATCCTTTGACACTTATTTATTTAGAGAATACTTGGGAAATTTTTAGCCATGGAACGCTAAACTATTGAACAACGAATTTTAATTATGAAAATTTACCACCAAAATGGTGAAAAGTTTACGGGTTCACTGCGTCAAATTCGAGCAGCTTTTTCTCGTAATCAGACTTCTTTAGTGCAAAGATGAAGATCTTTATGCAAAATGTTGCCCAAAGTGCCTCTGGTGATATGCAATTGTGGCGAACTTGTTGCCAACGTCGACGATTTGATATCCCAGGCTCATTCGAAATTATACAGTAAAATTTTCAACATTTTGATAGTCAATTTTCACAATTCGAATTTGTTGTTCAAGAGTGTAGCATGCCATAGCTAAAATTTCCCAAGTCTTCACTAAATAAATGCTCAATTCTTGACATTTCATCATTTGGCAGCCTATTTACCATAGAAGAACATAGAAGCCTGACTGGCCGCAAATTGTTGTCAGAAACCTAAGTCGGTTATCAAAAAACCTAAGTCTAAGAATATATTAGTAGAACATTTTGTGTTAGTATTGGTTCAAATAAAAATTTTCCCACAGCACCAAACCATACTTAGTTGTACAACAAGTATTTTACAAAATTTATATTTTTTAAACATGAATTTTTAGTTATTATATACAATTAATTTTGCATTAATTATGGAAAATATGAATTTAGAATAATTTTTAATACATTTGAGCTCAAAAAATTTTGATTTGCTAAATTTTTTTTTGCAATTTTTCTATTTGGTACTAAAAATATTTATCCCATATAGTAACAAATATGCAAAACTGTTGAATGAAAAAAGGGTTGAAAACTTTGATAAATTTCAACACACAAATGTCAACAAAATTTAAAAATTATTTTAGAATTACAGAAAGAAGAAACATAAAATTTATAACGAAACAAATAAAAAAATTAATAAAATAAAAAAAGTGTTAGTGTGTGCAAAAAAGATACATTTTACCGTGTTTTCAAGTGCTAAAATTACGCTCTGTGATGTGTGTTGAATTGCCTCTCTCAAGTTTGAGAGTTGTCAATTCTTCATAGACAGGCCAAGAGTTGGAAGTCTACGTATTTATCTACGTATTTACTTCCTAACCTCATATTTGCCCATCCTTTATACTGACACATTGTAAATATTGATTTATTGCAAAAGTTTACATTAAAATGACTTAAAAATAAGAAGAGTAAAAATAAAGTTTAAGGCGAAGAATACATTTAGCCTTTTTGAGGATAAATGAAAGCAAAAAGAAAAGAGGTTACAAAAATACCACGAAGCTAAAACCCAAATTCCGAAGCGAAAAAACAAAAAAAATCTAACTCTAGCCTCGAAAGGGCTAAACTGGAAACGCTGGCCAAAACATTAAAATGCAAAGGCAAATATAACTGAAAATATTCAAGATATCTTAATGGAATGAAATGGTTTTTTTCTTTTTCTAGTTATAAGATTTACAACAAGTTTAAATTCATTACAATCGTATATTTTAGTAAAATTTTTAAGGCTCGAGGTAGCCAAATTTGCACCATTTAGCTCAACGTGTTTTTAAGCAGGGTGCCCAAAATTTCAACCTTTTTAAAGCTTCGGTCTTTCTCTATGATTTTTATAAACATCGTTTTGTAATCGGATCCCAAATTTTAAAGATAGAAATTCATTACCCTATTTTTTTAAGTTGGAACCACTCACTTTACGTGCGATGACGGAAAATCGTTCAAAATTCTATCAAATTCGAAAGAAAAATATAACACTCCAAAAAAATATATCAGGATCTCAGGTTTTTCATAAAAAAAAATTCCGTTAAGGCTAACAATTTACTTTCAAAATGTATCTCTTTTTCTACTTGTCCACCTTTTTCTTTAACAAAAATTCACTAAACCATAAACTAACTATCATATCTGTGTCCCCCTTAATTAAAAATATTTTCATACCATATAAATTCTTATAAAATGAAGAAATAATGAAATGCTCCCCAAAAAAAAAGAGATGTTAATTTCCCACTTAAAATTCTTTTTTATGCAAAATATTTCCTTTTTATTTTTACTTTATCCTTTAAGTAGATTAAATTCCAAATAAACATACAAAGAAAAATGTTAAGGAATTAACTTGCAACACATGTTGTAGTCGTTGTTTGTTGTTCTGCGTTTGATCATATGGAAATGTTTAAATTTTATTAAAAGAAATCCACAAATACACAACAAGAATTATGTTAAATTTTATACATGCATAAATTTAGTAATTGTACCTTATAACCGGCCTGCCCTTCTACCACTTGGATATAGAACAGGCTGCAACAATAAAACTCTAAAAACTGTTTTACTCTCAATTTTCAACAGCAGTAGCAAGCAATATCAGTAGAAAAGAAGTATATATGAGTGTTTATATATGTACATTAAAAGGACCCTTGAAGACAAAAATGTGTGTTAACAAGGCACTTAAATGTCAGTTGTGTATTTTAATATAAAATACATACATCAATTTTTACACACATGTGAGAAGAGTAAATGGCATAAGCTTTAAAAATATATAAATTTTTACATTTTTATCTTCTATTTTTTGGGGGCTTTTTTTTTGGTAACAAGGATATTATTTAACATGTCCTTTCCGGCTGTGTTGCTGCTTAAAATAAGGATAAACTCTATCCGGGGTTACATAAGAAATAATTTTAATAATATTAAAGTACTTCAAATAAATCAGGTTCTTAACTTTACATTGTTGCGTTTGCTTAAGAATATTTAAATATAAATTATATTGTTTTTGTTAGGAGATGTTATTACAATTTGTGGTATTGCAGAAAGATATTGACACAAGAAAAAATAAAAATAATAACACATGTACATTATTGTTGTTGTGTATTTCTGTTTTACCCAAATTCAAATGTATTTTAAAGTTTATGTAATTTCATGTTCAACTAGAACTAGAAAATATATTTGTTTGATAGTTTCGGTGTAATACACTCAAAATAAAATGGTAGGTAAATCTAACCAATTTAAATATTTAACCTACTGTTATTGCAATTTGTATGACATAATAATTTCCATTGGTTAAAATAAATTATTTCATGTCTATGGTTGTTTGTACTATCGGTGTTTAACAAGATGACTTAGCTGAGATGGTAACGACGTTCGGTTCATACACTCACAATATTATGACAGTAAAGCAATGTATTTTGTTCAAGAAGTATTCCGTGAAATCGTTTTTAAAAGAGTAAACGTTTAAAATTCTAAACAATCTTATTTTTAACTGATGCTAACATTTAATAAAAAAACTAAGTACATGTTAATAAGGATTTTCGGTTGCTTTTAATATTGTCCGTTGTTTATGGTATAAATACCAAAAAAAACATGCATAGAAATAACACACACACAAATTCTCAAAAATTTCTGTACGTAAAATTAAATGAGATTGGAATTGAAAATATATAAATGAACATTTAAAATCAGTGGTATAGTGGTTAGTACGTTAGACTATTAACCCTACGGTAAATGGAACTGACACAAAACAAGTTACGTCACAGGTCGCCAGGTTGTAGGGACCAGTCCGAATTCTAGCACTTCCTATGAAGCGGACCCGCCACTTTTACATGGAGATGGCCTAGGATGGGGTTAATTGATACTTTGTATGCACTTGTAACTTGCCTCTGAACTATTTTAAGGAGTCCTAATCGGTGTAGAATACTATAGATTATATATAAATATTATTCCAAAATTCAGCTGTAGTTATCGATTAATTTATTTTTTTATTGTTACAAATCCAAGTAGAAATTGTATTTTTTTATAGGATTCGAACCGACAACCTCCGGCATGACAGGCTAGTACACTACCAACTCGACCACAGGGGAACTTATATTTCAATATTATAAATACCAGTTAAGCTCTCATTGAAGGGAGACAATTAATATTATATAGATACTATGTGATAGGCCTTAGATCCAGGTGCATCGAATTTCTTCAGTGCCGTTAACTCCATTACTAGCCGGAGTACCAACTAAATTGACTGAAAATGATTAATATGTGACGATTTACACAATATATCTTTTTTCACCATTCACTTCTCCTTATTTTTGGTGCCAGTCTCATTTTCTCATGTCATAGGACGAGTAATTTTCGATCATTTGTCACCAAATTTTCCGCAGGGAAACGAGATGTAACATGTTGAATTTCAGCCAATAACCAAGCGTGTGTTTTTTAATTTGTAATGGTAAATGCATAAAATTGAGTAAGTTTATGTTGTCTTTGTGCAGCTAATTTACATACTATGCTTTAGCTGAGTGGTTGGTACAATGGATTTCAAATCTGAATGAGCTTTGTTCGATTCCCAGTAGAAGTGAACATAACAAACAGTGAGTAAAAATATAAATTTAATAAAATAATAATTAAAGATAAAGAAATATAAGCTTATGGCTTTTAAAAATAAAGTAAATATCAATTATTTTTACGGAACTTGGGGTTGATTATTTAACAGTATAAATAGCGGAAACAAGGAAACCTCTTTTGTTTTTACGGTAGCTGCTATTAGTTCTTTTGACAGTTAAATTTATCCAAATAAATCAGGAATCATTAATTTTTTAATGTTTTAAGTCTGTTAACTTTTTAACATTTAAAGTTGAATAAACTTTTTGTTAAACTTAAATGAAAAATAAGTAGACCGGGTTTTAAAAGAGTTTTAATTCATTTTATATTGCAATTTTAGTTAATTTTAAGTACAGATATTATGAGTGTAAATATGAGAGCGTAATGTGCTGTTTCTAGAATCCAAACAAGCGAATTGAGGGTACAATTTGTATGAAAAGCACTAACTTCTTCGAGTCGTTTCCATACAAATTTTCTACTCAAGTCGATTGCTTGGGTTCTAGAAACAATACATTAGTTGAACAAAAACGACTTTTAAAAATTAAAATTATTTTTGATGGTTGAAATTATTAATTTCATTTTTAAAAATTTTTGTGACTAAAATTACCAATTTAAAATAATAACAAAAAAAAATTGTTATTTTACAAAAGCTACTGTATTTAAGTCAAGCAATTCACCACATGTCTATGTATACTTTGTGCTATCGTTATTTAACAAGATGACTTTGCTGAGATGGTAAAACCGTTCGGTTTATAAACATGAGTAAATTTGTGAGAACCTAAGTTCAAGACCAAAATTACAAAAAAAAACATAATATTTTTCAGCACCAGACTTACTGCTTAAGCCGTGGCAGGCGTCGAACCTGCAACCTTCCCCTTAGTGGCTTTAAACTAAACTATAATACCACTGGTTGATTTTTACTGTATTTTAAGGTTTGGCGCAAATCTAATCTATGAAATTGGCTAGATTTAGCAATAATTTTTTTTGTGTATGGATAAAAACGAACACATGTAAACCCTAAGACTTGGAGAAGCAATTTTTCTCAAACTTAGGTGAGAAATAAAAGCAAAAGTAATGTTTAGGCAAGACAAGAACCAAGTATGGTAATTTTTTGAACCACCAAAAAAGCTTAAGCAAGTAAAAAGAGCTTAGTGCAACTTGTTTTAACTTTGGATATTAACTGCTTGATTGGCGGGCTGTAGGTTAACCTAGAGTATATAGAACTCAGATGATGGAATCGTGGTTGATCCCAAAAACATCGATGTTCAGTTCGACTCTTACATATGTCAAGAAATTGGTATTTCTTCTTTTTCAATTATTACGTGTTTTGAAAAATCCTTTCTCAATAAAAAATAATTTAATTGTAAAATTAAATTGAACGAACTTAAACCTAAATAATAAAAAAGTTCTTTGGATAAAATCCATGTAATTCGACTAAAAGCACATAATATCAAATAATTGCAAAATTGTATATGTCAGTTTAAACTTAAACGAAAGTGTATAGCGAATTGACACAACATTCGTTTTTATTGTAGAGAAAGTATAATACAGATTACGCCGACAACAAATAGAAAGTAAAAATATTGCATGTAACAGTATATAAAAATGGGAACTAGAAAATTGTATAGTTATCGGAACTGTTCTGTAAAACAAGTCGAATTGAAAAAGCCCGACTGCCAAAAGAAAAAGATTTAAAAATATTGCAAGTTTTCTAAAATCGCGCGATTTAACATGGATCGATATCTCCTTTCCTATTACTAATAACGCGGTGCACAGTAGGACAGAGTTAAAATATTTGGAAATAAAATACGTATTTTTGACAATCCTATCGTAATAAAATTTCTCACGAAAATAGCAGAGAAGTACTGTCGTATATATTTTAAATACCAACTCTCCCAATTGCTCAGGAGCAGAGCTTAATTTATAATGTTACGCTCTACTCCGAGGCCCAGAATGAATGTCACTAAAGTTTTTTTATAGGGTATGTGTTTCTTTAATATAACACGTATGTGTCAGAAGTGATTAATAAGTCCCTTAAAATAAAATTAATGTTTCCTTGTGTATTAATAGTCATCATACTCATTAAATACTTTATTAAGTAATTTAACAGAAGTTTTTCTATGAATGTCAGTTTCTTATCATGATGAAAATGAAAAAAAAAATAATAAAAAAATGGGGCACAGACAAAAACTTAGCAAACAACATATCTGGCCATTTGGCCATTTGTCTACGATTGTTTGTTAACCATGTTAGCAAATTTGTTATTTATCTGGATACACTTAAAGATGACGTAATCTTCTGACAAGGATAAAATTCGCAAAGTGAAAAATAGCTATAAATTAGCTTTAAAAATAAAATTTTTTTGTTCTCAAGAGGCCATTTTAATTTCTCAACATTTAATATCAAATTATGAAAAGATGGATGTATGCAAAGCCCATACTCCCCTTTAATTCTAGGCCTGAAATATTTCTTATGGTGAATTTTACTTTTCTTACTTTTTGTTGTTTGTTGGTGATTTGTCAGTGAGTTTGTATGAGTGTTTTTAAATTAAGTTATTATTTTTAGATTTTCTTTAGAAGTTGTGTGAAAAAACTTTAACTGCATTGTCTGCAGCAGCTGTCTTTGATTTGTGTTGATAAAAGATTTGTTATAGTAGATTATCAAATCGTTTACTTTGCTTTTCTCTTTTTTTTTCTAGAATTGTTCTTATTTTTTGTAGGAACAAGAACTTTAAAGAGCTATTAAGTTTTTCTAGTTTTATTGTGCTCTACACCTCCAATAGCAAGCATATAAGTTTGTTAGTCTGTTAGTAATTTCGACAATTTTCATTTGCAGAACGACACTCATGATCAAAAAAAGTTGTACATGCATCTAGAAACATTTTCTTCACAATATATTTTTCCCACATATCCAGTTTAAGGGTAGAGAAGAATCGGTATAAACGATTGTAGCTCTTATGTTTGTTATATTTATTTTTTTTATCTTTAACTGGCCCATCTTTCATGGTTGTGTGAAGTTTCTTTGCCGTTTCTGAATGTAGACACACTTACACATATATAAATATATGTGTCTATCTATGTGTGTTCATGCCACAGCAGTTGAAATTCATTTTCCAATAATGAATTTTCTTTGCCAATATAAACTTTAGTTTTATTTTCTTTCACTTTGTTCATGGAAACAAAATGAAAGACACTCAATTTTAATTTAGTTTTTATTTTGTCTTACCAAAAAAATAAATTTAGTTTCATTTCATTTCAGTTGTTAATTTTTTTCTCTTTTTTTTTTTTTGTTGGTGGTGCAATTGTTGTTATATTTCGATTTCAAGATATGCTCTCACTTTTTCGGGGTAGACATATTGCTGTGTGTGCTCTGTATTTAAATTGTTTGTTTGTAAGTAGAGGTGTGTTTTGAATTGACGCGTGTTTGTGTGTACGTTTGGTTGTGCGTGTGTTTGTGACTGATACTTTTTTTAATTAAAATTGGGAATTTGTGCATTATAGCAACCGAAAACGTAAATATATGTATGTACATACATCCACATATCGCAAAGAAGTACGAATTCTGTCAAACGAGGGCTATTTATAAAAGTTTGTTTGAAAGCGATAAGACAAAAATAGAATGAGTGTAATATTTATATATGTTATAAACACTCACAATAATAAAATTTATGAGAGCTTTTTTAATGGCTTATCTTCATTTCATGACCCAAAACAATATCTACTCCGGTTATAACGAGCTTCTTCTATAAAGAACTACATCTGCCGGTATCACGGAGTTGATTTAACTAGACTGCACACTAGACGGTATCGCCTTACAGGCAAAAAAAAAAAAGTTCGCCGTACACCACCGAATATAAAGTATTGTTGCAAGGAAGTTTCGAACAAAAATTTCTTAATTTTTTTTTTTGCAGAACGTAGGGGTCGCCAAAATAAATTTTTCGGTATGTCTTCGGTATTTACAGTCGGATCTTAAAGTATGATATATTAATGTTTTTGTCTCGAGGAGACCAATGGTTTGCTTCAATAGACTGCAGTTCAAAAACAGTCAAAACAGTTTAAAAGCTAAGAGCCCTTGCAAGAATGCCTAAACTGAATTTTTTCTTCATAAATTGTGTGAACTGCGATATTAATCTATTGAAAAACTTTTTTAAAACTCAACCAACGTCATGCTTCGTTGAAATTATATTCATGAAAAACTCACCAAATATATGAACTAGTGTTATTAATCCAATGTATTAATTTCGCTAAACTAACGAAAATATTTTATTATTTTAACGAAACTGTTTTACAGTTTTAATGAAAATATTTCATAATTTGTATGATACTATTTCACAATTTTAATGAAATTTTTTTCACAATTTTAATGAAATTATTTAATAATCCAAAGTTATTTAATTAGTTTGGATTAAGTTCGTTGTTATTTTAATCTTTCGATTAAATTATTTTTATTTTTGAAAGATATTCTAAAGCATGTAAATATTGAACATTCAAAGAAAAATTTGGCTGTACGGAAGCTTGAACCGGCATCAGATGTTTTGAGACCACCACGTCTTCTCATCAGAGTTCTTTTCACCTAGACTACACTGCCAGTGAAGGCTGTAACAACCAACGAGTGAAAATCCTATTAATTTGTACCAATTAACAGATGAGGCGCCATCTCGAGACTATCTTCGGGAAAAAAAGGTTCGGGACTTCACTAAGTGTTTTTATCATGTTCTTATCATTTCGACTAAAATTCATATCTCAATTGCTAAAATTCTAAAGGCACTTAACTAAAACATGAATGTATACTGTTCAAAACTTGGGCAAAATAAACATTAAAAAAAATACCAGCATTTGAAAATATCGATGATATTTCACGCTGGTAAGACAGAAAACAAAAAGTTTTAAACAGTTGAACATGATAAGAAACCACGTAGTGAAGTTCTGAACCTTTGTTTGTGCTAGGTGCTTTTAAAATTTTCCTGAATTTTTCGATATTGTCTCACTGCCTTATTTGATGAATTAGTAACCCTGTAGGAAAAGGGCTGACCAACATACGATGGCGGATTGATATTAAAGCTACCTAGCGCTAGATGGAAGCACAAACACAAAAACTTTTTCTTTTTTAGAAATTGCGATCTGCCAAACGTCAGCTGTTAAAATTTCAACCAAATTCATCGATTAGTTTATTTGTTGTAGTCGTTTGAAGTAAGCAACTTTTGTGTTTCTTGAAAAATGGAAAAAAGTGAATTTCGTGCAGTGATTAAACACTATTATTTGAAAGGGAAAACGGTGAGTCTGCTCCGTCAGATTATATGGTAAAATATTGGATTGCTGAACTTAAACACGGCCGAACAAGCACTGCAACAATACCATCAACAGGAAGGCCAAAAGGGGTGGTTACTGAAGAAAATATCAAGAAAATCCTTGATATCGTTATGAATGATCGCCGAGTCAAGTTACGTGAGATTGTTGAAATGGTAAACATATCATATGAACGTGTGTTCAACATTTTGCATGAACATTTGAATATCAAAAATCTATCAGCAAGATGGGTGCCACGTTTGCTCAGTGTCGAACAAAACGAGTTCGACAGACCACTTCACAGCGGTGTTTGGACATGATAAAGCGTAATCCTGTTCATTTTTGGAGTCGATTAATAACTGTTGATAAAACGTGGGTTCACCACTACACACCTGAAAACAAAAATCAATCGAAAGAATGTGTGCAAGCTGGTGGAAGTGCTCCGAAGAAGCCGAAGACAGTGAAATCGGCTGGCAAGGTTATGGCCACTGTATTTTGGGATGCACACGGAATATTGCTCATCGATTATCTTGAAAAAGGATCCACAATCGTGCATTATTGGATCAATTAATTGATGCAATCAAGAAAAAACGGCCACATTTAAAGAAGAAAAAAGTGCTCTTTCTTCAAGACAACGCACCGGTTCACACACCATTAGATACGATGCTAAAATTACGTGAAATACACTTTGAATTGGTTGATCATCCACCTTATAGTCCAGATTTAGCTCCTAGTGTCTTTTTTTTGCTGTTTCCAAACTTGAAAAAAATGGCTCGCAAGAAAAAGATTCATATCAAACGAAGAAGTGAATACCGAAACTAGCGCGTATTTTAAGGGGTTCCCAAAATCGTATTATTCAGATGGTATAAAAAAGTTGGAATATCGTCTTACTAAGTGTATTGAGCTAAAAGAAGACGATTTTGAGAACTAAATGGTTTTTTAATAACCAAAATGTTTTTCCTACTTAGGTAGCTTCAATATCAATCCGCCCTCGTACTTATAATTTTTTTATCGATGCTTAATTTTCAAGCTACTGCTTTGTTGCTGATAAGGCAATCTTCCGACCCGAGAAATCAATTGTCAGCCTTTGATATACACAATATGCTGCATTATGGGCAACTGTGACAAAATCACTATGACTTATAGAATTCTTAAGTTATTTCCATTGTAAAAACTGCTGACTAGTTACATCAACCAGTATATTCCTTAATTTAAATACCTTTTTACACATGCACTCGTATGCATTATTTTCATGTTGTATTCACAATCGTGCACCATTGATTGCGTGAGTGTGTGTGGATATGTTTTCTTAAGAGAAGATCCCTGTAGGCAAAAGTCTTTGTGACATCATCGATGTAGGTGCAAAACAAGTATCTATCACCGACGACGAATTGACGAAAATCCAAGCCAATTATTGACATTTTTCGACAACGTTTGTAACATACTGCTAAAGTTTTAATCACAACTTCTATACTGGTAGGCTAGCACGCTACCTACTAGCCTACCGAGGTTCATCAAAATATAAATACGTTTTGTGGGCAACTTAAACTCTTTAATGTACATAAATTGAAGCACGACAACTTCAATGTAGTTGTTACTCATGTTGTCGCCAATAAGACCGTACACACGACAACTTTAAGGTAGTTGTTACTCTAGTTGCCATCAATAAGGCTTTGTAGAAAAAATTTTCGTAATCTTTTCGGAAAAATTCTCTAAGCACGACAACGTATACCACCTTGTCGACACACTTAATTTTCAACTTCTTGCAAACAACATCGATGACTTCGGTAACAACTGGGACTACAGGGATGTATATGTTCGTTCTTCTGCAAGCATAAAATTCCTCTTGTTGTTGCTCCTTTTTTTAAAGAATTTTTTTTATGTTAAACAATACGTGCTGCAATTGTATACTTAAATGCCAAAAGTCGTTTTGTATTCTTCCTGTTGTTTCCGTTTTAGTTTTTACTCATTTTTTTCTTTCAACTGCACTTGCATTTGTAGTGTTGTTGTTATTATTATTATTATTATTTGTTGCTGTAGTTTTGTTCTTTTTCTGTATGAAACAAGAAACTGAAGAGAATTATAAGTGTGTATGTTATTGCCTTTTTATGGAGCCAGCATACGTTTTGTGTGGCTGTGTTCATGTCTATGTGTGCTTTTGTTTTGGAGAAAAATCCTCATTTTGTTTTTTGGCAACTGCACAAAAGTCTATAAATTTTAAAGTATAAGTGTAGCACAGAAGCATAAAAATGTGAACGAGAAAAAGTTATGCACTATAAAAGAAATGCTTAAAAGATGCATGAATGTATTATATGTTTTCATAACTTTAACTAGGATGGGCATAAAAATATATTTATATATATTTGCTTATTATTGTAGATCTCTGGGAATGGTGTGTTGCCATGTTGCCATAAGAATGACAATTTTATGTTCTATTGCAATGTTTTAATAACATGGCTCTTAGTTTTTGGTAGATTGTGAGCCAAAGGTAATAACAGCCTTAATTTTACTTAAAAAATTTAGGTTACCAATTATGGTTTTGTAATTTTAACACAGTTCAACTGTATGAATAAGTAGAAGGAATGTATTAATATTAATATTATAAAATTAGTTATTTATCAAGATATATCGCACATGCGTTACGAAATTTGCATAATTTAAAGAAACTGGATACACATTATCTTGTCTGTAATTAAAAAACAATGGCGAAATAAAAA
The DNA here is from genome assembly GCA_956483635.1 of Panzeria rudis. Lineage (NCBI taxonomy): Eukaryota > Metazoa > Arthropoda > Insecta > Diptera > Tachinidae > Panzeria > Panzeria rudis. The sequence continues at coordinate 136,642,842 of OY101449.1, read as the reverse complement.
AGGCAATACACAACAACACCAGTTCAAAGCAGAGAAAATTTTTTTTATTGTTATTGTCTTTTTAAAAGCAACATCTATTAACACACATGCATGCTTTGCTTATTTTTTTACTTAACCTAATACATGAATATGTACTATGCGCTCATTGATTAGTAGCACCTCTAAACGTTTTTAGCGCGTAAACTACTGAACCGATAATAACAAAATATAGACTGTGCTCATCTCTCGATAAATATCTTTAGAATGGTTTAAGTTTTGTCGAAACCTGCTGTATAACGTGAGCGTAAACTGCATACCAAAAAAACGTATTGCCTTTTAATTACTTAGATACAGGGGGAATATCGCAGGAGATCACTACTACCCCGATTACTTTTTTACCCCCTTCATGCGTCAATGATTGATAGGTCTATCTACCACTTAATAACTCAAATATCCCAACATGGTTTGGACTTTAGTGATTTCTTGGAGTTGCCTGGTACTTACCGGCATTCATTCTCATCACTGAGTCATTAATAATCGTAAGCCAGTATCTTAGGCTGAGTTCAAACTTCGCACCAGATCGCACTAAATGTGGCAACCTATGATTCCAACAGTACCTGAAGCTAGATATGCATACGTAATGTGTGCTGTTATCTCAGCTTCTATCAAGCACATTCTACAAACACAATCTATCAAGATTTTCATCTTAGCCAAAAAATATCTGAAGTTTTTCTTTTCATCTTAACTCTTCACGCAGCGATGTGATCCACATGAGCTAAGAGGCCTTCGCCTCCAGAGCTATTCCTGACTGAAATTAAAAGATACACTTCAACGGCCTAAGCTTTACCAGACAGACGTCTTTTCCATCTGTACATTTTTAGTCAAAAATTACTCGGCTTTCTGTTTCGTTTTATTTTCTCGTGTTTTTGCATGATCTGCATCGAGTCCGTGTCGTCTTGGCAGCACCTACCGATCTAGGAAAATACCCATTTTCACCGCATTCGTTGCTTTGCTTGTCCATCACCTGAAAGCAATTTGGCGGTTAACCACTTAACAGCCTGCGGTACAGCACCAATCATGTTTTGTTAACTCCAGACATTTATCGTGCGACGTGTCTTTCAATAATCTACTTTCGGCAGCAACCACGAGGAGGTACAAGCTGCACTTATACCAGTTTACCCCCACAGAAAAAAAATAAAAACAGTTCTCAATGAAGAAAAACAAAGTTTCAATTAAAAAATTAATTGAATATTAAAGTGTTAGAGATATTAAATCAAGTCTCTTCTAATATTGACTAGGAATAAAAACAGCCACCTTAAAGAAATTCGATGTAAAGCCAAAAACTCATAGTTAAGAGACGACTGATTGGCTTCATTTAAGGCAGAATTAAAACTCCTATTTTTACCAAAAAATGAAACCTGCATTTCTTGGAGTAAATCAAGCCCAGGAGCAATAATGGGAAAGACTAAGTAGTTAACGCTCTAAAAACTCCTTCTTGAATCCATTGGTGTAGAATTGATCTATATAGCCTACGCAAAACTGTTACACTAATACTCATGTCGGTCTCGTAGACCAATTATTGCTGTGTGTGTGCATACACGTCCGCTTAACTTTGTAACCGCTCTAAGCTGAAGTTTATTGAGAATGATGAAAATAACAGAAATTGCAATACTCTCGCGTTTTACATTGATAAGAAATATTTCAAAATTTTATTAGTAGGTCTCTAGACCAATGTAACATGATAAAAAATTTATTTTAAGATTTTAAGGATTTAAGGATTGTTCTAACAGTGAAAAATAATTAACCAACGGGACTTGAAGTCAGATTAAGAATTTTTCGTATAGAATTAATATCGAACAATGGTAATTTTTAATAAAATCTATACTTTTGCAAAAATTGTATACGATTTTCAATCAACATTGCTATATGTTGATTTTACATTGCAATTTTTTCTGTGTGTAGTTCATGTGAAAAATGTATGTCGATTATATTTGTTCTTAGTGAAAAATTACCGCGAGCTGAATTTTGATCGGCGCGTCTTATCTGGTGCAAACAGAAAATTTTTTCACTAAAATCGTTGAAAATAGGTCAATTTAACATTGTTCGTTACTAATTTTGATTTATAGGAGTTTTGTGTTAATTCAACATGATTTTGCAATAAGCTTCAAAGAACATATTTGCTTCTGAAATAACTATATTTCATGTTGACTTAATAGTCCAGTACAGTTCAATCAAAATGAAGTTGATACTTAAATAATATGAAGAATCATGTTGCATCAAAGATATTTCGAGCTAAAACTACATGACTTTGATACTGAACTAACACGAAGAATCAGCTCCAATCAAGGTTATTTTAAGCTTAAGCAACTTGAATTTTATACTGAAACCTCACAAGGAAGAAAGTTATTTTAAGATGAGACAACATTAATTTAATGCAGCTATTTTATTAATTAGTTGGCTGCGGTATCCACTGCAGCCACAATAGCTTTAGATTTCGACCAAATAAATACCATCATAAGTAGCATGAATTTAATTTTAATTCAATATGATTTAACGAATGATTTAAAATAAGATTTATTTGAAATCAAAGTTATAGTCATGTTAATTTAAAACGAAATGTTACGTTGACAACAATATTATTACAAGAGTAAAAATATTAAATCAAAGAGATTTTATGTTAGATTAACAATTTTTATTTTAAAGTAAATATGAAACAATGGTATTTTTATGTAAGCAGCAGGAAATTTTCACAACACGAGAATCAAAATAAATAACAACAAATCACATAACTAAGCACAATAGTGCATTGTAGCTATTGAACAACACAAATATACACCAACACACTTAAACAATAAATTATTTCTCATGAAATTAACATGAATTCCAATCAAAATTGCGGCATGTTGATTTTACATTGGTGTTTTTTTCAGTGTATACAATTTTATCTTTGCAAATATTTGGAGTTTAACAAGCTACTTTGCAATCAGTGCTCTAAGTTTTCTAGTTATTATCGCTGAATTTCATATAAAATGATGTATCATCTGCTTGGAAAATCTAACTATAATATAATTTTAATTTTCCTTAAAGTAGTTTTTTTTCTTATTACTGAAATCTACTCCCTTCTTACTATTAAAATATTAAAAGTTTTTTTTTTATAACTTTCACAAATAATCTTATAATTTTTGTTTAATTTTAACAACAACCCTTTTTTTTTTGCTAAAAGAAAAACAAAAATACTCCGAAATTGTTTGCTTCAAAAATTAAACCTTTAAAAACTCATTGAATATTCACAAAACATTAACCCGTAATTAACTAAAGTTTCAACTAAAATTATAAATAAACTTGTTAACAGTGAACAAAAGAGAACAAAATAAAAACTAATGAAACATGATTTTTACCTTTTATTTTAGAGAATATTGTTTGTAAAATTAACGTGAAGATTGGTAGAAAATAGATTTGGAGCAAGGAAAAGAGAATGAAATATGCAAAAATTTACCTCTAACAAATTGTTTTCAACTTGAACAAATAAAATGAAGCCCATTTAATACAATGAAAAAGTTTTTCTCTGATAACATTTACACACACACACACAATAAAAACTTACAAAGTATAAAACAGACCATAAAATCAATGGGTACAAATTAAATGAGAACATTGTTGAAACAAACAAATTATGGCAGGTTGAGTTTTATAAACCCTTTAATACGAAATGTATGTAATTGTTGAAAAGTTTTTTAGTTCAGGATAAATTCTTTTTGCTAATAAAATTTTCGGTGTTGTAAAAAAGTTTTTTTATTTAAATTTTTTATGTTATTTAAGAACCGAATGAACAACCGGGTAAATCTGTTTATTGCAATAGGGACATCAAATCAGTAAAAGTAACAATATTCAGTTATAAATTCAGAGATCGCAAATTGTACGCTTATAGGATGTGATATTTATATCCTAAGGCTGTATTGATATTTTCTAGTTATTCTTCATTTACAATTCACAAGAGGTTTATTTTGCCTGAAACAAAATATTGTTCATAAAGTCTAGTTTAGAATACAAATGTGTCAATGATTTATTCATGACATGGTACTAAAATTTATTTGCAAAAATTAAAATTTTTTTTTATTGTAACAAATCTTTTTTGTATATTCATATATAGAACTGACATTTATGGCAAAACTTAATAGAAGAACAAAGTATATACACTTTCTAATAATACAATTAGATGATGGAGACTGTAAAAAATAAGCAATATATTTATAACTAGAAGTAATTTCAAAGTATAAAAGTTAATATTTTTATATTTATTTTTATTGCTGTAAGAAAACTTTTGCTGATGTTGAATAAAATTTAATTATTAAATGTTAGCATTTATCTGCTTTGTTCTTTTTATTATTTCAAACGAAGTGCACAAAAAAAAAACAAAGCAACAGTCTAAAAGTAAAACAGAAAACTGACAGAAAAGCAAACAATAAAAAGTCTGGACAAAAACTTTCCTGCAAGCAGGCAGGCATGTCCTTTTGTAACTATAGCTTGATTGCAAGCAAACTGCTTTAAAACAGTATGATTCTTGTTGTATTTTATTGTTGTAGTATCATACTATTGTTACATTTTAAAATATACTATGATTGTAGGCAGAATTTTTTTTTAACAATTTATATTGTTAAATGCAACCATGTTGCAATTTTTATGAATGCTAGTAATGTTATGATTAAATGTAAACCTTAGTTATATATTATATATATGTAATCCTCTAATTCCTAGGAGGAACATTCCATTGAGCTCTATCTCAAACTAGACGTTTACATTCGCTCCAACTTCTTCCGCAGCTTCTTAGCTCGGCAATAATCTGCCTCTTCCAAGTGTTGCGTGGACGTCCAGATCTTCCACTGCCTTGTGGGTTGAAGTCGACGGCTTTCCGTGTGATGTCGTCTGCTGGCTTTCTTAACGTGTGGCCAAGCCATATATATTTCCGGCATATGATATCTTCGGCTATAGGCGGCTGTGTGGTTCGGAACCACTGGTCGCTATTAGATATTGTTTCTGGCCAAAATACGCGAAGAATGCGCCGGAGACAGTGGTTTACGAAAACCTGAATCCTTTGTGAGTCGCTAGTGGAAAGCTTCCTAGTTTCACAGCCATATAGCAGAGTTGACTTTACATTGGAGTTAAACAGGCGCATTTCCGTTCGAAGTGAAATATTCGCCGATCTCCAAATTTTGTCGAGTGTGCCAAATGCTTGTTTTGCTTTGGTAAGTCTGTGCTGTACATCTTGATGGCTACCGCCGTTATTTGATATGTAACTACCCAGATAGCAAAAGCTCTGAACTTCTTCTATGCTGGCGTCTTCTAATGAAAAATTAGTAGTGCAGGTGGTGTTCAGGCGCATAGATTTGGTTTTGTCGGTGCTTATCGAGAGACCCACTTCACGAGCGTGCGATGCGATATTACGCAGCGACTCCTGCATCTGGGAGAAGGTATGCGATAACAGGCAAATGTCGTCCGCATAATCAAGATCACTAAGCTTGTTTTGCAGACCAAATGTGATGCCTTGTTCTGCACTTATGCATTCACACATAACTACATCAAGGACTATATTAAAAAGCAATGGCGATAGGATGCAGCCTTGTCGAACGCCCGACTTGATTTTAATTTGCCCACTGGTGCAGCCCCCGTGCAGCACAGTGCAGTGCGCGTCGGAGTATAACTGCTTCACCAAGTTTATAAGTTTTCTTGGAATACCCTTACATTCTAAGCCGTTCCAAATGGCAGGATGGAGGAGAGTGTCAAAGGCGCGTTTGAAATCGACAAAGATCAGGTAGAGGGGAGCTCGCCATTTGCTTGATTGCTCAAAGATAATTCGGAGGCTGCTGATATGGTCGATGCAAGACCGATGTGGCCTGAAGCCAGCTTGCTCACTTCGTAAACAGGGCTCAACTGCGGCAGCTATTCGGTTATGCAGAATCTGAGCAATGACTTTGTTTACTGCATTTAATAGAGTTATGTCTCTCCGATTTGCGCATTCCATTAAATTGCCTTTCTTTGGAAAGTTAATAATAATACCGTCCTTTATGCTGTTTGGTATGGTTTTGTTTTCCCAAAAATAGCCGATAATTGGTTACAGGATCCGAGCAGTCAGGCTTTAGTCGGCTTTGAGCAACTCAGGGGCAATATTGTCTGGCCCCGCGGCTATTTTCAGTTTGAGCTGTCCAACTGCTACTTCGATTTCAGCAATACAGGGTGTTGCGGGAATTACCCCAAGCGCCCAGTTTTCATCAGATTCTGAACACCAAATACAAAACAATAGTTTAGAGTTTTTCACGTTTTATATTTGTATGTTGAAATTCCTAAATTATACAATAAGGAGATTTGAACTTATATATAAAATTAAAATAAAATACAAATTGTTTAATTTACATACTTTTTAGTATGAAAACAAAGCGCGGCAAGTATTTGAGCTGCTTTACAAAATATATTTGTTATCAAGCAAAGGCTTTAGAAAATTAATGTAAAATTTTAGTTTTACAACTTCAAAATGTCTGCTTTGCGATGCGAAAAGAAAATGTGCTTTTTTTTACGATCGGGATTTAACTTTACATCAATTTAGAACGATTGGCGATTAACGAGTAATTGGTATTTAAGTTACTTTGAGACTCGATAAATAAACTAGTATCTACACGGTAAATATGTACTTCATCGACAGTGGCGGTAACACAGGGTATGTTTGAGTCGACGTCCTTCCGAGGAACGTGCTGGCTATATCTTCTGCACAATTACTGTACTGGGGTAAAGTTGTTGCACGCCAGGAGTTTTTATAATGATCTTCCCATACCTTTAGTTGTTCTTCGGTTCAGTGCACTATTTCGCCATTGCAATTTTTGATGGGGACGGTGTTGGCGTGTGCGCGTCCTGCAATAGTTAGATTGTCGTAAACTAATTAAGGTTCATAATTATTTAAAAAAATAATAAACATATTTGCCACAAGAATAACCTATATTGGGAAACATGAGATTGTTGATGCAACCATGTCGTAAGCACATTTTTTCACTGCGTATATGGAGATATTTCATTGTGAAACACAATTCAAGCTAACGCTAAAATGAAAATGATTGCCTACAATTTCTTATGTAGTAATTTCAAAAATGGTATAAGTGCAAAAATTTTAATTGAAAATATCCTTATAATACTATGTTTAGTTCCTTTCGCGCCATTACATGCTGCTATAAAAACATTATTATTTTTTTAATCCAGAAACGAATAACTTGATGACTTTATGCTCTTTTTGAAATGACAGATCGGCATAAGAAATCTTATAAGCCTTACATTTGCCTCCATATTCATAAATGATTAGTAAAGTTAATGTGTGCAGTAAATCTGGTTTCCCATAAAAATTCGTACAGTAAACCAACATTAACTTCAATAAATTTTTATGATATGGGGGTTAAGGTTTAAGATGTGTTTAGTACTTTTATGTAAAACACCATGATTAATATTTTTAGAGAACATGACCAAAATGTACAGACCACTATCTTCTCTTTCTCGTTGGTGCAACTAATAGCAAGTATCTTGTTTTAGATGCCATAACAAATACTTTTGCACACCACTTTTCTCTGTCCCTCGTAGCCTTGAGTTCTTAAACAAATAAGAGATTACATTTTTATTAAAACTTTTCCAAAGCCCTTAAGACTTAAGTGTGTTCATTAGAGTTTTAAATATTTCTTTTCAAGGATTTTTATCGATATTTTCTCAAAATCCAAAGAAAATAGTATAATAAACAATATATGTTTTTTGTTTCCTTTTCCTCTTTCTTAAAAGCTGAAGTAAAAAGTTGACGACAAAACTACCAATATCTGCAATAATTAATTTTAATAGATTTTATGTGCATAAATGTTTTAAGTTTTTTTTAGAACAGAGTACTTAAAAGATATTAAACCTTCCGGTTGACAGAGCAAAAATGCATGTGCTTAGATTTGTTTAGTACATATTTTAAAACACATGCAGAGCTTGAGTAGAATTAAAAAGTTTATACATTCTTATTGGTTTATTTTCTCTTTCTTAGGGTGTAGTTTTCTTTTATTAAATATATATTGATGCTTTTTAGATATAAAGATAATGTCTTAAACAAGATATTATTTAGGTGGTATTTGTGCTTCATTATAATTTATATAACGATTAGTGCTGGCATTTGAATACGAATTATACGAATATTGGAAAAACTTATTTTAGTTTTTGTTCGCTCGAACAAAAATTTTCAATTTATAATAAAAAATTATTCAAACAGTTTTTGCCGAGTATTAGAAAATTTTTTTAAACTACTTTAAAAAAAATTAGTTTACATTTATGAACGTAAAATAGCGTTTTAATTTCATTACTTTTTTAATTTGAAAGTAATAGGGGGTGTTAAGTAACAAATTACATCATATTAAAAATACTTTTGCCAAGGGTTGTTGAAATATAACGTAACTTCGTTAACGACTTCGTTTTAAATTACAGCATGGATCTTAGTTTGGAAGCATTTTTTTGGGGAAGACAAATAGATAAACCAAAGTGCTGTCAAAAAGCTTTCTAAAGCTTACATATGTCACGGATCAACAATTTCTCCACTCTTGCACCATTTTCGTAAAGTACACAATATATAAATTAAAAGTTTCAGTAAAGATCCAAACATATTTTTTTTTTCAAAAATAATAATGGGTCAATGACATAAAGAAAAGTTATCTTAATTTAATCGAAGAAATAATATGTAGGGAAGGAGTTTGGCTGGAGATGGAATATCTGTTACTACCCTTGAGGGAAGAGAACATGTCACAAGACAAGACACGTGCTGGTTGCGAAGGACTAGAAGCCTCTTCGAGTTCCGGAGCTTTAAAATAAAGGGACCGGTAACTGTTACATGACTTTGCCATTGAAACGGTTCAATTGACATAGTTAAGATACTCAGTGATAGGTTCTAGGCCCAAACTTAAGGTACTTGTCTTGTGATTGTTCCCTTTGTATAATCATCTCTTTTCACCGGCCATGACTCAGGTACATTTTGTACCATTCCCATTTCACCAGTTATAGGACAAGTACGTTCAAGACAATTAGTACAATATTTACCGCAGGAAAGTGGTAAAATATATTAAAAATCGTGGCTTTAAAGTGGTTATTTGATTGAAAATTCAAATAAAATTCTTAAATTATTCGGCTGTTCGAACAAAAAAAAAATGAAATTTTATTTAAACGATTATAAAACCGGAATTATTGATAACACTAATAACGATTCATTCCACGTTAAAAGCTGATGAAATTATTACTAGGCGTATGATTGTTAGTGTATGCAAAACAATTAGCAAGTATAATACTCATACGTACAGGTGTACGAGGAATTATGAAACAGAACTAAGTCTGCAACTTCAGGCAAAAACGCTGCCAAATAAACAGGCCCAAAACTAAATCGACGGCAATAGCTTCAAAATGCTGTCATATTATTGTTTTTTTCTTTTGGTCTTATATTTCGTATGAAAAATGTATGAAATTTTTTTTAAAATACAGCAACATTGTTGAGAGAATTCTAAATAATCCACTCAAATAATAAACTTAAGCCGAGAAATTGAAAAGTAATTTTGGAAATCTTTTCATAAAATTTATGTTCAAACAATTCTGTGTACAAATAACAGAAAATCCAACCCCATATTAAAACCACAAGCTGGATAGTATTAATCTCGCTTACCCTTAAATCGCAGTACTCCTGATTTCCCTTTATTATTATGTTTTACTTGAATACAAACAAGCAATTACAGGAAAATTTATATAATTTTAAAGGCGATAAATATAAAAAAATAATAAATAAATTATTAAAGCAAATTGAGTGTTTATTGCATAATTATATGTATGTTAAAAAAATTCCCACTCACTAACCTTCTTCCATTTGTATCTCTGTTCATTCATATTAAATAAATCATTGAAAACTGCTTTTTTTATTTAATACAAATATACATAATTATGGCAAATATAGTGTTTGAGTCTGTGTTAGCTTAAAAAATAAATTATATAAACAAACTTTAGCCAATCAGATTATTTATAAAACAACGCAATATGTCGGTAAAAATGTTACAAACCATTAAAGAGAATTTATAACCCTAATTATGGTGTAAAAAATAAAAATACTCGTAAATAACCATAAATTTGTATTTATTAAAAACGCTAATATGCATGACTTCAACGAATACCTTTTATGAGAGTAATGTGCGGCTATAACAAAACGTTGATAATTATAAATTAAAAAAAAAGCGTTGTTAGCATAGGAAGTGTATTTTTCATTCGAACTTAAGAATCGAAACATAAATATGTAGGTTATGTGAATAAAATCAAAAGTTAAGAAACGATTTTTATAAAATATGTGTCATTGTGTTTGATATAAATTTAGCTTAATGTTAATTGGATAAAAAACGATATTTTTGTTGTATTTTTTTGTGAATTTTTTAAAAACAAAAAATTTTATAATAAAAAATTTCAATCAGAATCGCCAAAATACATACTTTTAAACACTTATTTCATCTCAATATATTGTGGCCATTGTAGACCAATGACTTCATTCTTGTCTTAAAACCACCACACAAACTGTAAAAACTAATGGAATCTTAAAAAAAACAATTATGTATGTGGTTACTCTTTTCGTCTGAAGAATATCGAATATGTGTTTTTCCTCCATCCTTTTTATGAAATATGGTATATCAAAAATTCCCATCTTCTGCTAATAGCGTGGAAAAAAGCAATTAATTTATTTCCCCTCGCAAACTATCACAAACATTCGTAGTTATTAATTTGCTAAATAATTAAATAATAATTTACTGGCAAGGATATTAATTAGACTATGATAAATAAATATAATTAAAAAATACTATTAGACCCAAACCCCTCAACCCGTAAGAGATTTCAATTTGTTTCAGTTAAATGAATTATAGCAACTCTTTATTATTACATAGTAAAAGCAGATATAAAGTATATGATTATAAGCAACAGTAACCAATAGCAATCCACATAGAAATATAAATACGTAATATATAAAACAAATAATATCAGCAATATCGAGTAATATCCCATTTATAAAAGCGCAAAGTTATTAGATTTGGTTTAAGTAGAGAATATTGTTTTTTATATAAATACAACGTATCCATAATTCTTAATATCTGTGAAGGGTTTTAATAATATTTTATTTGCAGCAAATACTTATTCAATAATGAATAAAAAATAATACCCTGGCATATTACAAAAACTAAAAGCATTTACATTTAAAACCTTTGAAATATTTGTATAAACCTCTTTTAGTATTTGTCTAAATACTTAGTCGCAATGGAATACAATGAGTATGGAACAGAGCTGGTAAAACTATATCCGCACAAAAACATAAATGTGAAAAGTTCCAACCCAAAAAATTCGGCCGTAAAATGTACTGAGATCAAAATAAGAACCAAGCTCCTGATAGGTACAATAATATCTAATTTCTAGGTAGCCTGTAAGCTTGGCAACACATTTTCCGTAATTCTTTTCCATATTAGAAACTTTCTAAATTTTAAAATTTTGAACTTTCCAAATTATGGACCATATGAAAATTGTAGCCAAGGATCCGCACTATTCGAGAATACAAGTCGCAATTTTCAATTGTATTTGTGAATTTTTTGACAAAACTTTGAAATTTTTAACTTAAGTAACTTTTTGACTATCTCTGAGAGATTTTGGCCTTGTTTCTATTTCATCACGCTCACACAAAACAACAGTCGATGCAACAAAAGTTGCATAGTCTGGTCCGGGTCTTATAAATACAATTAAATTGATGTTAGTTTTTCCCTAGTTCCTTGGAATATTAATCATGTCTTAGCCTAACAATCAATTTTGATTTATAATCTGAATACACTGCTGAAAACTACAAATAATTTTATAAATTTGGATACGTAATATGTCTACTTTTCTCGTACTGAAATAATTTTACTTGCCCTTGCAACTGTTATATTTTTTCTCAGCTTCAGCGGTTTCACATTATGTCAGTTATTTTTGCCCTAATGCTATATTTTAATAGTTCCCACTCTTACTTAGAGTTTTGGGTAATTTTTAATAGATAAATTCTATATAAGAATATTGTTAATTGTAACGCTCAATACATTCTTGTACGATTTCAATATTTTTTCCAGAACATACAATATATTTTTAATTTAAACAGGTCAGATGTATAGTTTTCGATGTATTTTAACACTACAATATTCACTAAAAAACTTCAATTAAATTAAAAATATGAATAACACTCAATACACTTTTTGTTAAATAGTATAGTGTACTATAGTAATAGTATAGAGTTAAATAGTATAGAGTTTGTGTTTAATATTTTGTTTATAATCTGCTCTATTAGTTATCAGTTGTTTTATCCCTACGTAGGTAATAATCCGTAATTGTACGTTTCTGGGTAATCCTTTTGTCTTGTTCATTTTCTACTACGTTGCCTGGACTATTGTTTTCTTTTTTGTAAAAATATTTTAATGGTTCAAATATTACGTCTGAAAGTAAGAGAAACAGGTATCAGGTAGAGAAACACAATAGCATACAGATGCGAGAGAGATAGATAGAGAGAGTGAGAGAGAGAGTGAGAGAGAGAGAGAGAAATAGGGTGCCGAATACAAAGGGATCAAGGGAGGAAGTTAGGTATACAAACGAATTATAAAAGAAACAACGGACAACAGAACAACGATTTAATATTCAATAGAATACTGGAGATGGCTCATAGCTGAAAGCGGTCTGTTTACAAACCAACCAATGACGTGGGATGACGGAAAATCGTTCCAAATTCAAACAAGCACCGTCGGAAGAAAAACACAACACTCAATTCATATTTTCTTAATGTGGCAAATCAATAGCACGCATTACGGACACAGCATTTTGTATGAAGAGACTATAAACAATATTTTCCTTCTTCGTTTTTAACACAAAATGGACAGTCTTACACACCCAAAAACGTTTATACATTTATTTATAATATATTAAATTGGGCTATAGCAATTTTCATTTTAAAATTTATGTGTTTATTATATGAAATATTTTACTATACTTTAACGGACACTAAAAAAGCATTTGAAATGAGAATAACCCACATACTTTTACATAAATAAAAATTTTATTTATTATTATTTTATTACATTAAATTAAAGGGATTCAATTTGACTATGTGAAAAGTACAAACATATTTTCAGTCGTGGATTTTTCTTAGCCGAGTGTGGCATCTATAATCTTGTAGCCACAAGGTTTAAAAACACCTTCCTTACCTTCGAGATGTCTAGATCTTTGTAAATGATAATTTTGACATATCATCCCAACCATGTCCAACTATCGAATATGCGAATTAGGTTTTTACTTATATTCGTTACCTTGATCAGCTAGGGGATACGACACGCTTCATATTGCAAGATGTTGCATTTCTTACAAGGGATTTAAATCGCAATAAGAAATATTTTAAAACCTACACTTTTACGAATACACTGGTTTTTAGTTTACAAAAAATGGCTTGTTGCACTCTTCTGAATAGTACCGATTTACATATTCGATAATGACGATATGATACAAGCAGCTACTGTATTCGCCCTCAACTTCTTTTATATATCATAAGGATAATACAATGTAATGGTATGAAAAGTGATCCTAGCTCATACAAAGAATATTATGAAAATGTGTATGAAAACTAATGAAAATTTGTTTAAAATTTTTTAATTTACGAACTTAGAGCTTAGTATTTCTTAGTATTCATCTCTTATTGATTTTCTAAGTATTAAATTCTTTCTTGTTTGAAAAGTATATACCCTGCGGAAAATTTGGTGACAAATGATCCAAAAGTACTCGTCCTATGACTTGAGAAAATGAGACTGGTACGAAAAATAAGGAGTAGTGAATGGTGAAAAAAGATATATTGTGTAAATGGTCACATATTAACCATTTTCAGTCAATTTAGTTGGTACTCCGGATAGTATTGCAGTAAACGGTACTGAACAAAGTCGATGCAACTGGATCTATGGCCTATCACATAGTATCTATATAATATTAATTGCCTCCCTCCAATAAGACTGCCATGCAGCGTTGTCATATCGTACGCGTTTTTACGATATGCCAAAGCGGAAATAGTCATACAGCGTCGTCATATCGTAAGTTTTTTACGATGTAACAACACTGAGATATCCATACACCGTGCACTGATATCTCAGTGTTGTCATATAGTAAAAAACTTACGATATGACGACACTGTATGGATATTTCCGTTTTGTCATATCGTAAAAACGCGTACGATATGACAACGCTGCTGTCATGCCACTCAGGAACTTGTTCCGTAAGTATATTCAGATATTAACTCCAGCTTAACTGGTATTTATAACATTGAAATATAAGTGCCCCCGTGGTGGAGTGGGTAGTGCACTAGCCTGTCATGCCGGAGGTTGTCGGTTCGAGTCCCATCAAAGACACCGCTTAAAAATAATATACAATTTCTACTTGGATTTGTCACAATAAAAAAAATAAATTAATCGATATTTACAGCTGAATTTTAGAATAATATTTATATATAATCTATATTATTCTACACCGATTACGACTCCATAAGACAGTTCAGAGACAAGTTACAAGGTGCATACAAAGTATCAATTAACCCCATCCTAGGCCATCCCCATGCAAAAGTGGCTGGTCCCCTGCATAGGAAGTGTTAGAACTCGGACTGGTCCCTACCACCTGGGGACCGGTCACGTGAATTGTTTTGTGTCAGTTCCATTTACCTTAGGGTATATTCTACCATTTATAAAACAACCAACGACACTGTGCTCTCTGTAATATTGTCAAACAAAAAACTACTTTTTCACACTTTCATTCTTATATATCTCTATGACTTTGTAGATTTCTTTACAATAATGTGTTGAATTTAATGAGTATAATTTACATCAACCAGTCTTCTTTACATAAATCCATAACGATTCTGACACACTTTTGTTTCATTCAACATCTTCAAATACTTGAGACATGTGCCACTTCTGTGCCCCATCAACGATTAAAATAAATACAAGAATCATACATGGAGCGCATTGACACACATATGAAAACAAGATGTGCTTGTAAGATATACACTGAAAGGAAAATTTTCGTGTCAGCTATGAATTTCTCTAATGGATCAATGAATTTTGTTAATAATAACGAGGCTGCTTATGATTTTATAGAATTAGTGAATAACAGAGTTTCATATAAATTTTTTTTTGATATCGTGAAATTCTTTCACTAAAAAAATTAAATAATTTTATTATACAAATGAAATTTAGTCAACTGCATTAAACGCTTTTAACGTTAATTCTGTAAATAATATTTTCTATGAAAACAGTTTCATTGTATGAATGAAATACTTTCATAGATTTTCAGAAAATTTAAAAAAAATATTTAAATGGTATTTTCTTTTCAAATTTATTTCATTTCATGTATTATGAAGTGGTTTGCAATAAATACTAATATGTAATGAGATAAGCTTTTAGAATAGGGTTTTAACTTAGAGGTTAGAGATTAAGGCATCCTTAATCTTTGTTTTTTGTTTTTAAGATGATAATTAATTGCTTTTATTTGGCATTTTAAGCGGCCTACGATGGCCATTGATAAAAATAACTTCATAATATCAATGAAAACATTACCATAAATGCAATGACAGTTAAAATATTAACAAATGCAGAAAGAGAACAATTTCATCGAGTAATTGAAAATAACAACGCGTAGCAAATTTTAATTTTTTTTTATTTGGCAGAAACACTACTATGTATCCATTAATCTAGAGACAAAATATAGTCAAACTACGTACTTGGTTTTTCACTTCCTCATGGTTTGTCCTTTTTAAAGGACTTAACATTTTCCCAGAATGCTTTTTTAAATAAACTTTTTTTATTATTAGTAATATATATATATTTTTTAGCTAACTCGGTGCCAAATAAAAGGGAAGGCTCTGTAGAAATTTTTAATATGATATTTACTTCAGTTCCTTTGAACAAAAATAAAAAAAAAATTTCCTTTTTAAAATATATCCTTCCATATCCTAAAAAGTTTTCACTATAAAATTTCTTAAAAATTATATGTTGTACCTTTGAATTAGCTCTGTAAGGCTTCGAAATTTGATGCCTTTAGCTCTCTTAGTACAAAAGCTGTGATTGCTTTTTTATAAAAATTGTATGTAGAAATTTTTTTATAAAAACGTAAAATGTGTGTATATTTTAGAGTTCGTTTAATGTTGATATATATATTTATATATTTTCAGAAAACAATCAATCAAAGATTTTGAAGAAAATATTAGAAAAATTTTTTCTAAGGACATATTTTAAATTTGTGTTCAGTTGCTCTTCAACGTTTCTTTCATAAACTTGGCATAAAAGCCACTATATATCAAATAATCATTTCCTCATCTATTGCCCTTTTTAAGGACTTTACATTTTTGAGAATATTTAATTTAATACTTTTTTCATATTAATATGTAAACTTTTTTAGCAAAACGTAGTCGTAATATAATCTGTTAGAATTTATAGTATACTTCTACCCTGCCACTAACGCGACGCTTAACGCTCTGATTTAGATAGAGCCCTAAGAGAGAAAAAATCATAAAAATTTTAAGTGTCATAGGGTTAACTTAAGGTTACAAGATATAATTTTTAAAAGGCTTTTTCATGAAAAATTTCAAGGATATAGAAGGATATTTTGAAAACACTTTTTTTGTTCAAGGCAGATGAAAGAAATATTTTTATAAAACTCTACAGAGCCTTCCCTTTTAGCTATTGCTACTATTGTTAAAAATTTTTCAATATTAATATGAAAACAAAAATTAAAATAGGCATTCTCAAAAAATGTATCGTTCCTTAAAAAGGACAAGGGATGAGGAAATGAGAAATGAAGCACCAAGTTTAACTCTATTTAGTCTCCAGATTATTTGATATATAGTGGTTTTTCTGTCAAGCATATGGAAGAATAGTTCAAGATCAACTGAACAAAATTTAAAAGATATCCTTGGAAAAATTTTTTCTAATATTTCCTTCAAAACCTTTATTTGATTTTTTTGAGAAATGTATAAAAATATATATTAACTTAAACTAAACTGTAAAATGCACACACATTTTTAGATTTTACAGCCTTCGGGTCAAAACAAATGGTTGCGTTTTAATGTTAAGTTAATTTTATACATGCAATTTTTATAAAAATTAATTTTGTGTCGCGAAAACACCGCCACAGTTTTTGAACAAAGAGAGATAAAATCATAAAATTTTAAAGTCTTATAGAGTTAATTTAAAGCTAGAACATATCATTTTTAAACAAAAATTTTAATGAAAACATTTTAAGGATATATATTTAAAAGGACATTTTTTTATATATTTTTGTTCAGGGGAACTGAAGTAAATGTTTTTATAAAATTTTACAAGGCCTTCCCTTTTATTTGCTACCAAGCTTGCTAAAAAAATATTAGATAATAAAATTTAAAAAAAATATGTAAAATAAGCATTCTTAAAAAATGTAAAATCCCTTAAAAAAGGACAAAAGATGAGGGAATGAAAAACCAAGTACGCACTTTGACTATGTTTTGTCTCTAGATTAATGGATACATAGTGGCGATACTACCAAAAAAATAAATAAATAAATAAAATACTGTCACGCGGTGTAATCATTTTATTAATGCAAAATTTCATTCATATAATAAAAAAATATCAATGGAGCCGCTTCATTAGCTGAATAAATTATTTTTCTCTTAGTGTAGAGAATAAATTACAAAAAAGAAAAAAAATTTTTTTTAACATTTTTATAAGATATTGAAAGTGCTAAATTGTCGTCAATTATTTATGATCTCGACAATACACAAACATTTATTTATGGATGAATATGCCTCTGCTCGGCTAGTATTTGCCTGTATTTTTATTAAAAGCCTAGAGGAATGAGTTAATATATATGAGTGTGAGTGTGTGTGTATGTGTGTGTGTGTGTGTGTAAAAATACATGAGCATTATGTGGTAATTTTAACTCAACGAACCAAATGCTGAGAGAGAAAACAAAAGCCTTTTGGCAAATACGTACATATTTTATATAAATAGAAAGGCTTTTGTTTGGTCGCCTGTTTTAATAGAACAATAAGAACGGAAAAATATTGTGACCCCCTGATTAATGGCCCAGTTGATATTTTATTGTCTTTGTACATGTTATTGAAAGTATGAATGAAATGAAATACGGAACATGAAACAGTAGCAAGCAAGATTCAGAAGGATAAGTAGTTTGGGAATTGGAAGTGTAACATTGTACCGTTATATGCGATAACAATTTACAGCTTTAATACTTTTGTGTGTATATGTGCACATTAATAATGTGTGATTGCTTAAATTACTGCTAAAGCAACGAGTAACGGCAACATATCATAAGGAGTATAATATTTAGGCATTTATTATAGCAATACACAATACCTACATGTTATTTTATTAGCGGGGCTTTTCTTATGATCCTCGAAATGGAAAGTAAATATAAGAAAATTATAAACAATAGATTTTGTTTTTCCATTTAGTGCATAAGTAGCTCTTGAGAATATATTGTTATAGAGGCAGTTACCAAGCGAAGGAAGGTGTAATATGTTTTAAGTGCCAAAAGAAATTACTATTATTAAATAGGCTTAACTACGCAGAGCAAGAATTCGCTTCAAGCTGCAAAGGTTTTATATAAGTATAATGATATTTCATAGCTCCATTTCCTTTTGCTCTTAATGTGTCTCTAAGACTTTGTCTTAGGAACTTTGTTATTGATTTATTCAGTGATATAATTGAATTTAGTTAGGATGAAATTAAAAATATAATTCAGAAATACATATATTCAGTAAGGATCAGAGAAACTAGCCGATCGGGTCAAAGTCGGCTTAGGAGCTGCCGCCGACTTTCAATGTAACTTCAAGCCGCGGCCAATCAATGCGGCTAGTCTCGGCTTAAAATTGCAGCCGGCTAATTATTTTTTAGTTGCAAATTTGTACAAATTATGTGAAAGTCGTCAGGTGTTTTAAAAATTTCATTTAAAATTTTTTTTAAAAAAACTTATAAAAATGAAAATTTAATAAAATTTCGTAATAAAGAAGTTAAACATTAAAAAGTGCAATTGATTACATATATTTCACCGCAAAATTCGCGAAATACAAAACCAGCCGTAGTTAGCTGGCTCAAGCCAGCTATGAGCCTCTGCCGAGTATTTTTTTCTAAGCCGCCGTCGCCGACTTTTTAAGACGGCTTGTTTCTCTGGTAAGGATATAACTTAAAATATAATTAATGCTATCAGCAGTCTTTCAATCAAAAAAAGTATTGCTGTGTAGTACGATATTATAAATGAATATTTAAAATATTTTCAAAGTAAAGGCCTCTTTAGTGTTGAGTTTCTGTTACTGTTCTGTTCTGTGCCTTTATGTTCTTTAAATACACTATGCAAAAGGAAAAATTCTAGGGAGAACCACTATATATTTTTGATGTGTTGTGGTCTCCTAACTACCCACCCAGTCGAAATTTTAAATTCTATGGATTATTTCGTTTTAGTTTTTTTTTTTCATCTACTATTTGATATTTTTAAAAGAGCTGCTCCCTCGATTTTATCATAGCTTGGATAGCAGTCATTGAATTGTATTACAAAAATCACCACAAAACTTAAAACAAAATAACCTTTAAGCCATTTAAATATTATTGTTTTAAGTACTATCCGGTTTCGAAATTATTCAAACCACAATAATGAAAAATATTTTTTTTTATGCAATATCAGAAAATTTTTATTTTTCAAAAATTTATCGAAAGTGGCAAAAACTTAAAAATTTTATAAGCTTCTCATAAACGCCATATATATAGACTGCAAATTAAATAAGCTTTATTTAAAGAAAATCGATGGATATATATAGATTTTATTCACAATAAAGTGAAATTACCTGATTTTTGCAAAATATCTAGTTTTGAAGATTTTATCATAACTTCGAAAGGATTTATCCAATTGTATTACAAATGGCAACTAACAGCTTGAAACAAAATTACCTTTAAGTTGCTTAATAGTTTTTTTTTATACACTCAAAAGTTTTGTAATTATTCTGACCACAATGATGAAAAAAATACTTTTTTAAGTAAAATTGAAAAACTTTTTAAAAATATATAAAAAATTAAAAATGGCAAAAACTTTCCATTTTTATTAAAACCAAATACACATACTGCTTAAGGCATTTTGCCTTTTCTGCGCAGATACACTCGGGCTGTTGTCAGGAATCGAACCTGCGATCTTACGGTTAATAGTCTATCGTACTACACTAACTGGTCATATAGCCAAATATATAAATATTTATCAATCGAGTTTTATGAAATAAAGCTTATACTATTTCTAGTATATGTGGCATTATGATGAAAGAATAAAAATGGTAAGGTTTTGCCATTTAAAATTTTTTTTATAAATTTTTAACAAAATAGAAATTCTTCAATTTCGCATAAAAAATTTATATTTTTTCATTGCGGTCTGAATATCTTCGAAACCATTAAGGGCCTATTCAGATATTACGTAAAGATATTTTCGGATTTTTTTACCCCCCCTTTTGTAACGCTTTTTACAAAATTTTCAGTATAAAGTATTTAATCCGTAACAAATCTTTAATACGTAATATGAGAATGGCCCCTGAGCATACATAAAAAAATAATGTTTAAACGGGTTATTTTAAGTTTTTTTATGGTTTTTGTAATAACATTGGCTAATCATTCCATTTGCAAGTTATTATAAATTCAGTGAAGCAGCCTTTTCCAAATTCTTAGAAAAAAATATAAAACAATGAAAAAATTATCCATAGAATTTAAAAATTGGGCTGTTAGGAGACCATAACACATCGAAAAAAAAATATAGTGGTACTCCTTAGAATTTTAATTGCTGCATTGTGTGCATGAAAACCTAAGAGTTCCTGCCACCTTTGGTGTACGGAACCTCAAAAAAAAAATCTGGCAAGTATAATATACAAAAGTAAAAAAGCTAACTTTATTCATTGAACTCTCTTTTGTTTTAGTCTTATGCCTTTCCTACAACAACACCATTTCAAAGCAAAGAAGAAATGTTTTGATGTTACTATCTTTGCAACAGCAAAATCTACAAATATCCATGATTTGGCTCCAAAATACTGAGCTGATTTTAAGAAAATATAGCTTGTACACATTTGTAGATATATATATTTAAAATGTTAAAAAATTTGTCAAAATCAGCGTAAGCTGCATGACAAAAATCGTCTTGCCTCATAATTGTATAGAATACTATTTCAGTTAAAGCTTCCCGCGAACGTGTCCTACTACTGGTCAAAATTGAATAGGTACAATATGTTTCTGAGTCGGATCTAGTATTTTATTAAACAGTAGCTTGCTTCCATTTGCCACCATAAGGATGTGCAGATATGTTTAAGATTAATATCAGTACCTAGATTTCGGTCTCAACTGATGGAAAATTGGTTCCAACGCCCCTATTTGCCTTTTTGTGTGACTTGCAAGGTACACATAAATTGAAACTTCTTGCACATGGCCCTACTGAATATCCTTTCTACGGCTCTGCTTAATAAACATGTTAATTTCTTGTTCATTTATTTTAAATAAATTTAACTTTCAACCATAAAAAAACAAACAAATGTATATAAATTAAAATTTGAAGTATTTATTTATTCAAAATTGAAATGGGGCAATTTTAGTAAAATTTAAATAAAATAACAATAGCAATTCAACATATAGAAAAGGTTATAACAATATATTATTATCTAGTATTTTATTAGTATTTTAAATAATAAAGTGCAACATTTTATTGCAAATTTCATAAAAATGTGCACATATATTATTACACGTACGTACATGCAAACACATGAACTTAAAAATTCAGTTAAAAGAATATTAAATATTTAGTTATTTTTGGCTTTGTATTATATGAATTTCTATTGTTAAATCGAAATTGAATTGTTAAATCGAAATTGTTAAATCGAAATTTTAATATAAGTTTTTCCAAATTGTTTTTATATACAAAATTTTGTTATTTTATATTTATTTCCTAAAATGAAGATTTATATTCTGTTGTTCTGTTTAAAAATTCAAACAGAATAGTTATTTGTGCTTACAGTTATTTGTACTTCATAGAAATTTTACTCTTTTTTTGTTATTCTATAGGAATATATATTGGTAGTTTGTTGGAAAGAATAAATATCTGCATGTTGAGAAATTATTTAAATAAAACTGTTTTACAAGCAAAAGATATAAAGTTTCTAATGGTTTTTTTTGATTATTAGGCTGTGCTAAATACGAGAAAAATAAAAAAAATACTTTCGGCCATTGTCCAGATAACGGTACGTTTGTACTTCTCCTTAAAGCGCCATCCAAAGTCAATGGCTGGTCTTTTT
The DNA here is from genome assembly GCA_956483635.1 of Panzeria rudis. Lineage (NCBI taxonomy): Eukaryota > Metazoa > Arthropoda > Insecta > Diptera > Tachinidae > Panzeria > Panzeria rudis. Next base: position 136,620,452 of record OY101449.1, on the reverse strand, counting down.
ATTTTGTTTCTTACTAGTGCATTTTTAAAAAATTTAAATGCTAGTGTTTTCGTTTTTCATTATAGCATTATAGCTAAAACTTCAATAAAATTTTTTAGCTATGGTTTTTGTTATTATTTGTGGCACAAAACCGCTTCAGAATAGACAACAATTGGTGAAAAATGTTGAAAATTGCATAAATCTTTAATTTTGATCCCCCCTATACACTCTAAAATATTACTTGAAATTAAGTATCATATATTGTCTAAATTTGTGTTTAGAAATTCTTATTTGTATAAAAATACATAGTTTGTCTAATTTTTCGCTAAAAAAACAAATCTGCTGTTAAAAGTATTTATTTTTAACAAACTATGTCTAAATAACAAAAATTTTGAATAGTAAGCATAAAATATAGCATAAATTTACATCTGCTTACAATCCTTACCTATAAGTTAAAAGTGTCAAATAATTTTACACTTTAGATAACTATGCCTGGCGAGATATCTATTTAATAAAATTACGGGTATTAGTACAAGTTGGTTACGCTAATACAACTTTTTTTTATTACAAAAACTCATAAAAGAAAACTAAAAGTGCAAAAACTTTATATTTTTATCACTTATCATTAAGATATACATATAAAGCACAGTCAGTTGCGCTGTTAACGCGACCAATTGTCAATTCGTGTTGACATTAAACTTTAACAAAATTGCATCTATGAGTCATGTCATCATATAATTAATTTTTAAATAAATCCATTTTCGACTTAACATCATATTTATTTAGAATTTTCTTGATTCTCTTGAACCAAATATGTACGAAATGATGAAATTTTATCTGTAAAATATTTTTGTTGGCCTTCTATGTTTAAATATTTGTTAATTTTACTAGTTTAACGATCATTGTCAAAGTAATTATGAAATTAACTTGATTGTCCACTAACCTAAATATTATTTAAGTATTGGCAAATATTGTAGTCAACTACCACTCTACCTGCTTGCAAAGTATGTAAGTAAAACAGTTTTTATGTACCATATACACATGTGTTGAAGTACTATATTTTAGGCTGTGTGTAAGTGATGTATGAGTATGTGCAATATCCCTGCAGGAAATGCGTATAGTGTAATTGTAGTGATTTACTAGTGACACTGTCAGTAGTACTACTGACAGTAGGTGTATCTCAGCCAATGTAATCATTTATTGACATTTAACTACTGCTTCGACCGAAGCAGGTTTATAAGCCAGAGAAGATAGTTTTGTTGTTTCTACTACTTTGAAAAGCGCTTCGAACATGCATGATTTTTGTTCGCGATGTCCCACTTTGAAGCTCTTGTTTTTGATATAAAACAGCGCTTTTTTCGAAGCACCGCAAATGCTCTAAAATCATGTCTCATTTTATCATCGTTAAACTACAGACAAAACAAATCGTGTTTTATTATAAATTTCTCTCTGCCATGCAATAGGTGGTAAATGTAGAAAGAGAGCATACTATAAATGGGTTTTGAGTCTTCAAATGTGTTAGTGTTTATTTGAAACAATGCGTGCGACAAATTTTAGAACCTATATTGTTGAAAGCGACAATGCTACTGAATATGATTTTGTTTATTTTCGAGTTCGTATTAAAGAAATGTAAAATTCTGACTAACTTCGTAATTTAAACATTATGAACACAGAGAGATCTCTGCCTTCTTTTTTAACATGCTTGGAAGCGCTTCAAAAGATCGATTGGGGAAGGCATGAAAATTTGTTACTGCTTCCAGAAACATAATATTTTTTTGCTGGGTTTTCATTGAAAATCCACCTGTAGACTGTAGCACTACCTACTAAGTATTTCTTTTGGGACCACATGGAGACCACCAATTCGGTTTTAAGAGACAACATTGCACGATTGAACAAACACATAGACTCGTGAATGTAATTAGAAAAACCTTCATGGAAAAAAACATTTTTCTGCGATCTTTATCGATGTTTCTCAGGCATTTGATAAAGAATAGCACGAAGGCTTAATACATAAACTAAAGCAAAACCTACCCGCAAGCACCCTTAAGCTTTTAGAAAGCTACTTAACTGAGCGAAAATTTGTTGTTAAGGAAGGTAAGAGTTCCTCAAGGAAGAGTTCCTCAAGGCTGCATCCTCGGCCCTGTATTATATCTGATATATGCATCTGACTTGTCGGTAAGCAGAAACATATACATATCAACATTCGCTGATGACACAGCTTTTCTAAGTGTTCACAAAAGCCATCAAAAAGCCTCCCGCAAACTGCAGGAGCATAGTCTCACTGGAATAAACTCTACTCTAAGCCTAGATTGTAAGCTTCTTCTATACAACTCCATTCTAAAACCAACATGGTCCCAGCAAAAATATCCGTCTACCGGAAGCAGGTTTGTAAGGGAGAGATTTCGGTACTCTCCCTTACCAACCTGCTTCGGTATTACATGATTTTTGTATGGGATGTCCCACTTGGTAGGTCTGGAGGCATGAGCTTCTTTCTGCGCGTCTTAGATGCATTAACCTCATGTCTTTTTTATATGTATATAATTAAAAAAAGTTTTGCTCTTTATTTCACAATTTTACCAAAGTTGGATTAATTTTTTATTTGCCATCATTTTATGTTGTTTTTATATTTATTTATGTGTTAAATGGTACAAACACAATTGGAAATTATATACACTACAATTAACTTTTATTAAATACTTTTTGTTCGCGTATTGTATCAGGAATCGATCCCAACATCTCCGCATGGTAGACTAGAACACTAACCACTAAACTATCGAGGCACATTCATTTTCATACACAATTGAATGGAAGAATAAAAAAATCAAATTATGAAGCAAAAATCACACTCGCATCCATATTTGTACCCACGTAAGCGAGAGATGATGCACTATAAAAAAGTTTGAGTTGAATAAAAAACTTCGTGTTAAACACATAAAAAAACATAAATAGCCGACCAAATTCATCGTGTGTGTGGTAAGTTTCTTCACTCGCTTACATTATTGAATCCTCGTAAGCCAGAAGGGATGCACTGTATGCTTTTCTCGCATCTCCGAATCACTTCTAATTAATCTTACCTGCTTCCTTATACCAAATTTATTTTTGATGGGGTCCTGCGGAGTCCAGCTATGGGGCGGGCATTGCCTCGGCATCAAATGTAGAAAAAATTCAAAGGAAACAAAATAAAATACTCCGTACGATTGCAGTAGCCTCATGGTATGTCAGAAACAAGCGAATTCATAAAGATCTAAGTGTGCCGCTGGTTAAGACAGTGTTTTCTAAACACGTGACAAAATACATAAAAAAACTTGAGTTGTACCCAAAGCCCCTAACCTGAAACATCATTAGCTCTAGAGGCCATACTCGGCTGAGAAGGAGGAAAGCTCTTGTTCTCAGCAGAACCAACCGCTGAAACAAATATTTTTGTCTGTCATTGGCTGGACTTAAAAATTAAAAATTTTTAGAGTTAAGATTTCATTACTTATTGTTAGTTCAGTTTTATTGAAGATACAATAAATAAATATAAGCGTTTAAAAAAAATGGAGACATTGGAACCAGACATTAATTAGAAAATTTAAGGGCCTCTAGTCTACGATATTTATGATTCCTCGCTCGACGCCAATAGTGAAGTTATAGTGATTTACTAGCGACATTGTCAATACTACTACTGACCAGATGTACTCCAGCCAACCTATTGACACATAACATAGGCTTGCCATTGAAAATTAGTACTATTGCCGAGGTAGTTCTTTTACGGCTGTATGAAAATATTTGAACCAAAGATTCACCATTTTAGTGTCCCTGGTCTACAATTGTACAATTGTATATTTTTTTAATATTATTTTTTATTAAAAATTAAATAAATTATTTTGAAATTATTCAGAGCGAAGTATTATGGAAATTTATATACCTTTTTCGATTATAGCTGACATATAAGCTTCAACCAAAATGTAATGCCAACATTTTTAAAATAAATAATTTAATTGGAAAAAAATATATTTTTTCAATTAAAAATTATATTACTTCACTAAAAAAATTGTTTAAAATTGAAAAAGTCATTTTCAAGCGGCAGCGGCCAGCTGCTGATCGGCTTGCAACTTTGCTATTGACTACACTGCATAATAAAAAATAAAAAAAAATACTATTGACGCATTCGTTGACAATGTTGCCAGAAATACACTAGAACTGTTGTCTTAAACGTATCTCTACTAGCACCTAAAAGGGAAGTTGTAGACATTTTAACTAGTGCAATTGTCGCTAGAGAAAAAAAGAGTGCTGACATAGACACATATGGTTCTAGACTGACTAGAGGGATATTTGTATACATATACATACATGTAAACATACTGTAAGCAAACAACATGAAATTAACATTTGCGGCTTGTGTCAGCAATAACCGCCAACGTACACAACATGACCACAATAGTATATGCATATATATGTAAGCTTATGCATATACTCACTATTATTTACCACCTGACTACACATGCACACACTCACACGCATTGTGAACTTATTACAATTTTGTTGTAAATAGAATCAGCACAAAGCCATAAATGTGAGAATAAGGCCAAATTCGTATCTAAAAATTTCGGCCGTCAAAAGGACTGAGATCAAAATAAGTATCAAGTTCTTGATAGGTACAATACGATCTCATTTCTAGGCAACCTGTAAGCTTGGCAACATTTTTCCCATAATTCTTTACCATATTAGAAAGCCAAAGAAAATATTGCCAAGCTATCAGGTTGCCCAGAAATGAGATGGTATATAGGTACAAGAACTTGGTCATTATATTCATCTCAGTACTTTTTACGCCCGAAAGTTTTGGATAGAAACTTGGCCTTATTTTCACATTTATGTTATTGTGCGGATTTTAGTTATTTTTTCAAAGTTTTTTTTTTGATACAATAAGTGTTCTAAAAAATAAGCGCTGGATGAACAATTTCCGTTTTCTCATTTTTCTTGGTACTTTCCCATCAAGACGTAGCTGCGTACAAAGTTTTAGCTTTCTAGCTATACTGGAAGTGTCCCATACATATAAGTGGCGCTATAGTCCACCCGTATAAAAAGTGTCAGTTTTCAGATTTTTCTGGTTATTTGCTCAATAACTATCTGTGTACCAAATTATAGCCTTCTAGTTGTACTTGAAGTGCACCATACAAAGAAGGGGCATCATAGTCCTCCCTGATGAAAAGTATCCGTTTTCAGATTCGTCTTACTATTTTCTCATCGGGAATTATCTGCATTCCAAATTTCAGCTTTCTAGGACTTCCATCCGTACAAAGAAGGACACCCTAGTCCCCCACGATGGAAAGTGCCCGTGTTGAAATTGTTTTCGTTAATTGCTCATCAGGACCTACCTCTGTACAATTTTAGCTTTTTAGCTATACTGGAAATGCCCCATACAAAGAAGGGGCACACTAGTCCCCCAGATGAAAAATGCCCGTCTTTAGATTTTTCTGGCTGATTTCTCACCAAGACCTACCTGTATACCAAATTTCAGATCTCTAGCTATAGTGGAAGTGCCCAATAATATTGATGAGTCACCTTACACCTTAATATGTCAGGAATCTTTTACGGTAGAACTTTCAAATTTCACTTATGAGTAGGTTTTTTTTAATCCCGAACTTTTTTGTTTCCCAGGAGAGCGGGAAATATAAAAGAAATTCCCAGGATCGCGGGATTTGAACACTATAAGAAAATATTTACCAAAAATTTTCATTTACGGAACCCATCGAATTTTATATGAGCAAAAGGAATCATTGAATCTTTCTTTATTTTAAACTGAGCTTTATTTCAAAAGTATTTCAACAAAACAATTTCTTAAGAAATGAGATAAAAAAGCATAAGAAACTTAACAAATCACAGGGACAGTAAGAGTAAATTAGGTAAAAAGAACTATATTTTTATCGAAATTTTAAGAAAACTTTGTATTTAAAAACTAGTTTTAGACCCTTAGAAAAATTGAACTTTTATATTCTTTCTTGCAAATGGTTTTTTTAAAACAGTCAATAGCGGATTTCAGTGTGTGATGCAAACGGTCTTGCGGAACTGCAAATGCAAAATATCGTAGCTTTTTTATGAAATCAAGTGTATTTGTTGTTGGATTTTATAAAAAGCTATGATATTTTGCATTTGCACGTTGGCAAGATCATTTGCATCAAATACTGGCGAAGTTCAGTGTTTGATGCAAGTGGTCTTGCGAAAGTGCAAATGCAAAATATCGTAGCTTTTTTCTGAAATTTTATAAAAAAGCTACGATATTTTGCATTTGCACTTCCGCAAGACCATTTGCATCAAATACTGAACTCCGATAATGAACTCCGCTAATGTGTTAATTGTTTCATTAATGTTTCACAGTCGGTTTCTTATTCAAGTAAGATAATTTTCAGTTGTTGAGAAAAGCTTTTCGCCCTCTACAGAAGTCGCTCGGACAAATGTGTGTTTCGATTAACGTCAGTACCTGCCATTACGGCTTTATCCGACGGTGTTCTCAAAACACAGAGTGAAGTTGAGTGTTCACCACCACCCCCGAGCTACCCCGAAGGCACACCATGTGTAGCTTGCAAGGCTCACACAGGTAGCAACTTCTCATGCATGGGAGACCCAACCATGCATAAGCACCTTGTTCGAGTGTTTGAGCTATCTAAACTCTGCTACATCATTACTAATGCAGCACCTGTTGACTTAGCAACAGCACAAAGAGGCTTTCAATTGGTGGACCGAAATCCACCCAGTCACTAGCACTGGGCGAGCATCAGTCTTTTAACCAACACCTCTCCCAGCTTTTGGTGGCAACCACAACCACCACGTGGACTCCCGAAGGAGACCTCTCCAACAGCCAGACACAGAATCATCCTTCCTGATGAGGGTGAGACAAAGTCCTTCCAGCGACACTATCCCAGATGATCTCGCTCATACGGCGAGTATCATCTCCTTACCCTCGGAAGGCAGGTCATCTGTGGGGCAACTGGTTCTCGTGGTACCAGTTTATGCTACTGGTAAAGCCTCAAAAGAAAACCCCTAGAGGTTAACTTTCTATTGACTTTGGTCTTAGGGTAGACCATAGGTGTCCGTTCACCTCCTTACTGACTCGCGTAGGCAAGCCTACTACCTTATATAAATATGTGCACGCCCGTTACTCAACTGCATGAGATTGGGTAGTAACACATAAGTTTTATGGGTAATTGGCCAAAGGTTATGTCAGCAAAAATCAAATTACCCTATTCCCGGGAAGCACATCACCAAGGTGTGAGTAATCACCAAGATGCATGAACCGTACCCCCCGGGGGGAAAGACGCCCGGACAGTTAAGAGGACGTTGTATATAATATCAATACTTTTCCTCCTTTTTCCGCCGTCTTCAAATAATTTCAGCTGCTTTGTTAATAGCCGCCACTAAAGTTTCTTGCCTTTCACCACCGTCATCTGAAGTAATACATATTTATTTCTCCATTTACTTTGTCATTAAATGCATGAAAAACGTGCATAAAGATTTCCCAAAATTCTAATTATCGTGCATTTTGATGCATATTGAAAGCACTGCAGTTGCTTTTACTTAAAAAAAATTTGTTGTTTTGAATAATTAATTAAAAAGACAATATTTTTTCTCTTCGTTCTTCAATCCAAAATAATTTGATATGCAGTTATTTTCACTTAGCTTCACAATTAACTTTTCACGATTTTTTGTGCAAGTCAAAAATATTGTTTGCTTAAATGTACTTATCTGCCATAATGTGCAAGTATACACAATTATTTAGTGAAACAGCTAACTTTGATTTTTTATTTGTTCAATTCAATTTTGATTTTTTATATGAAAATATTTTAAAACTGCAAAAAAATTGTTACAGGTATACAAATGCACTCAAAAATTTATTTTGAAGAATATCCACAGAAAAAACATATTTTGTGCACTTAAGTCAAAATGCAGCTAAGATTGAATTTCTGTATGAAAATTGTTTTAAAGTGCCCAAAAGTTAAAAGCATTTATCTTATAAGTACAGGTATAGTGCATTTAAAAAACGAAATTGTATGTAATTTTTAAGAATAGTGAGACAAATTAATAATTTTGTGCAGTTAAGTCAAAAGTGCACTTAAAACCCCGGTAAAAGCGAAATTATTTTGCACTTTGAGGCTTCGTTGGTTTCTTTCTCCTTACACAGATATTATTTCATGATGGACGATAACAAAAAGGATTTTTTGGTGCCAAAATCAATACTTTCTTGTGCATATAAATATATTTTCAGTCTAGGGAATTCCGGATAATATCCCCGGGCTGGGAAACGCCGGGAAACCTCCTAGTTATGCGGTTATTTCTGTAGGAAGACCTTATGTTTCAAGTTCCATTATTATATGATTAAGTGGAGCAAAGTTATGAAGGTGGTAAAAACAGTTCGAATGGTTCTGCGTAAATAAATACATATGGTGTAGCTGGAAGTTGGCCTGGCGCACTACCGTGCGCCCAGATCGATAAGTATTTGATTGTGTATGCCTTAATAGGTATTTGTGTAATTTGTGTTATTTAGCAGAAGGCAAGGATTTTTCTTAATTAAAAGCAAAACTCACAAAATTTATAAAAATAATCTTAAGATCATATGTGATATCTCCTGCACAGAAAAAACTAATTTTTTACTTCAAATACCAAATTCCCTGAATCAAATGTAAATTTGTTCAATTTAGAAAGAAATTTGTAAATTCAAATGCAAAAATTTGTAATAATTTGTTTGAAAAAAAATTCTGTTTTTTCAATAAACAAATTGTTTCAATCAAAAAATGTTTTAGAGAAATATAAAAAATAAATCAAAGAATTTCATAATTTTATCAGGTTGCCAACATGGGCGGTAGGAAAATGAAATGAAATAATAAGTCAAACAAAATTATTTATTAAACTAAATAGAGACAATAATAAAGATTTAAAATAAGTTTCAAGAACATGTTTGTTTAAAAAAAAAGCTATCATAATTTTTTCTGTGTGGTGAGGGATAGTGGAGCTGAAAAACGAGCTATGCGAATAAATCTGGCCTTAGAACGGTTTATAAGAGAGTTTAAGTTTTTATATTTCAAAGGAAAAAGCTAACAATGATAAATTTCAGCCCTCGGAGGCCGCTAGACTCCCATCACCAATCATCAATGTTGATACATACGTATGGTATGTAGTATATTCATGTATTCGCCAATTTTCAAGTGGCTCATTGGAGTGTGGTTCCAAATTTGTTGATACAAATAAAGTCCGAAAATTAAATACCAGAATTATCTATTATACAATGTGGTAGGAATTATTAAGTGCTTTAGCAAACACAACTTTACCTCGATCGGTATTAAAGAAAATTTTAGAATTTATAATATAACCAAATTTTGCTACACCATTTACTAAATAAGTTTTAATTTTCACATAATATTCACTGGCAGAAGTGTGTGCTTACATTTACTCTTAATTATATACAAAAATCACCACCATCATCATCATCAACAAATCATATTGAATTGATTTGAATGTAAAGTCTAATTGTGTGTATTGAGTTGATGAGTATTGCAAATTTTCTAATTCTAAATAATTTGCAGGATGCAATGCATATTAACAATTGAATTAAAATAGAATTGGCTGGCCATCGTTGTGTATGTTTATATAACTAGAAGCAATTTTTACACACACACACACGCACACACACACACCCACACACCCACACAAATTCATGCATACATATTTAGCTCTAGATTTTCATTTACATGTTTAATTATGTACACATGTTGGCAATAAGAGATACAATTTACATTTGAATGACTTCATCTTGTTTTCATAATGAGGCATAATAATAACCATATCAATAGTGTATGTTAGTTTGAAAAATGTAATAAGCCGATTATGTTTTGTAATGTAATATGATATAAATAAATTTTTATACTTAAATAAATCATGTTATATGTTATATCCTTTATGCAAATTTTCTATTTTATTTTTAGCGCTTAATGCAGTATACGAAAGAGCTCTCAAAGAGATAAACGAATTTTCATAAATCATAGCTTAGTTCAAGCTACCTTTGAAGCAAAAAATATATTTTTATTAAAAATAAAAATTAAATGTAATTTAATAAAAACTCAAAATGGGTTCATTAGTTTAGTAACTTTAATTGTACATATACTTAGTTTAGTGTATACTGAAAAAATCCTTAACTTATATTTGAAATATATTTCAATATACTCAAACCTTTATTGTTTTTCCACTTTTTAATATACTCATTTACATGCATCTGAAATTCAAACCGACAATTTTTCTCTTGTACTCGTATCTAAGCGACAGACTTTCAAGAGAGAAAAAAATGTATAAAAGTTACAGTGTTTTTCTTTCTTTCAAACTCCATTATATGTATATAAAAATAAGTAAAACGATATTTAACAAAATTAAAGCTAAATAACTTATGAAAACTAAGTTTACCTCTACTATAATTTATGTACCAATTAATAAATGAAAGAAACAAGATTTTCTACGTCTGGAAAAGTTTCAATTAATATAAATAGAAACGTGAAATATATACTAAAATTGGTAATTCAAAACGACTTTTAAATGTGGTATTTATAAAAATTAATTCACAAACTGGCAACCAATAGCGATATATCTAATATTGGTTCGTAAAGGAGGCCAATGAGCAAAATATGTACTGACTAGGGCGATCGATTACTCGACATATTCCAGAAACCGGTTTTCGAATAGTTCGACTTTTTGAAATTTAAAAAAAACCGGTTACGGTTTTCAAAATTCAGAAAAAACCGGTCAACCGGTTTTTTAGTGAGAAAATTATTATAAAAAAGTTTTATTTTTAATTTGCTTTATTAAAAAAAATAAGTTAGTAGTTCATGTAAATACTATCCGCACACAAAAAGTACTGAGATCAAAATAAGGACCAAGTTCTTGATAGGTACAATACCATCTCATTTCTAGGCAACCTGTTAGCTTGGCAATATTTTTTTGCCTTTCTAATATGGAAAAGAGTTATGCGAAAATGTTGCCAAGCTTACAGGTTGCCTAGAAATGAGATGGTTTTGTACCTATCAAGAACTTGGTCCTTATTTTGATCTCAGTACTTTTTACGGCCGAAATTTTTGGATAGGAACTTTGCCTTATTTTCACATTTATGTTTTTGTGCGGCTCACACTTCTTTTTTCTACGTTATTTTCTTAATTTAAGCTCTTTAGCTATAGTGGAAATGCCCCATACGAAAAGCGGGCATCCTAGTCCCTCCGGGCTAAAGAGTTCCCCTTTTCAGATTTTTATGGTTAATTGTTCGCCAAGACCTACATGTATAACAAATTTCAGCTTTCTAGCTGGAAGTGCCCCATACAAAAAGCGGGCACCCTGGTCCTTCCCGGGGAAAAGTCCCCCTTTGAAAATTTGGCTAGTTAATTGCTCGCCAAGACCTACATGTATAACAAATTTCAGCACTTTAGCTATAGTGGAAGTGACCCATACAAAAAGCGGGCAGCCAAGTCCCTTTCAGGTGCAAAGTCCCCCTTTTCAGATTTTTCTGGTTAATTACTTGCCAAGTCCTACCTGCATACCAAATTTCAGCTCTCTAACTATAGTGGAAGTGCCGCATACAAAAAGCGGACAGCCTACTCCCTCCCGGGGGAAAAGTCGCCTTTTCAGATTTTTCTGGTTAATTGTTCGCCAAGACCTACCTGCATACCAAATTTCAGCTCTCTAGCTATAGTGGAAGAGCCCAATAATATTGATGATAAGCGAGTCACTGAGTCAGTGAATATGTGCTAAAATATGCACTTTTTACACCTTAATATCTCGGGAAGCTTTTGAGGTAGGACTTTGAAATTTAAGAAATGAGGGACCTTATGTTTTAAGTTTCATCATTTTATGATAAAGTGGAGCAAAGTTATGAGGGGGGTAAAAACAGCTCGAATGGTTTCGTGTAAATATACACACTGTGTGGCCGGAACTTGGACTGGCGCAGTACCGTGCGCCTAGATCCGCACAAAAATAAGGCTATGAAAATAAAGCGAAGTTCCTATCCAAAAATTTCTACCGTTCAAAATGAGAATCAAGTTCTTGGCGATACCATCTCATTTCTAAGGAACTAACTAACTTGGCAATATTTTTCCCAATATTAGATGTAAAAAAATATTGCCAAGTTAGCAGGTTGTGGCCTCCCCTTTTTACTCCCTTTTTTGGGGTATAATACGGAATGAAATTAAAATAATAATGTATAGTACGAATGACGCGGCTAAGCTGCAATTACAAATAAAAAGAAATACAGCCTTTGGAAAATATGTAAGGAATATTATAAGAATTAATAGTTTAAAAGAACTAAAAAAAATGTAAAAGAGAAATGGGAAATAAATGAAATGAAATGAAATGAAATGAAGCTACCAGGTTGCGTAAAAATGAAATGTTGCTGTACATATCAAGAACTTGGTCCTCATTTTTATTTATTTATTTATTTATTTATTAACGGACGAAATTTTTGGATAGGAGCTTGGCCTTATTTTCACATTTGTGTTTTTGTGCGGATCTGGCTTCATTTTTCAAAGCTTTTGTTTGGTATACTTCGCATCGATATAATTTCCTATAATTTCTGATTTGACAATTATAGTGTCTCTTACTAAAAAGAACACTTCCAGTATTTATTAAGCAAAGTCCGAAAAATATAATAGGAAACCTAGTGCACAGATTTACATATTTTCTAATTGTTTATTTCTTGACATTCATATCACTAAAGAGCCAAATAAACTACGCAAGCGACTAGCCAAACATGGTAGAAATTTACTTCTGTACAAGTCTGTTGTGTAATAGATGGGGATGTTTTCGTGTTGACAAGTGGCTTGGCAAGACGTTTGAAGACAAATCAAACAATTTAAATATTTTGACTGTCATATTGAATTTGTATTAAGCTGTTTGAGCAGTCTGTTGTGAAGTTGCTTCATATGCAACAAAATTTCCATAGAGTGAGGTCGTCGTCGAAAATTTAAATATGTGATTAAGGTGAGAAATCTAGTTTTGTGTAATCTGTGTATAAATGAAAAAAACTATGTTTGGCAAGCAGCTTCTAAAATTTGTTTTGGCCTTAAATCGCAGTATTCACGGTCAAAATGCATGACACAAGCATCGTATACATATGGATTCTATGATAAGTTAAACTCAGATCATCTTATAATCAACCAAACGTCAAACTAAATATAAAAATATTTTAATGTGCAGAGTTTGAAAGCTCTAAGTATGAAACACTACTATATGAGATTACCTTGCTATTGTCTTTCTTTAGTACATGCATGACCTATTACAAATACACGTTCAAATACAAGCTTCATGCAAGCGAAAAATTCAAAAATTTATATCTTGTTTCAAGCATCGTCGGTGTGACGCATACAACAAAATTTCACTAGTACTGCTATAAAGCAGGTTATACATTTGACCGTGAATATTGCGCTTACAATACATGAACACTGTTCGTTGAACAGCAATACAAAAAAACAATCATTTTTTGTCTACGATGAAGGTCACACTCCATATAAAATATGGAGTTTGACGGCCATTCTATATCACAATGCCAGTTTAATTCGTCTCTGCTACCACCTTATAAAATTAATTCGCCTTAATTTCATGTTTCACTAAATGTTGTTCAAAAAAATACTTGGGAAAATCAACAGTAAAAGTTCGTCTAAGTTTTAATATAGTAAAAACTTATAAAATATACAAATCGAAAAGTATTCGACTTGGCCGGTTTTTTAATTTAAAAAAAACCGGACTATTCGATATTCGAAAAATCAACATTTTGAAAAAACCGACAACCGTGTGGCGGAAAAAACCGGTTTAAAAACCAGTTGAAGAACCGATCCGATCACCCTAGTACTGACCCTCCAAGCAGAGAAGAAGTCGCCGGATGGCATACGAACTTTAAAGAGTGGCAAATCTGCAGTCATTGATAACATTCCTACTGAATGCCTAAAGCTGACATTGAGAGTACAACTGACATGTTATACTCCCTAGGGAAACAGCTGTTTCGTAACATTTGGAACTCAGAAGGAGTACCGATAGAATGGAAAGATACAACCATTATGACTTTAAACCGAATCCGAGTAAATTTCTCGTTTTCCAAAAATAAATAACGCCCCCGTTTAAGTATTTTAAATAATATATAGTAAATTAATTTAAGATATGATATATTAAGCTCTAAAGAACAGAAAACTTCAACAAAGTTTAAAAAAAATTTCCTATTAGTGGATTTAGTTAGTCCAAATCGAGCGTTTTAAAATCCACTCGATTTACAGAACAGACAGGTATGACTGCATTAACAATGGTCTGATAAAAGTGGGTTTTCGAGCCATGAAATAAAAATATGTGGGATATACAAAGTTTAATACGCTAAGTTCAAACCCGATTTTTTTATCAGACTCTGATTTTTTTATGGGCCTGACTTATATGACAGCCCAAAGATGACGGTCACGCCAATATATTGCATGTTAATTCGAGAACGGTTTGTTCGATTTAGACAAATAAATGACCAAAATGTGCTGAGTAAAATTACCTATAAAATAAGGACGTTACTAACCGCATACATAGCACATATCGTAGCATAAAATTGCGTATAGTACTTTCGTAAGAGATGTTTAAACATTTTCGTTTTCTCTTTTCGCTTTTCCCCTGCTATTTCGCTGTGCATACAAGTTAAAAAGAATTCTTACATCAGAAATAATAAGAAAGTAAGAAAAACAGAAAGAAACAAATTATATGCAGAAACCATATTGCATTAAGTTTCACTTTGCCGTCATTAGTTGTATCCTTTCTTCAACTTTTCCTTGCTATATTTGTTGTTATTTGTGTGCTTTTCTATTTGGTTCTGTTTTCAACTTAAAATTCATTCATTTCAGTTACTTCATATTCATTAACCTACAAACTACGAGGGTGGCTAAATTTTAAGCGGCTTAATATTAGCACATGTTATGTTAGCAGCCAAACCTGTTGGATTTTTTTTTTTTAGTTTATATGTCACCCTCGTTTTGATTGCAGCACAACATTAAAATAAACTGAAAAATAAAAAAAACTTATACACCAAGAAAACCGAAAAGTTTTGCACCGTCATTTTATTTGGCAAACGTAAGAGGAGAAAAAATTTTCAATAAAAAACGAAGAATAAGTACTTGGAAAACTAATTTAAAATTCAAGAAATTCTAAAGAAAGTAGTGGGAAAAAGGAGCCATGAAAAAAGTTATAAGGAAATTTTAGCTTTTTGTGTAAAAGTTCAAGCAACCATTAGACTTTTTACCTGACATTTGCCAGTCATGTAACTGTAGGTGTTTGCCAGTCAGTCAGTCAGTTTTGATAATGTTTTGTGTTTTGGTCATTTCAAGTTCTTTTTTTTTTCTACTCTTTGTCACATTGTAAGGACTCACAACTAGGAAGCAAAGTTAACTGGAAGACTACACGAAAAACTTTAGCATAATTAATTTAAACAAGCATTTGTAGTTACAAAACAGTGTGTACTTTGTATGCAGACATTAATGTAAACTAACATGCAAGTGCATATAGAATTTAACAACAAATAAGAACAAATAAATTCTGACTATTAACACTATAGTAGCCAGTTCTTTGTAAGAGTAATATGAATAGTTTAAAGCAGAAGGTTTCAACGAAATACTCGTACATTAATTATAATGAAAAACTTAGTTAGCATTAAATGTATTTAAACTCATATAGATGTAACAGTGTTAACGCCATTTACCTTTTAAAAAACTTAAATTTAATTTCATCAAACTTGACGTTCGTTCTCCTTTAAAAAGTATTTAAATATTATTTCCTCTGTTATTTGCTTTCACGTTTAAGAAAAATTTAGCAATAAAATGAACAGTAAATGTAATTTTCAGAGTTAACTGTGCGAAACATATTTCATTAGTTTTTCCGAAAACAAATGAAAAAGTTTCTCTCTGCATTTAGTTTTCAGAAATTTAAATTTGTAAGTGAAGCAAATGTAAGGAATAATTGATATTAAAATGTGAATGTAGAAATGAATAAATAGCTTTTGAAAAAAAAATATATAAGGAAAATATTCTATTTGCTCTGAAAGTGCATCCAAACGTCGTCATCATAATAAAAATATCTAAATATATTTGGTTAGTTTTTCAAGTATTGTCAAAAAAAATACATTGATTACACTATGCAACAAGAAAAATGGCAAGAAGTACCACTATATATTTTTAATTTGTTATAGTCTCCTAACTACAAAAACAGTCAAAATTTTTAATTATATGGATAATTTAAATGAAGTCTATTTCCTGATAGTTAGTTAAGCATTATCCATATGCATTTCATTGGCGCTTTACCAAATCGTCAGTAGACTTCGAGCACAACATTGAAAAGTCACAAACCCTTTATCTTAAAGTCACAAACCGTTTATCATAAGATAGAGGGTTTGTGACTTTTCAAAGTTGTGGTTGAAGTCTACTGACGATTTGGTAAGGCGCCAATGAAATGCATATAGAAAATGCTTAACTAACTATCAGCAAATAGACTTTATTTAAAATAAAATTATGGATAATTTTTTTTCTAAAATTAAGAGTAGCTTAATTTTATTATAAAACTTACTAAAAACTTGAAATAAAATTGCCTCTGAGCCGTTTTTATATTTCTTTTTCTTTTATATAAACTCAACATCCCGGCTAGAAACTGTCCCAATACACATATTAGGGCTCAGTTGGAAATTCATGGAGCAAACGCAAAAGTTTTATTCCATTCGGGATATGGCTGGGAGCTTGTTGGTATAGCCCATCTATAATTTGTGAGTTAACATCAGTTCCTTCCATTTGGAGACCTATTACGTCCTTCTTGGGAAATATCTAACAGATTTTTAAAACTTTTTATTTCATCGGTATTTTATCGGGATGTCCCAGAGGGGAACTTATTGGGTCACAAATATGTTTCTGCGTTACATCTCAATTCGGGAGCCAATTAGATAACGCAATTGGCTGCCAATAGGGTGCACATAAAAATTTCTAGTCGGGATATACTACATATCAAATAAGCCATATTTCCTGAAAATCGATGGATAAATATTGATTTTATTCATAACTAGAGATGCCAATAGGGACTGATTTCTGAAAATCGCCGAACCGGGGCTTCCGGGATTTTCGGGATTTCTTAATCCTGAAAAATATAATTTAGAAACTACACTCATAGAAAAATGTATCATTGCATTGATGATGCCCTATCATAAGAATTCTGACATCAATGCTATGACAAATGTCATCAATACAACGAAAACGGACATCAATCTGATGACAAACGTCATTATAGAATTTTGTCATAGCTTAAGTGTCATCAATGCTATGATTGGAATGACAGCAATACATGTCACTTGTTATATATTATTAAATTGTAAAATATGTACAAGAGAAATAAGTAAACAATGTTATAAAGTTTGTAGTTTGTATTTTAAAACAAATGTTATTGTTTTATTTTTTATTTTTGTGCTTAAACGCATTTTTAAAAAGTTAAAAAATATGACATTGCATTGATCATCATTAGTATGACTGATAAAATACGCAAGACCTTTTAGAAACTAAGCCAGTACAGCATACATACACAATAGTATGACACCTTTTCATCATATTGATGTCACATAGTTATCACATGTGTCATCAATATCAAATAGAATGAGCGCGGAGAGAGTAAAGTGCGGAAAAACAACAAAAACATAATCTTGACACAAATGAAAAAAAAAGAAGTTGTGGCAGAAAACTATTCTGTTTGTTTGTTCTAGATCAGTTGTGTTTTTAAAGCTAATTAAATAGTACCGCGTGGTGTTTTCGTGAGTGAAATTTATAAGTATAAATATATACATATTTTTAATTGTTTGTTATAAGTTGATTTGATTGCATTTATTTTCTTTTTGTTTGTTTTTAAAGTTACTTTGTATTTTTGTTGTTATTTGCCTTTCTACTACTTGTAGAGAAAAAGAAAAAAAAAGTGTAATTATATAAACTTAATAAATAGCAAAGCAAAAGTGGATAGAAAAAATAATAAGTAATATAAAATAAGTAAAAATTTGTTATAAGAATTATTATATGAATAAAGTCAATTTTTATTGTAATAAAAACATAATTATATTGTAGTTTTTATATATTTCGCCATAATCTCAATTATAGTTTATCAAATATAATTAATGACAGGTGATGTAAAAGTTGACATCACAATGATGTAAAGTGTCATTGGGTCAAAAATGAAGACACTTGACGTAGTATTGATGTCAAATTACATCAGCGTTATGACGGGGTTTCTATCAGCGAAATCATATTGATGACATAAAATTGACGTCAATTCGTCCTATCTCTGATGTCGGTGTGTCATTGCATTGATGATAGATTTGTCATCATTGGTACTGATGACCAGCTGATGTAAAGGTTGACATCACCATGATGTTAAGTGTCATTGGGTCAAAAATGAAGACACTTGACATAGCATTGATGTCAGATTACATCAGGGTGTTTTTTAATTGAAAACTGGTATTTTTATAAAAAAATCGGTTTTTGACTTCTTACTTTAACAATTTCGTTTGAATTTGATATTTCTGAAATAAGTTTTTGATTTGGCGCATAGTGCTGCTGCTTAAAAATATATCACATTCTATATTTATTGATAATAGTGAAAGCGCATGCTTTATTCTAGCAAAGCATGAGCTTTTACATTTACAGTCAAATTAAAACTTTCTCTTGACTTTTGAATATAGAATATGCAAACTCAGCATTCTTTTCCGCCATATACCTGACAAGGCTGCATCTCAATGTATATTTTTATTTGCCATGTTGCATTTTAAAAATTGTAATATCAATAACTTCTTATCTATTCTACGTCTATATCTCTTTTTAACCTATAATTCGGCATTTTTGAAATCAAATTCAGGGTTTAACAAAATAAATCTAGAATTTTCCGAATCAAATTCAGTATTTTAAAAATCTAACGCAAAAATTTTCAAACTCGAATTAGAATTTTATAAAACAAAATCAGCCTATTTTAAATGAATTTGGTTTAAAAAAAGCTGATTTTGATTTTGAAAATGTCTAATTTAGTTTTAAAAATTCTAAATTTGATTTGTAAAGCACTGAATTTGATTTGGAAAGTGCGGAATTTGTTTTTTAAAAACCTAAATTTGATTTGAAAGAGGCCAAAACGGTGCATTTTTAGCTCCAGCCAGAAATTTTCTACATGTTTTGTACTCTTTAAAATTAATTTTTTGTTTAATTTATATTTAAATGCTCTGTTTTGAACTTTTTTCGACTTAACATTTTCTAGCAAGATATTTCAAATAATATTTTATTGAAAAGCTGACATCAAAAATGTATTATTTGTAAAAAAAATGGGACTCGGAAATCCACAAGACCCCGTGATTCGAGATTTGTAAAATCCCGAAAATCCCGGGATTCCCCGTTTGGCATCTCTATTCATAGTATAGGGAAAATAACTGACTTTTGACAAAAAATATTGGGTTTTCAAGAGGCTGCTCCACAAATTTTATTATAACTTGAAAAAGACTCGTCCAATTTTATTTAAAACTAATTGAAATAATTTCAATTTTAGCCATATTTAAGATATGTTAATAGCATTTGTATATGCTTTTTGGAGTTATTCAGAACGAAATAATAAATATAATTTTGTTTCAGTTAAACTTTTAATTTTTGTTTTTAAATCGTGCAAATCAGAAATAGCAAAAAATTAAAATTTTAATTTTTGGATCATGAACCAAACTAATATCTCCAATGAGTTGTGGTATCCCAGCAAAAACTACTGCTTCGGCCGAAGCAGATTTATAAGCAAGAGAAAATAATTTTGTTGTTTCTACTGCTTCGATAAGCGCTTCGAACATGCGTGATTTTTGTTCACGATGCCCCACTTTGGAGCTATTGTTTTTTAGATAAAACAGCGATTCTTCTGAAGCATCGAAAATGATCTAAAATCATGTCTCATTTTATCATCGTTAAACTACAGACAAAACATATCGTGTTTTATTATAAATATCACTCTTCCATGCAATAGGTGGGAGATGTAGAAAGAGATCATACTTTAAATGGGTTTTGAGTTTTCAAATATGTTAGTATTTATTTGAAACAATGCGTGCGAAAATTCTTTATAACTTATATTGTTGAAAGCTACAATGCTACTGAATATGATTTTGTTTATTTTCGAGTTCATTTTAAAGAAATTTAAAATGCTGACTAACTTCGTAGTTTAAACATTATGAACACTGAAAGATCTCTGCCTTCTTTTTAAGCATCCTCGGAAGCGTTTCAAAAGATCGCATCTGGAAGGCATGAAAGCTTTTTACTGCTTCCAGAAACATAATTTTTTTCGCTGGCTTATTACACGAAACCCCATCGATAAATGACGATTATATTCATAACAAAATGAAATTAGCTGATATTTGCAAAAAATCCGAATATTGAACAATGTACAACAAAATTAAATTTTATTCTAGTAATAAGGTTTCATTGGCTGATCCGGGTAAAGGCCACCCAAAAGATATATACGTGCACCGGTGTTTTGAAATTTTACATCTGGGATTCATTTTAAGGCGAGTTAAATTTCCACCCATTTGTACATACTATACTAATTCGGTTACGATATCTTGTAGGCCTTATGTTTAAGTTATAAAATGTGTTGAGCATTTTTATGTAAAACCCCACTATAAAAAATTTTATAGACTATTTAAGCACACTTCATTGTATAGGTCCTTTTGCCTCTTTCTTAAATAAGGGGCCGAAAACACTCCTTCAGGGCTGTTATAGCAAACTGAAATGTGCCACATAAATTTTTCTTGTGTTGTTTTACGAAATGCTTTATCTTACATTTAATACTTTTAACGCAAGGCCTACAAGATATCCTATGCCGAGTCAGTATAACTATGTGAGGAATTGGGGGAAATTTAGCTCCCCCTAAAATAAGTAACAGATGCAAAATGCTGATACACCTGTTTATTTCTTTTTATTTCTTTTTTATTTTTTTTTTGGTGCCCTCTACCAGAGTCAGTCGTTAACACTTCATTATTTAAAGAACATTTGTTTTTGTTGTACAGTGTAAATATTTGCATTTCTTGCAAGCATCAGGCAACTTCACATTATTATTAATAAATTATTCGACATTTATCGCTAGATTTTTAGGAAATATACCATACTTTATTGGATGCCTGCATGGCTTCATGACCCAGTAACAAAAATTTTAATTTTTTGCAACTTTTAATTTTTTAAAAACTACTTTTAATATTTTCTTTAAGAAGTTCTTTTATTATTTCATTATGAATAACTGCTAAGCATTTAAGCATAAAAAAAATTATGTTCAAATATCTTTTTGAAGACTGCTAAAATGCAAATTATTTAAATTAATTTTTAACAAAATTGGACGAGTATTTCTCAAGTTATAATAGAATTTGTGCAGCAGCCTCTTCAAAACTCAATTTTTTTGCAGAAGTCAGGTAATTTTGCTTTCTTGTTAATAAAATCGATATTCATTTATAAATTTAAAAAAAAATTACATTACGCATAAAAAAAATATTTTTTATCATTGCAGTCTGAATAATTCCAAAGCTTTTAAGTATTTAAAAATTATTCCCAGCAAAAAATGTTCATGTTTTTTGAAGCACTAAAGAAACAAAGCGCTTCATAACTCGCTTTAAAATATGAGCTTGTTCAGAAGCTGATTTCATAGCGTCACAACCATGCAGGTTTTGAAGCGAGAAAAGTATTTGCTTTTTACAAAAGCTTCGTACACAAGCTATACAAAAAAGCTGATTTTATAGTGCTGATCCAAAGCAGGTTTTTAAGCGAGAATGAAGAGTAAGTTTATTTGAGTTTCTTGGTGCCGTTTCGCAACAGTATTTTTGGTCGAGTGATTAGTACGTTGGACTTCAAACCTGAAGGTTCTTAGTTCGATACTAGTTAGTTGAAGTTAAAATAACAAACATTGAGTAAAAATATGAAATTAATAAAAATATATAAAGGAACGAAATAAGAAAAATTCAAAATGGCGTTAATGACGCCAATCCACATCGAACCATTTTTTCATATATTTTCAGTTCTAGTGCGGAAAATGTTGATGATTTTCTGCGCTTCAAAAGCGCTTTTGTGAGCAAAAATGTAGTACTCCAATCCGGGAACTCGCCATACAAAAATCAGCAGCGACATCAGCAGGTTTGTCAGCGCTACTTTTATTCCATAATAGTAGAAAAATGCTTTGTTGGAAGCAACTTTTTTATTGGGGTATTAAAATGGCTTATAAGTAATATAATTTAAATATTTTTAGTGGTTTTTTATAATAAAATTGGACAATCCCTTTCAAAGTTATGGCAAAATCAGCCTCTTTATAAATCCAAATTTTAAAAATAGAAAATTAAAAAAAAAACTTGTCAATAGAATTTAAATTTCGACTGTTTGTGTAGATACGGGACCACAACATATCAAAAACATATAATAGTCATAATATTTCATGACAAAAGTTTCATTTTGTTGCATAGTGTTATTTTTCTTACATGTACCTTACATTTCGAATACGCTGGCACATATAATACATGCATTAGTTTTATTTCACACTATATAATCTACATACTTTACAGTCGTTCACCTCGAAAACTGCATAGAAGATTTACTTTCGTTACGTTTCTTAGCTACAGATACAAAATAAATGAATACTAAATTCGGCAGTCCTACGTCATACATGGCTATTTGCTTGTTCTCTATTAAACTATAAATAATATATAAAACGTATTATTTAAGGTTGTTGGTGTTGTTATGTTAAACGTTTATGCAACCTGGCTTAAAGGTGCAACTGCTGCAGGCATTGCTTAACACACATACGAAAAATATTTTTAAAAATGTACACATAATTTTTTCTCTTTGCTTTTAAAATACAGTCTTACAGCACATATTTTTCTAATTAAAATTGAAGACGTAAACACAGTTTGGCTCAAGAATGTAGTTGTTTCTCAGTATAGCCTTAAAGCCTGGCCAAAATTTTACTATAATTATGGGTGATTCTCATTTCAAGTGTTTTTTGCGTGCCCGTTGAAAGTATAGTAAAATATTGCATAAAATAAACGCATAAATTTGGAAATATATTATAAATAAATGCAATGTTTTTCTTTTTTTTTTGGGGTAAATTTATGTCAAAACTAAATGTGACTATTCGGTTGTATATTTACAATAAAATATTTTTGTAAGCACAACGCAAGTAAAAAAGGGTAACTTACTTTTTCATGTAATCCATTTTTCACTGTTTGGCAACTTTTTTTGAAGGTATTTGCAAAGACCCTCTAACTTGGACACATAAAACACAACTGACCTACAAACAATTTGTAAATGTTAACACGTGTCTCTATGACGCAATGCAAGTGATTTTGTGAAAATTTTTTTTGTATGTAGATTGCTGTGAAGCTTCTAATCTCACAGTATTTTCCGTTACCATATGGGTGTGCCCGAACAATCCTAGTTTATTACATTGAGGGTGCTGTTGGCCGAATAGTTAGCACGTTTGACTACAAACCCTGAGGTCTTGAGTTCAACACTTGTTTCAGGCAACCCAATAACATCATGCATTTTTCTCATGATCATTGGTATGTTATTGTGTTGGTTGTTGTTGTACTGCTAAAGTGATGAAGGCATAGCACTGATTACTTTGGCAGTACCGGCAGCGATTAATACTAGCATATCCTAATGCACTTTACAGCACCCTCCTTCGTCGGTATTGTAGCAGAACCGCCGGCGAAGTAAAGGAACTAAATAAATGGCTGTACAGCTTAAAAAACAACTCAATGCCTCTACTTGACACCAGAGGAGCTTGCAACACTGCTCTACAAAAAATGCGCAATAGCAGAGTTGTAAATTTGTTAAGCTTTCTATCTCTCTCCCACTTCACCACCTGTTATCTCTACACTATCCCTTTCCCAAAGAAGGTAACACATTAATTAATTAACTGGTAGGCATTAATTGCCTGTTTGTGTTACTTCTCTTGAAAAATAAAATAAATAAAATAAAATAAACAAAATTAAAAAAAAAACTCTAAATTTAGGCTGTACGAATAATCACCCAAGTGAAAATCGCTCGAAACAGCTAAATGAAGAAACGGCCTAAATTATTCGTCATAGTATACCCAAGAAAACAGTGCCCGATCGCCCAAAAAAAATTAATAATAACCCAGGAGTGTAAAATGCACAATCGCACGAAGTTTTTGGCCATTTGTTCATTATGTAAAATCACCCGAATTTTTAATGAATAATTATTCATTATAATCGCCCAAAATTTTTTTCTTAGGTTTTAAATTTTTTTCATATTTTTTTAAAGAGAAGTAACACAATCAGGCAATTAATGCATACCAGTTAGTTAATTAATGTGTTACCTTATTTGGGAAAGGCATTGTGTAGAGAGCAGGTGGTGAAGTGGGAGAGAGATAGAAAGGTTAATTATATTACATCTCGGCTATTGCGCGTTTCTTGTAGAGCTGTGTTGCAAGCCCTTCTGGTAGTGGCATTGAGTGTTTTAAGTTTTATAGCCATTTTATTAGTTCTTTTACTTCGCCGACGGTTCTGCTGCAATACCGACGAAGGAGGGTGCTGTAAAGTGCATTAGGATATGTTAGTACTGAAGTATACAAGTTAAGCACTGTTGGGTAGATTTGCCTTTCCACTTCTAGCCAATATATAAGCCGTGTTCATCGGCTCAAAGTTTGCTGAGTCACAGGTCTTTACACTGTCTGATCTTAAAAGCTAACTTGAAGAATATGAAATATATAAATTATAATTGTATATTCGATGAAAATTGAATAGGTTCTATTTTCAACTGATCTCAGATGAAAAATTTTAAATTGCATATTAGATACGATTTTTCACTTTTACGTATTGAAATCAGACGAAAACTCAGACAATGTAAAGACGGCATTAGAATTTGGAAAAATAGTGAATTTAGTCTGTTTCTTCAAAATTCGTCATTTTAAGAAAAGAAATATCAAACAATTGTTTAGCCATATTTTAAACGTATTAAGTGTAAAATTGGTAACATCGGACAATAAAAACTAATTTAAAAAGTCTAAAAATTCCACTTTATAAAAAAACTAAAAAGAAAACACGCAACTCCAGTACTTTAGAATTATATTATGTAATGTTGAATAAGTACATAATTGAAATAGTTTAATGATCGCTACATACATTAAAGAAATACGAATTTAAATTGCGGAACATAGCACCTTTTTGCGACTTCGTGAATGATTAGCAGCCGCATCTCACTTTCTTTCGCATATGCTCCTTTCGCATATATGTTAGAAATATGATCACAATGATTATTATGCGACTAAGCTCATTTGCTGCCATACAAGCTTGAACATTTAGCCAACCTTACACCGTAAACCTGACATTATTGACTGCTGTTACAAGATTTGTCTGAAATATCCATTTTCAGAGTCCTGTAAGGCAAAACAAAATGTTCTCCACGATATTGATGTATATAAATATCTCAAATATTTAATTTCTTTATTTTACTATCTTTAGTAACATCACTAAGCGTTTATGTAAACATATGTTTGCTTGTTATGAAAAAAACCTTGTACGTATGTAAAAAATTGTATGTGTAGATATAAATAAGCTTTACACAATATACCGGTACAAAGCAATATAATTTATATTATAAGCTATTGCACAAAACAGCAGGATCTCTTGTCTACCTTTGCAAAGGATACATTCTAAATTTGCAAGTGCATATATTTACATTAATGTATGTGTATGTATATTAGCATGTGTTTGTTCATATCTTAAAGTAAACATAAGTAATATTTATTTTAAAATATCTATATGAAAAATGGCAACAGTAATAACAACTACTTGTCTTGTTAGAGCACATATTCCAACAAACGTTTACTCATTCTCACACTAACACACACACACAAAATATTAATACACACCATAAAGGAAGCGGAAATATGGAATATAAGAAACTACGTTACAAAAAAAAATGAGCTACAATCAATATATCAGTAACATAATTTAAAATAAAAGCATAAATTATATTCCTCTTCATCATAATTTATTTTAAATACATAAACTCAAATTTAATGCAAATTTTATTCTTAAAGTTTGTACTGCTTGCAAAAATGTATTCCCATGGCCATCGTACCACAAAATACGATATGAGAAAAAAATGAATTAATTTAAATAACTTAATTTGCATTTTATTACATTAATTTTTGTGTCATCGCGTAAAAGTAAGAGTTGGGTTTCTCATTTTCTACTGCTTTTGAATTTTTATCAGTCCTTTAGCTGTAAAATGGCGACAATAAAGCGGAGTTGAGGGGTTTAAATAAAATATATGAGCTCTAAAGTATTTTAGATATGTATATAAGCTTGTACCATATTAATTTGCACACATCGTATATGATTTTGTTTTAATTTTTTGTGCTATCAGCAGGTTTTTTTGTACGCGAGCTTGTCAAGAAGACGAGAAAATATTAAAGTTCATAATAAAAGATAACAACGGCGTAATGTAGAGTAAAGGTTACATTAAAAACTCACACTTAAGAGTTAAAATTAGGTGCGGGATGCAAGGGCACAAGAGTTTTGGAGAAAAATCTAATAAAAAAGGCACTTTATTAAAAGATGAGTGCAAAAAATTATATGAAATAAGCTAATTGGAGGTACTTGACGTACATACATATATGTATATGGCCCGTAAGCATAGTGATTCGTACTATAGACTAGTTATAGCATGTTTAGAGGCTAGTTATAATATGCTCATAGTACAACCATTTTTTAGTTATCCTCTAATCATATTCTTTTTAGTATCCAGTCATAATATGGGCATAGTCTAGCTGTAGTGTAATTTTTTTCAAAATTACAACGTTCCGACTTGTACGTGTATCGGAGCTTTTAAAGCTTATATCTGGAAGTCATTTTTCCCTCCATTTTGCTCATTGTTATACTGACTCGGCAAAGGATATCTTGTAGGCCTTACCTTAAATGTAAAAGATGTGTTCACCTGTTTTATGTAAAACACGACGATGAAAATTTTTGTCGACCATTTTAATTCTCTATCTCTTCGAAGTATAGGAATTTTCCCCATTTTTTAAGTAAGTGGCAATATAGCGTGGCGGTATAGCGTGCTAAGCTATTCCTCATAAATGTTCCTCGTTATGTTTTACATAACGCTAAAATTATTTTATACCTTAATTGGAAAGCTTACAAAATTTGCTATGCCGAGTACTAATTGTGAATAAGTACTAAATTAGTCCTTAAGCTCATATTAAGTATTTAATGAAATCTCCCCTTCAAGTTCGGTATGGAGCTTAGGAATTTATAGCAATCTATAAAGAATTTTAGAATAAATACTATATCGCCGCTGAAGACGAAATGTTTTGCCCTTTATTTAAAAAAAGAAAAAAACCCCATACAACAAAAAGTTAAAGGGCTAAAATGTTCCACGCAAATATTTCTCGTAGTGCTTTACAGAAAAATGTTGCGCACATCATATACCTTGAAAGTAAGGTTTACAAGGTTTCCTATTCCGAGTAGTAATTGGGATTAAGTATAACATTAGCCTGGAGCTCCAGTGTCTTTCAAAATTTATAATAGAATTTTATGGCGGATATTTTGTAGAACATTTGAAATCTCGATATCGCCTCTGAAATGAGGTTTTTTGCCCCTTTTTTAATGAAAGGCCCAAAAGACCCATACAATGAAAAGGTATAGGGTGGTATTTGCCATAAAATTACTAAGCATATCATGACATTACTTCAAATGTAAGGCTTACTACGGTGTCCTATGCTGAGTACAAATTGCGAATAAGTACAACATTAACCCTTAAACACATTTTACCATTTATTTGACTACTCATAATAGAATTTTATGAAAAATATTATTTTAGAACATTTCGGACCGTTATATTTCTTCTGGAGGGGAGTTTGTTGCCCCTATTTTAAGAAAGAAACCAAACGACCCATACAACAAAGAGTTAGGGATTTAAAATGTTTCACAAAAATGTTTTTCGTGGTGTTTTATATCAATTTTCTAAACACTTCTAATTCCTTAAACGTTAGACTGACAACATTTCCTATTCCATGACACTATAACTATTTGCGGAATCTAACTACCCGTGATATGAATCCCAAATGTAAACTTTCAAAACGCCGGTATACGTATATATTTTTGTCAGGTCCTTTGGCAGATTCAGTCGTTAGAATCATGTAATTTTTAACGTCCTGTACAGTGTAATCATAGTCTAGCCATAGTCTAGTCCTAGTCTAGTCATAATCTAGTCCTAGTCTAGTCATAGTCTAGTCATAGTCTAGTCATAGTGTAGTCATAGTCTAGTCATGGCCTAGTCATAGTCAAGTCATAGTCTAGTCATAGTCTAGTCATGGTCTAGTCATAGTCTAGTCATAGTCTAGTCATGGTCTAGTCATAGTCTAGTCATAGTCTAGTCATAGTCTAGTCATAGTCTAGTCATAGTCTAGTCATAGTCTAGTCATAGTCTAGTCATAGTCTAGTCATGGTCTAGTCATAGCCTAGTCATAGTCTAGTCATAGTCTAGTCATAGTCTAGTCATGGTCTAGTCATAGTCTAGTCATAGCCTAGTCATAGTCTAGTCATAGTCTAGTCATAGTCTAGTCATAGTCTAGTCATAGTCTAGTCATAGTCTAGTCATAGTCTAGTCATAGTCTAGTCATAGTCTAGTCATAGTCTAGTCATAGTCTAGTCATAGTCTAGTCATAGTCTAGTCATAGTCTAGTCATAGTGTAGTCATAGTCTTGTCATAGTCTAGTCATAGTCTAGTCATAGTCTAGTCATAGTCTAGTCATAGTCTAGTCATAGTCTAGTCATAGTCTAGTCATAGTCTAGTCATAGTCTAGTCATAGTCTAGTCATAGTCTAGTCATAGTCTAGTCATAGTCTAGTCATAGTCTAGTCATAGTCTAGTCATAGTCTAGTCATAGTCTAGTCATAGTCTAGTCATAGTCTAGTCATAGTCTAGTCATAGTCTAGTCATAGTCTAGTCATAGTCTAGTCATAGTCTAGTCATAGTCTAGTCATAGTCTAGTCATAGTCTAGTCATAGTCTAGTCATAGTCTAGTCATAGTCTAGTCATAGTCTAGTCATAGTCTAGTCATAGTCTAGTCATAGTCTAGTCATAGTCTAGTCATAGTCTAGTCATAGTCTAGTCATAGTCTAGTCATAGTCTAGTCATAGTCTAGTCATAGTCTAGTCATAGTCTAGTCATAGTCTAGTCATAGTCTAGTCATAGTCTAGTCATAGTCTAGTCATAGTCTAGTCATAGTCTAGTCATAGTCTAGTCATAGTCTAGTCATAGTCTAGTCATAGTCTAGTCATAGTCTAGTCACAGTCTACTCATAGCCTAGTCATAGTCTAGTCATAGTCCAGTCATAGTCTATTCATACTCTATTCATACTCTAGTCATAGTCTAGTCATAGTCTAGTCATAGTCTAGTCATAGTCTAGTCATAGTCTAGTCATAGTCTAGTCATAGTCTAGTCATAGTCTAGTCATAGTCTAGTCATAGTCTAGTCATAGTCTAGTCATAGTCTAGTCATAGTCTTGTCATAGTCTAGTCATAGTCTAGTCATAGTCTAGTCATAGTCTAGTCATAGTCTAGTCATAGTCTAGTCATAGTCTAGTCATAGTCTAGTCATAGTCTAGTCATAGTCTAGTCATAGTCTAGTCATAGTCTAGTCATAGTCTAGTCATAGTCTAGTCATAGTCTAGTCATAGTCTAGTCATAGTCTAGTCATAGTCTAGTCATAGTCTAGTCATAGTCTAGTCATAGTCTAGTCATAGTCTAGTCATAGTCTAGTCATAGTCTAGTCATAGTCTAGTCATAGTCTAGTCATAGTCTAGTCATAGTCTAGTCATAGTCTAGTCATAGTCTAGTCATAGTCTAGTCATAGTCTAGTCATAGTCTAGTCATAGTCTAGTCATAGTCTAGTCATAGTCTAGTCATAGTCTAGTCATAGTCTAGTCATAGTCTAGTCATAGTCTAGTCATAGTCTAGTCATAGTCTAGTCATAGTCTAGTCATAGTCTAGTCATAGTCTAGTCATAGTCTAGTCATAGTCTAGTCATAGTCTAGTCATAGTCTAGTCATAGTCTAGTCATAGTCTAGTCATAGTCTAGTCATAGTCTAGTCATAGTCTAGTCATAGTGTAGTCATAGTCTAGTCATAGTCTAGTCATAGTCTAGTCATAGTCTAGTCATAGTCTAGTCATAGTCTAGTCATAGTCTAGTCATAGTCTAGTCATAGTCTAGTCATAGTCTAGTCATAGTCTAGTCATAGTCTTGTCATAGTCTAGTCATAGTCTAGTCATAGTCTAGTCATAGTCTAGTCATAGTCTACTCATAGCCTAGTCATATTCTAGTCATAGTCCAGGCATAGTCTATTCATAGTCTAGTCATAGTTTAGTCATAGTCTAGTCATAGTCTACTCACACTCTAGTCCTATTCTTGTCCATAGTCTGGACATTGTATAGTCGTGGTCTACTCACACTATTTACATAGCCTACTCATAACCTAGTCATATTCTACTTATAATGCAATCACAATGTTAGCATGGCTCAACGATCTTCGTATTATTTGATTAAAAAATAAAAACTCTTAATTGCTATAAAAAATTCTGCATTTAAAAATAACCCTCAATCCATCCCTGTTAAAGATATTACAACTTTTCTGTTTCTTTTTTTTATTCGCTGTAAATGAGCATAAATTGGGTTAATCAGGAAAAATGTTGCCACAAAATTATATCAAATATACACACTTATACATTTTAACAGCATGATTTTTTTAGCGTCGCTCATTACAAGGATGCTTATTGCTACTGCAGTGTTGTAAAAAAAAACTTCATACAAGCAAAAATCTCTTTATTTATACATATTTTAGGTTTTTGCTGTTTGTGTTATCAAGAAAAACAAAAATCATTTTATGGTCTCAAATGTGTTTGTGTAGACAAAGAACGTTAAGTGTTAAATAAAATTCAATGTGAAATAAACAAAATTTTTACTTCATATAAAAACCGAATTCTTAGTATACAACGTGTATGTGGGCAAATGTAAAAAAGTGTTTTAAACAAATTTGTGTGCGTCCCCAGGGTGTGACTATTTATGTTGCAAAAAAAACAGTCTGCCTCTAGTGTGTACAAAGGGAAGGCTTACTTTAATATGTAAACATAGATGTACTGTATGTATGAAGAGTGCAGCACATATTAAAATTTCTTATAGAAAAATTCAAGTTATATTGTTTAATTTCAAATAGGCCTTACGATAAATATTAATTATATAGGTTTGATTAAATAAAGATATGGTACCTTATTCATAATAATATATTAACTGTCTATAAAAGGTTTATGAAACAAATTTCTATAAAAAAAATTGTTTTATAAGCCTCTCATAAAGATTTGATAAGTATTATAAATAAGGGCGATAGAGCCTTAAAGGGTTCTATGCAGAAGGATATTTTTTGTAAAACAATAGTTTAAGTGTGTTCTTTTTATACATGCAATTTATTTCAAAGGTTTTATGAACAAGAATGAATTTCAATTAAAGACTGGCCTAAGTAGGATATTCGGAAATTAGTTGGAAACAAACGAGTATAATATATTTTGACTAACCGTGATTTTTATGAATTTAGAAATTACTAAGCAACAATATCAAAAGTACGACTAGACCACAGAAAAAAAGTGTGTACATTTTTTCCTCATATCTATTTCATTCTGAAGGGCATACTTGCAGAAATAAACATTTTCTCGTGTTAATATTATTGGTGAGCAAATAATCAGAAAAACTTGAAAACGGAACCTTTTAATCTAGGGGCACTAAGGTGTCCCTTATTACTACCAGTGAAAAAGGACTCAACTTAGAAAAAGGGAATCAGATCCACAGAAAATCGTAAATGTGAATAAATAAGCCAAAGCTCCTCTCCAAAAATTTCACCCGGTAAAAGTACTGAGATTCCTTCCAATGAGGGCAAAGTTCTTCATACCATCTCCTTTTCAGCAACCTGCCACTTGGCAACATTTTTTCTCCACAATTCTTTCCCATATTAGGAATTTTAAAATATCCACAATTATTTCACATTTTAGAAAAAAATATTTTCCAGTTAGCAGCTAGTCAAAAAATGAGATAGAATCAAGAACTTATTAGAACTTCCAGTATTTTTAACGGCTGAAATTTTTCCATAAGACCCTGGCTTATTTTCGCATTAATGCTTTTGTGCGGATCTGACTCCTTTTTTCCAAGGTAAATCTAAAGATAAAAATTCTTGCTTTCAGAATTTTCTGATTACGGTTTACAAACAACAAAAATAGCATAGTTCTAACGACTGACGACTGATAAAACAATACCAGAAAAAATTTTGTTAAACATGTTCACCATCTAACTCTTCGTCTTATGGGACTTGTTGGTCGCTTGTTTAAAATACGGCGGCAAAAGTCCCCTTCAGTGGCGGTATATGGGACGGAGATATTTTACAAAAATATTTGCGATAAAATTCTACTATGAATCTTCAAAGATACGAAAGTTCCAAGCACAGCTTGAAAGCTAGAAATCATTCAAGGTTTAAGATGTGTTCAAGCGTTAAGTTCATACTTATTCACAATTAGTATTTGGCATAGGATATCTTGCAAGTCTTACGTTTAAGGTATAAGATGTGCACAACACTTTAATGTAAAACAAGATGGAAAATATTTTTGTGCAGTATTTTAATCGTATATTTCCTCTCTAAAAAAATGGGCAAAAAACTTCTTTTTAGCGGGGATATATCAGCCTGAAATGTTCACAAAAAATTATTTGCCATAAAATTGTACTATAAGTCTTTAAAGACATTTAATCTCAAGACTCAACTTGGACACAAGAAATCAATCAAAACTTAAAATGTGTTTCATACGTATGAGTAATATGATCATCATACTACTCATACGTACATATGGCAATTTCGGCGAAAAAGAGTAGAAATCAGCATTTTTCAAGTATTTTTTTTAATAAAAATTCTTAAAAAAATTCCCGTTTAATATATTGCTAAATTTTTTAAACATAATACGAATGCTATGCTCTTAATAAATAGGAAAGAAAGAAAAATAAAACAATAAAGTTTAGCACACTTTTCATGCAGGTAAATAAAATGCTTCTGAAAATTTTACTATTTCTTAGAAAATTTTAATATTTTTGAGCACTTAGTGAAGTTCCGAACCTTTGTTTCTGAGGATAGTCTCGAGATAGCAACTCATCTGTTAATTGGTACAAAGTAATAGGATTTTTGCTCGTTGGTTATTGCTGCCTTTTCGAAACATTTGATGTCTGTTCAACCTTTCGTACAGCCAAAATTTTGCTTTGATTGTTCAATATTTATATAGAATTTCTTTCTAAACTAAAAATAACACTAGCCAACAAGGTTTTGGACTGGAGCAAACAAATATCTTTCCTATGGTAATTTGGTGGGCTGAATTTGAATGTGCAATTTGTTTTTCTCTATCCTGTCATGTTTTCGAGATAAAAAATTTTTTTTTGTTTTTTACATAAAAAATCATCAGTTTATTTAAAAACCCATGAATTTCCAAAAGTGAATGGCGTTATTTGAACGTCGTTTGTATTTTATTGGTTCAGTTTCACGTATTAGAGTCCAGCAATAGTCTCCCAGCATGCTTTTGTCCCAAAAGTCTTGATAATTTGCTTAAACTTGCATTAAATCTTGGTGAGCAGGAAAAAAATCTATATGCGAATGAAGAAACTGCATTCTTAGTGACATTCGTGCACCTAATTCGTGATAGTTTTTCAATAATTCAGCAACAATTTGTCTCATATCTTGAAAGCTATATTAGCAACCGGTCTAAAATATGGTGTGAGCTAATTGGAAGACAAGTAGGTAAAAAACTAACGGGCTACCTGCGAGGAAAGGCGTACTTCCCATACAAAGTAATTAGCATTTGCGTGATATCTAGAAAGCTATGACAGCAAGAGCCTTCACATAAAATATGCATATTTTAATGATTCTGATATTGCATATCCTTTTTTTTCAACCAAATATTCACCACATACGAAGCAAAAATAACTTGAATCAGTAACACACGATCTCCCAGACATGCTTAAACTCTGCTACTATGAAGATTTAGAATGAATGTGGGCTTCTGTCAAATTAGTAATTGAGAAATTGTAATGCATGCGATAAAAAATGAACAAGACGTTATAGCCTAATTTGTATGCCAGATTCGAATTCAGCGCATCCAGATTAGTTGAAAAACATGCTTCGTTTCTGCAGTAAACTTTTTTCCAAGTTTGTAGAACAGCGTAATTAAGTCGAAAGATTAAATTGAAAAAGAACTTAAGCCAAACTAATTAAAGAACTTTGGATAAAACAAAATGTCAAAATTTGTTTTTGTTTTAAATATATTTGTACGAAAGAAAGAACGCTTTTTACTTCGTAAAATAGGCAGTTAAGCTCCATTTTTGTCAATATTAAGCAATTTTCACTCTCATTTCAAAATCTTTACTTTGATTCCTTTTCACTACTACATGACTAAAGATAACTTAAAAAAGCTTTTCTACATTTAGCAAGAATTGTTATCAATATCATAATATTTTTTTTTTTAAATATTTTCTATACCGGATATATTGACAAAACAGGGAATAAATCCGCGACCAAAAATATAAATTTTACGATACAAGCCAAATATATTCGAAAATATTAACGACATCTTAACAAATCAACCTGCTTCATTTTTATCTATTCATACCCTTTTCACTTAGTTTCAATGCATTAAAATCGGATAATAATTGTAAACGTTATGAGGCTGACAAGATTTGTCATGCCCGAGCTTGTCAATTTTGACACCCTGTGGCTCAACGTGGGTTTCAATAAATTGGTTCAAATTTAAACATTTAAGAATCATAAAGGAGGACATCCTTTATAATTTTTATAATAGTGGAATATTAGTGTGGAATATTAGAATATCTAACCAGACTAGCAAAATGTATTAGCACTACTAATCTCGACTCACTTTTACCACTTTTAATCGTGGATACTAGTATTAAGGAAACTGTATATATTTATCCAATTTCTGTTACAAAATAGAATACGGGAATTCCATGCTTATTTTTAGAATTTTATTCTAGCCAAAATATATAGAATTGAATATATAATTCCCGTATTCTATATCGTAAAACAAATTGTTCAAATAGAAGATGTTTCCTTAATACTAGTATCCTCGATCCAACGTGGTAAAAGTCATCAAAGAACGCTGATGATGACAAAGTAGAGCCGGTTGAAAATAGTAATACTAATACGTTCTGCTAGTCTAACGAGATATTTTAATATTCCACTCTTAATAATAATTTGAATTTACAATAATTCAAATATTTCAGTTAAACCGAAAAAATAATCTCCGACTTAAACCTATTTAATTCGAATAATAAAAACAGCGGGATAAAAACTTTAGGTGGGGCTAACCTCTTAAAAGACTGATAATCTTGCCTAAAGCGAGAGGTTTGGTCACGTTAAGTACCCTTATGTTTCAAGTTTCATGGTTTTATGATTAAGGAAGCAAAGTTATGAGGGAGCTAAAAGCTGCGCGATTGGTTTCCTTTCATATACACACTATTCTCATAGGCCCGAACTTGACGTGGGGTATTATTGTGAACCTTAATAAAACAAACGATACAGT
Source organism: Panzeria rudis (assembly GCA_956483635.1). Taxonomy (NCBI): domain Eukaryota; kingdom Metazoa; phylum Arthropoda; class Insecta; order Diptera; family Tachinidae; genus Panzeria; species Panzeria rudis. Next base: position 136,584,801 of record OY101449.1, on the reverse strand, counting down.
CAAATTTCATAAAAAGTTCATTCATGTATTTAAGCAAAGTATGTCGTCACATAATCATGAATATTTACTGCCATAAACATTAACACTAAAATTTCTCTTTTGCAAACAAAGTCCAATAATATTAAAATCAAGTTAATACTTAAGTTCCCCTTTTATAACTAGTCATGCAGCTTTGCAAATTCAATTTCGTCAGAGATCATAAAATCTCTGATTATCCATCTGCTTTTTTCTCCGTTTTTTTTTTGTTTCAATTTAAAAGAAACAATTGATATTTAATCCAACAATAAGTGCTTTATCTAGTTAATTCTCTGTAGCATTCCCCAAACCATGCAGGGTATCATACATCTGAGCAGAATGTGATATGAAAATATTTGAGTCGTTGGAGTAACATAAAATGCAAAAAATTCAACCAAAGTAATCGAATATAGTAATGAAAATAACTGACCAGTTAATTAAACATGTAGTTTATTACTTGACCTCATTTTGAAGTTTACAAAAAACAACGAAAAAATGAAACAAAAATAAAATCACAAAGTTCTTCTCTGAAAAAAAAGAAATCTAGGAAAAAAACTGACAATATTCCCATTTTTAAAGATAGTAACACTGTATATGTGGTGATGGCATAATGCCAAGAATTTGTTTTGTACTATGTAGTCAAAAAAATAAAAAATAAAAAAGGATTTGTGATGTACAGTGATGAGTAAAGCAAAAGTGCCAGTTTAGGCGCCATATTCATGTAAATTTTATGGATTTGTATTACCTAAAGGTAAGAAAAGCAAGACTAAAGTAAGAATTAATACATTAATATTACGAAGAAAAATCCAAAACTAAAGCTAATTGAAATTTATTCACAAAAATTTTGTTCCCCACTGTCCATCAATCCACCATAAATAGAAGAAAAACCGTTTTTCTCTTTAAAATTTTTCTTTTTTTAATATTGACTCTAATGTAAGTATGTAGCAAAGTAGAAGTGTAACACAAACAAAAAAAAAACAAACAGAAGACGAAAGTGGGAAAAAATGTCACGTAGTGGTTTAATGAGGTCATATACGTGTTTCCCACTCAACACGTTTAGCACTTTAGTGTAACTTTAATGCATTTTTTACACTTTTCTCCAACTACTATATACATACAAATAACCTCACTAACACTTGCATATAGCCATAGAAACCCATCATCCGTACATGAAAACATCATTCAAACTAACACTCTAATGCTTGCAAACATTAAAACAAAAAACTTTGACAGAAAAAACAATCTACAACAACAACAGCAGTTTTAGTTGTGTTATTTCTGTATAGAACGTTACCAGGATAAAAACTATAACAATGACGTAAAAATCATATAACTACGAAAATTTGTCCACTAGAGTAAAATTTATTTCCACTTTAGACAGCAATTTCTGTGGTTTTGTATGCATGAATGTGAGTGTATGTTTATAAGCGTGTGTTCATGTGCTTGTGATTATTACTTTTTTTTTTTGTTTTGTGACACGCCGTACAATGAAAAAAAGAAAAGTTTTAGATTTTTAGAGCAGGCTAGAAATAGAAAACATTAATAGCGATAAAATCAAACCTAAAATTAATAGGGGTAGCCACGCCGTAAATGTTTAAATAGGTTTTAGATAAGGTCAATTTTAGTTTCGCTGGTATGAAATAATAAAGAATTCTACGTAATTTTTTATTTACAAAATTTCTAAGTACTTGAAGAAAGTTTACAATATGCTTAAATATATGCAAAAAAATTACTTTCAAACTTTCTTAATATACATAGGTCAACGACTTTGGAGATATTCAGAAATTAATATCAAAATAAGCCTTTTTATGCAAATTAAAATTTTCTTTAAACTTGTAAACAAATTAAAAACTGCAAAAACTTTATATTTTAACTATTGTTGTTAAGGATAAATATCTTACAAACAAAATAATCTATATAGCATGAAAATCGATTCATAAAGGTTGATTTTATTAGCAATTAAGTCAAAATACCCATTTTTTTTTGAGTTTCTAAAAAGGAAAAATGTTCCTATTGTTACTAATGTCCTATTGGAAGTATTGGCTAGTCATGACCATTAAAACGTCAGCACGTGATAGAAAAAATGGATTTTAATTTTGAGCATTAAGCTGTCCTCCCTCTCCTAATGCCCAATTTTTTGCATGACATAAAATGCTGTATTTTGGGGAGTAGTGTACAGTTCTAGAAACGCCATTGATATAACTTTTATTCTAGGGTATGACTGGTGCAAATTTTTTTGCTTGTATTGGGATCGACCCAGTCAAAGTAATATCTATGTGATAATGAAAATACAAGCCTAATTTTTGGGCGTGGCATTAAAGTAAGTATATTAAAAGCTATATATAAACATTTTTAAAGTGCTTACTTGTCACGTGCAAAAAATTAAACATTAGGAGGGAAATATTCGAGATGGCATAAGTGGCGCTAGAATTTGATGTCAGATTAAAAAGCCACCCGAGGCAAAAACTAAGCTACAGTCAAGGAATAAACAACGTTATGCAATATTATGAGATCAGACTTTAAATGGCTGCTCTATATAAAAAAGAAAAGTGCCGTACTTTGGGGCGTGAAAAAAATTTCTGTTTTAGAAACGTTATAACTGTCTTTCATTCAAGGGTGACTGGCACAACTTTTGTTTTTGAGGTACCGACCCGGTCTACCAACACAGTCTACTGTGGTTAGTATAAATATTTCATTAAGTAATGCTGTTAAGTGAGCGATTTATTCATAATAAAACTTGAAATTAAAAATATACACCTATAACAAAGCTCACACCTACACATCGCACATACATACATACACCTTAACAAATGCATTCCAACACAAACGGATATTGGTATACATTACAGAATCAAATAAATGCATTATGTTGTAAAAAGTTTTATAAGCTAGTTTTTATTGCAATACACAGTGGAAGCGATCATAAAATAACTGGCCAGAGTTATATGAAATTTCTAATTCATGTTATAAACGAGATAAGTTTTCAGTTGAGTGGTACGTGACAAGCTAAAAATAGACATAAAAAAAGTTCTTGTGGTAATTTTATGATAGTGTTTTACTGCATTATTGAATCATATTCATAGGAAAAGAAAAAGTGGGCAAGTTTACATCACTGGAAGATAGCAGATTGTTGGAGCTGGACACTACATCCAAAAGAAGTTATCTGCGTCTTCAAAAAGGCTATTAATCTCAAACTATTCTATGCTAATGTATATAGCAGCATCCCCCAACGTCGGTGATGTTAGCAAAATCGTCGGTGAAGTAAAACATCTAATAAAATGGATACAAATAAAGCTTAAGAACGTTAGTACGCCTTCTTAACACCAGAGGTGCTGCAACACAGCTGTAAGATTAATAACAGTATCGTTTTAAAAAGAATCAAGCTTTCTATCTCTGTCTCATTTCACTAGCTGTTCTCTGTACTATATTCCTTTCTAAAAAGTAAGTCTATAGCTGATAAATTTGTATCATGATGAATGTGAAATCGTTATCAAGCTAAACATTTATCAGGTATAGACTGCATTTATTAGTGTTATTGCAGTGTCTTGACAAAAAACTTAAACAAACTGTTTGACGTCTTAATTTATTTTGAAAAACTAAAATTTTTGCAAAATTAAAAAAAAAACGATTAACCTTTAACTAACGAGGTAGTGGTAAATTTTACCCTATCTTTACATTTTTTTTAAAATTCTCTCTTCCATTGCGCTCAATCAATTTAATTCTCTTAGTATCTTCATATATTGTGATCGTTGTCATTCAGTTGTGTTTTGGCTGAGCTAGACATAGCACGAGCGGAGCTACACACATGCTGGTGTAAAAATTACCACTCCCCGGCATTTACGTAAGTTTTTCTTTGAAAATATTTTACCACCACGTTAGCGTTAGCGTACGTATTTAGTAGAAAAAAATTAACGTAATATTTTCGTGGAATTATTTTTACCACTCGTCTGTTTTTTTGTTGGTAAAAAATTATTTATTTCAAAAACGTTATATTACACATTTTTTAAATTGCGTGATATGCTATTTATGTTTACAGATCATGTCGAATCGAAAAAAAACTCAGTGATTCAGTCATATCTCAATTTCTTGAGGAATGTCTTGAGGACGATGACGATGTTAGCGAAGTCGACGACGAAATTGTCGATCCGGATTTCTGCATTGAAGAAAGTGACATGGAGGATGAAATACTTATAGAAAATGATGCATGCAGTGAATACGATGAAGCGGATCAATGATTGTTGAGGAAATTGTTGGAAATGATGAAGAAGAACTAGTTGTTGATGAAAATGTATGTGAATCTGCTGTAAACTACTTTTATGGAAAAAACGGGTTCAAGTGGTCAGCATTGGAACCAACGCGCTGCGTAAAGCCTCCTCTTCATAATATTGTGAGGTTACCAGTTGCTACACAACCGCAATCGGAAAAGGATTTACATGGATATTGGTCTCGAATTTTTGATAGCGATATGGAGAACATGATTTTAGAACATACAAATACAAAATTGAAAGCAAAATTTGATCTAACAGCACAAACTGAAGCGAAAATGCTAGATAAAATAGAATTGCGTGCATTTTTCGGTATCTTGATTTACACATCCGTATTCAAGTCTAACCACGAGGCCGCTCAATTTATTTTTGCAACTGATGGAACGGGCAGAGAAGTTTTTAGAGCTACAATGTCTAAGAACCGGTATCTTTGTATTCTAAATTGCTTAAGATTTGATAATGAATAGACAACAACGATTATTGAACGACCCAATAGCAACAGTTTCTGGTATATTCAACAAATTTATAGAAAACTGCCGAAAAAGTTATTCAATTTGTACTCATGCCTGCATTGATGAAATGTTGGTACCATTTCGTGGAAGATGCAAGTTCAGAATTTACATGCCAAAGAAACACGCAAAATATGGCATTAAGATAATGTCATTGACTGATGCACGCACACAATATCTTGCAAATGCTTATATATACTTTGGAAAAAACTCAGATGCAGTTGGTCTAACAAATGAAGAAAAACGTACCAACACAATCAGTAATAAGGCTGTCTAAAATAATAGAAGAAAGTCGAAGAAATATAACTGCTGACAATTGGTTTTCATCACTCCAGCTGGTGGAAGAACTTAAAAAACGAGAACTAACTTATTTAGGTACGCTGAAAAAGAACAAAAGAGAGATTCCACCAGAATTTTTGCCCAAAAAAATAGACCATTGGGATCCTGCATATATGGTTTTACCAAAGATGTCACAATTTTATCCTACGTGGCTCGTCAAAATCGTGCTGTTGTATTATTGTCCTCCATACATCACAAAAAAGAAGATGACCCACTTACTTTAAAACCTGCAATGATAGCTGATTATAACAATACAAAAGGTGGAGTGGATGAGCTCGATAAGAAATGCTCGATTTATTCATCCGGTCGACGTACACGCCGCTGGCCATTAGCCATATTTTATAGAATTGTGGATATTTGTGGTGTCAACTATTTCATTATTATTCAATCTGCAAAGGATTATGATAACAGCTCATGAGGAGACTTTTTGAAAAAGCTTGCAAGATAAATGATTTTACCACATCTGCAAAGACGTCAACACAACCAAAAGCTCCCTCGGGTATTACGAGGCACAATTGGTAACATTTTGGGTCCGGACTCAGTACCTCCGCCTCCACGTTGCTCGCAAGTTATGCCACATATGCCCGACTAGGCTAAAGCAAAAAACTACACACTTTTGTCTGCAATGTAGTAAGCCAATGTGTATGGGATGCAGCAAACGTATATGCTTGCACTGTGCGAACAAAGATTTTGATGAGTAAAAAACCACCTATAAGGTGAACCTGCAGTTTTTACACCTGACTCTTTTTTTATGATCTCTTTTATATCTTTAAATGTATACGTTTGGCTAAGAAAAAATGCTCTTTAAGTTTTTGCTTTTTTTTTAATTCATATTTTTTTATAAGTTATTTATATGTCGTTTTTTTTATTAAAAAATAAGGTTTGCGAAATAAAGTACCTGTTTGTTCAAACGAATAAAAACAATTTTTGTTTTCTTTATTTTTGTAATTAAAAATATAGTAGCATATTTTTAAAAAACAAATAATTATCAAAAAATATTTTTTACTAATTTTTTTTTAGTAAAATTAAGAGGGGTAAAATTTACCACCACGTCATAAACTATGTCCCAAAATTTTACTTAGTCAGTTAAAGGTTAAAGAAAAATATGAATAGTTTAATGAAATAAAAGCAGTTTAGTGAGAAAATAAGTGAAATAGTTCATAAATAGTGACAAGCTTCTATCAAGACGGCAAACAAATTGTGATTTATCATAATAAAAACCACAACGTGTTCGCATGATGCTTGCACTAACAAAAATTTGATAACGCTCTACCGAGGTTTTGTTATTTGTTATGATAAAAATATATCAGGTATAGACGTAGGATAAGGAACACAACAAATCAATTAATTAACTAGTAGGCATAAAGTGTCGGAGTGTAGTATTTATCTAAAAAAAATCTTGAAGATAATATTTTATCATGTATAGGTCTGTTGGGAGGGACTATCGCTTGAAAAAGATCTTTAGATTAGAAGAGTTACTACTCATCGCTATTTATTTTGTGATAGTTTTCAAAAGGAGTAACCAAGAGTGACATAAAAATATTAGGCAAATGTGGTAGTTTAATATATTCTTTCTTAGCATTATCAAAATTAAAATTCTGTACAAATTAGAGTTCTGCATTTAGTAATTTTTTTATGAATGTGAAGTTTTTTTCTTTTTCGAATGCAGTACATACTTGCTATGTCTGTACTAGAGATGGGCAAGTGAAAGAAATATCGATCGGCATCGATATATATCGAAAAAAATATCGATATATCAAAATATCGATATATTTTCCGCAATGATAATTCATACGTAGTCCCTAAATTTTGCTAAAAATAAAACAAAAAAAGTACCTTTCCTATAAATAATTAAGCTGGAAAGAGTTAATATCCAAGATCCCTACTGTTCCACCAATATTGCATGGAACATACATCAAAAAAAATTACACTTAAAGGATAATAATTTTTCGAATAGACAAAATGTTATAAGTAAAACAAAAGATTTTGTTAGTAATATTCTATTTGCATGAAAAACAAAACCAAAGCTAAAAAATATCGAATTTGGTACTGTCGATATATTTGGAAAAAATATCGATATATCGAAATTTAGAATATCGACGATAAATATCGATATAGTTTTAAGAAAATATCGATTTAACGGAATTTGCGTATATACTAATCAACAACATGCAACAATCCATTTAAATTTTAATTCGCAGCAACTCATAACACTAAAATTACACACACACTATTGCTGAATCTCAAAGCAAAAAAAAAAGAAAGCAACAAACAGTTTAAAGAGAATCAAATCATGTTTGTTTCATGCGAATCAAGTCATTATATGAATCAAATGAAAAGAGCACACCTACAAAAACCAAGAAGTATCTATAAATCATCAAAATGACTTGAAACAAATAAGTCACACTTGTCATTTGTTTAGACTGTATGGAAGCAAAAACAAATGCCATTTGAAAATTAATATGAAGAAAATATATTTAAAAATTAATCTTAAAAAACAGTATTTCATAGCAGACATATATTTTTTACAAAAAATAATACTTTTTTAAATATTTCCTGGAAGATACTTAGGTGATACTTCCCAAGAATTTACCCAAGATTCCTAGCGTTTAGCCGAGGCACCTTCACTAAGCAGAAACACCATCTTTAGTTAGACACAAAACCGGTTCAAGAATTCCCCGAAACTAGGACAAAAATCTCCCTAAAATCTTAGAAGCTCCCCGGACTCCCAAAAAGGTTTACAAAAAATTTCTTAAAAATATCAAAAGCTCCCCGTATGCCCAATAACAATTACAAAAATTCCCACAATCCCAGTTCCCCGGGTTCCCAAAAACTTTTACCAAAATCTTTCCAAAATCCCAGAAGTTTCCCGGATTCCCAAAAACTTTTACCAAAATCTTTCCGACATCCTAGAAGCTGCCCGGAAAACAACGGCAACACTGAAAGCCGCGAAAATATCAAAATGGCAGCACCCAGTAAATGTGTTTACCAAATTTCAGATAAATCGGTCAACAGGAAGGTTGTAAATTTGCAACTACTAGATTTTACCCATACGTAGTACATAAATATGTACAAATGCACATACAAACATACATAAAAACAAAAAAGCAAAAATGACACTAAACACATATGTGTGACACGTAATTTAAATCATGTCTTAAACGGCCCACCCACTTGCAATATAGTTGTACAATATTTCGTATTGTACAATTATATCGCCAATGTGTACGTTATATTCGCAGGTGGCACAATATAATGTCAAAAATCAAGACTTTTGATTTTTATTGTACAATAATGAAATTTATGTAATGTGGTGGCAACATTGTTTAGTCTTGTGTTTATGTTTTCACTGTCAGGAAAATTCAGCAATATTATCTTTGAAAATATTCTGCCATTTATTGTATTATTGTATTGTATAGGCCAAAACGACAATAATGTGTACAATACATATGCAATAATATTGTATAATGGATGGACCGCTTTACAAGCTAAAATGCTTTACTGTCTCTTCTTGTTCATTGCTCTACACACATTTGACTTATTAATTGCAAGCCTATGATTTGTAAATCATTCCTACCTTTGTATGGTGTGATGACTTAGCATGTAAATTTCAAGTCAAATAAAAGCACGATTTGAAAAAAACATAGTGTGATTTAAAAGGCGTTTCAAATGGCAATTTACAGATGTCTGGTATATACAAATTGATGAATATGTGCGAAAAAGCAGCAAAAAAAAAAGGAAGAAGTAGTTTAATATTATGATTATTTCGAAGGTATTTGCGAAAGTATTACTAGGCTAATGTTCGTATCGATTTTTCCAGAAAGAATTGGACCTGACAAATATTCCAAGGAACAAGGGAAAAATTAACATAAACTTAATTTTTGAACGTACACAGCAGAACATAGCTGCGCTACTTTCGGAAACCACTACACTTCCATCATTAGTGCTCATGTGTATTTTGCTTATCACCACTTGTGTAGCGGTTTTTGAAAGCAGTGCTGCTATCTTCTGCTGTATACGTTGAAATATTAAATTACTTTTCCCTTGTTCCTTGGAATATTAAACATGCCCCATTCTTTCTGATTATAACGTTACGAGCCTTAGCCTAATAATAATAATCAATTTGGATTCAGAAATAGTTTCATTGAACAACTCTGTTATTCTCAAAAATATGTACGTGTTTTTTTTTTGTTACGATAATTTGAATAAGTGTTTATGCTCTGCTACTTCATATATACTTCACGTATACGTAGGATTTGGTGCACACCTCTAGTGTAAATCTTTAGGTAATTTTTAAAACTTTGTAGTATTAAACAAATTTTAAATTTCTTTTTTTTTAATTTCTTTATTTAAATGTGTTTCACGTTCTAGAAAAAAAAACAATCTTGATTCCCATCTTTAACTGACATTGTTGGTCTTATTTTTTCATATTTAAACTCTCATACTTTAATTGACTTTAACAACAATCGTTAAATATTAAAATTTCATAATTTTTATAGCCTCTCGTATATGAGACAGAGTGTATAGTCGTCAACCATAAGAGAACATGTGTTATACAATATCTTTTTGTTGCTTTTGGCATCTAGGCATCATATGTTGCATGTTGCTTCCATGTTTGCCTACCATTTGTGGTCTGGTTTTATGTTTGTTTATTTATAAGTAACTGTAAATATATAGACATTTATGGCCATGTGCATAAAAACTGGAGATTGTAGTTTTAATGAAAATTTTTATGATTTAACTTTTTGGAGTTTACTTAAATAAAAAGCATTTGTGATAACAAGATAACAACAGCATATACATATTTACAAGTGTATTTATTTATTTAATATTTTTGATAATATTTAAAAGTTAAATATTTGCTTAAAAAAATTTTATATTTACTGCCAGCTCTAGTAAAATAAAACAAAAATTTCGTATCAGAATTTGTGTTAAAAACAGTAATAAAATGCGAAAATATTGTTTTTGTTGTTAATATAGTTTCTCACATAGAAAATTTCTTTTATCTTCCAAAAACTGCCAAATAATTTATTTCAAACCACGCACGTTGTTGTTGTGGCCTCAGGCTACTGAATATGTCATAATTCCAAGTGAAATCAACATAAAGAGTACCACATGGCTTTTAATTTTAATTATAAAAATTTAGGATTATCTTGGATGTACCAGAAATACAAAACCGCCATTATCTAATTTTTATTATATAATTTATTTTTTATTTTTTGAAAAGAGAAGTAATACAATCAGGCAATTAATGCCTACCAGTTAATTAATTAATGTGTTACCTTCTTTGGGAAAGGGATAGTGTAGAGAGAACAGGAGTGAAGTGGGAGAGAGATAGAAAGCTTAATTCCTTTTTAACTCTGCCATTACTTGGGGTCTACATTAGCCATGAACTTGGTATGAACATCTTGTCGGACATCGCATAGGGCTAATGTAGACCGCTTATGTCCATGTTTCGTCCATGCTCTGACATCGATACCCGAACATATGGCTGAGCAGCAATGTTCGCCATGAGATTCGCCGTCAGCAACCATTTTTAATAGAAAGAAAAGAGACACGAAGAAATTGTTAAATATTCCATTTCTATTGCACTACCACCAAATACATTGATAAGGCAGAACATGGACATCGTACGTATTTACCACAACAAAGAAGTTGATGAATTTTTTGCAGCTGCTCTGCCGGCGTCATGTTCAAGTCATGTTTAAGTCGATGGCTCGTGAAGACGTAAGGTTACGCGTTTTTTTTTTATTTTGTAGATCAGTGTCGCATCCCCTCTGGTGGCAAGTAGGGACATTAATTTGTTTTTAAGCTGTTTAGCTATTTTATTAGTTCTTTTATTTTACCGACGCTGCTGCTACAATACGGTACTGCTAAAATGATCAGTACTATGCCTTCATCACTTTAACAGTCTAACAACAATCAACACAATGACACGCTAATGCACATCAGAAAAAATCATGATGTTGTTGGCTTGCCTGAAACTAGTCTTGAACTCGAGACCTCAGCATTTGTAGTCAACGCGCTAACCATCTCAGCCAACAGCAGTATGTGTGTTGTATAAAAATCTAAAATTTCCCCAGTTACGTTCGCCCACTTAATTTTGGATAAAATCGACATTTTTTCATCAATTTTATTGATTTATGGCATATTTTATTACTAATATACCTAGCTTTCTGATATATAACAGAAATATGAAGTTTTTGCCTATTTAACTTTCTTATGAGTTTTTGAAAACGAAAAAAATAATGTTTCGCTTCTGATTTCCGAATATCTTCAAAATAGTGGGAAATATACAAAACAAATATATGACTGGCATTAAGGTAATTTTATTTTGCATCCTCTGGTAGATTATATGTTCAAATCGGACAAGCAGCTCTAGAGTTATGGTGAAAAATACTAATGTATCCAGCGGAAATATTAGTCATCCCAATAAAATAAAATTGTACGTCATAGAAAAAAAATGAAAATGGATTTGTATTTAGCAAAGTAAACTTTATATAAGAGGTGGAAAACTATCGATCGCACTATCGATAGTATCGATATTTAATTTTTTTCGTCACTATTGATGTTTTTATTCTGCAATCGAATATTATTTAAAAACAATTATTGTTTTTTGACCGCTGTCGATAGCAAATTATTCACTACTATTGTTGTGCTAGACATTTTTTTTTAACGATCGTCAATTAGTTGAATTGGACTTAAAAATAATTGAACTTATATATTTTTCTCATATTAAAATGTTACAAGGATTTGACTTTTGTTATTTATTTAACTAAGAAATAAAGTTCTGTTTTATTTAAAATCTTATTTTACTTTGGATTTTTACATACATATTTAATGCAGTCTCCGAGAACTATAAAACTTTGATAGTATCACGATGATATCGTCCATATACCGATAATTTTTCGTTTTTGTTTAGAATCGATATATTGATATATTTTTTCAACATATCGGAAGTTTTCCATAGTGACACTATCGATAGTCTTCCAACTCTACTTTACATATTCCATATATTTTTATTTCAAGGCGATTTTTTTCTGCAGACCAGTGTTATGATTTTTGATAATAAAAAGAAATTATCAAATAACGGGCCTTGGAGAATAAACATAAAAATCGGACAGACTATTTGCTGAATTTATTTTCATTAAAAATATCTAAAAATCTTATAGAAATTTAAATATATATTTCCACATATTCCCTTAAAGAAGCCTGACTGACGCTTTCACTTTTGCCGAAAAGTTTGGTGGCTTTTTGGTGGCATTATCAACCAATCATCTACAGTTTTTATTTTCCCTGTAATAGCAAGAAAAGATTTTGAGAGCTACAAAACGATTTTTATTGCCTCAGTGTAGTCCGATAAGAAGCACCTAGTAAATAGTTAACCAATAGCTCTGAGGTCACTGGTGGAATTTTAATAACAAGGACATGCTAAATGTCTATTGCACTGAGCATTGCCCGCGATATATTTAGACAGTAGTACTGGCATGTACTGTTTGACTTATAAGCTGATTTTTGAAGTTTGTTTTTTAGAAATATTAGATGAAAACCCTGCCACATTTACGAAATGGGAACTAATAAATTGGATTTTTTTACAAAATGTGTAGTTTTTGGAAATAATTTAATCATTTTAATAATTTAATAACAAATTACAATTATGTTACATAAATTTCAAAATTGCAAAATATTTTAATAATGTGTCAAACTAAGAAGGAATTATCAGCAAATAATATAATTTTTCGTACAAAAACTTGATAAAACTTAAGTCAAAGAATTACGTTTATCAGGCACACAACTAGCCGGTCTCACCAAAAGCGGGAATAAAAATGGGAAATCCGAAAAGGTTAGAGACATTGTTTTGATGATGTCACCATCACTGCATTAACATAACATTGGAATTTGATTTTAGTGTTTTAAATACCTTTCAACATATTGTATATTACAGTAATTTTGACTCAGCTGCATAATCAACTTTTCACGATTTTTTGTGCAGATAAGTCAAAAATGCTGTTAGCTTAAAAATACTTACCTGCCTTAATGTGCACGTACACACAATTATTTAATGTGTGCAGCTAACCTTAATTTTGTATATGAAAATAATTAAAAACCGCCAAAAATATGTTAAATATGCAGGTATACATAGTGCACTTAAAATAGGATTTTGAAGTATAATCAGAGGACACAAATATTTTTTGCAGTTAAGTCAAAATGCAGCTAAGGTTGATGTTTTGTATGAAAATAATTTAAAAAATTTAAGGCATTTATCTTAAAAGTGCAGGTATAGTGCACTTAAAAAACGAGTTTGTATGGAATTTTAAGGAATAGTGACACCAGATAATAATTTTGTGCAGTTAAGTCAAAAGTGATCTTAAACAAAAGGCAGTTAAATCAAAACTAACGTATTTGCTTGGTCACACTCATCGTGTTTATCAAATTTTTCTTGAGAATTGCAAACTTTCGTATTTATTAAAGAAACTTAGTATTAAGTTATGAAACTTAGTATTTCAAACAATACTTTACCTTATATATTCTGGCGAAGCACTGCTATATAATTTTACATGCTTCTTGTAATGTAATGAACATACCAAAGGTGCCTTTGGTAAGTCAGAATTATTGATCTTGCATAAACTAAGCCACTTTTGCCGAACATAAGGAATTTTACACCAGACTCCTCACAAAAGTGTCTTGTGGTACTGCATTTTAGAAATAGGCAACTCATCTTTATTTATATTTAGCCTTTAGGAAAAATATGAGAGATACACCTAAAGAAAAATTTATTCTCACAATTTATGAAAAAAAGGATATACGGATTACCCAAGATCCACAAAGTGGGAACTCCTCTTAGGCCCATTGTATCGTCTATAAAAGTACCATACTATCAATTATCGAAACATGTAGGGAAAATTCTGAAACATATAATATCGGACGAGTAAAATGTTAAAAATTCATCTCAACTAAAACATCAATTAGTACAATTAAAGGTCGATGAAAATGAAATTTTAATATCGTTTGATGTAGTTTCTCTTTTCACAAATATTCCAATACACATAGCAATCAAAACAATAATGAGTAAATGGGAAAACATAAGGAATTTTACAAAAATCCCTAAGAACTTGTTCCTAAAAATTCTACGATTCTGTCTAATCGATAATAATTATTTCATATATGATAAAACAATTTTCAACCAAATATTTGGCATGCCGATGGGCAATCCCCTCTCTCCTACTATAGCCGATATCGTTTTGGACGGCCTCCTTGGCGAAGCATTTGCAGAATTTAAACATAAAAATATTCACATCAAATACATAGCCAAATATGTAGACGACATTTTAGCAATTATAAACCATAAGGACAAGGATATAATACTTAGCGTATTGAATAAATACCATCCCAAAATTCAGTTTACAACAGAATTAGAAGAAAATATGTGCATCAATTACCTCGACCAATATTAGATTGGTACTCAAAGGAAACATCATCGGGCAGAATAATTAACTTTAATGCAACACAACCGAAGAGTCAAATAATTAATACTGCGAAGAATTTTATTTTCCGTGTTCTCAACATTAGTAATAAATTATTTCACGCAAAAAATATACAAAAAATTGCAACAATACTTAACAATAACAGTTTTCCAACTAAATTGACAAATGCATTAATAAATGAAATCAGAAGAAAATTAGGAAACATTTCAAACCAAAACACAAATATCGAGGAATCAAAAAAAAGCAACAAATTTTTACAGTGTATCGTTTATTCCTGGCTTGCCAGACAAAAATGAAATAAAAACAGCTGTTGAAACCAAACACACAAAATTTACATACAAGCCAAACAAAACACTGAGCAAGATTTTTTCTCAAGTTAAAGCGCCAACAGACAAACAACAACAATGCAACGTTGTTTATGAACTGCAATGTAAAGGGAATAACGAAGAAAACTGCAACTTAATATACATTGGTACAACAAAAAGAAACTTAGAGACTAGGATGACAGAACATAAAAATGATATTACAAAACAAAAAACATTAACAGCTCTATCCACACACATCATCAACAAAAAAACATACGGTCGATTTTGACAATGTAAGAATTTTGGGCCAGAGAAAGAGATACACGATCGAGAGCTTGCGAATACAGCAAAGCATAGAAAGAACGATGAACATAAAAGATGATACTAATAATATCAACGCTAGTTATGTTGTTGCAATAAAATAAACAAACTGTGATTTTGTGCTTGAAATATTTCAACTTGTTTTTATATATGTACATATATATTTTTTATATTTTCATTTGTTTTACATTTTCTAAAATCAATGTAAAACCATATATACAAATATTATTGTAAGTTAAAAAATTATGTAAAATGATAATTTATAATTATAATAATGTGATGCTTTTTTTAAATTTAAATAGACGAAAACCCCTGAAGAAGTCAACAAATAATTGACGAAACGTTGGGTACAAAATGTAATAAATTGTTTTTATTAACATTAAATATTTTAGGCCGGACTAGCTTAAAAAAACTTTATACACTTAATTTAGATATTTTAATTGAACACAATTTAATAAAAATTATCAGCTTTTTTCCGGTTTTTTTTTATTATTTTTATTTTTAAGTAAAACGGAAAAAATTGAATTTCATAAATTAATTTCATAAATGAATTTTCATAATTCGATTAAATGTCAGAACGTTAATATGGCGACGAAAAGAGAGAATTGGACTACCTTCTATTATTGTGTCATGACTGGTAGCAAAGCCAGTAGTGAGTATGTACAGTTTTACTATCGACATTTCCTTCAGGCTTTTGTTTAGAAAAAAATTGTACGATTAAGTGCCCATAGTAAATTTTAAGATATGACCACTAATTTTTTAATAAATCTTTCTAAAACACGCTTCACATATATTTTTACATAAAAATCGTCGCCATTGACCATAAAAAGTTTAAATTGCTCTTAGTATTAAAGTAATATACATATAAATTAAAGTAATAATTTGCTGAATAAGTACTTTTTTAATATAATTGTATATTCCTCTTTGTCCTTGTTTTACTTGGGTTACAATAAACGACAAAATAAACAATTATTTGTTACGGCGAATAAAACAATTAATGACATTTGTTACACATTTCAAAAGAATAAATTGTGACAATCGCTATGACACTTGGAAAATGTTGAAATTTTATTTAATGGTAAATGTAATAAATTATTTGCAAACTTATAACAAAGTTTACCTTTAACATTTGTAATAAAACAAGTGAAATGAATTAAATAACATTTGGCGAAATTAAAAACAACAGATTATGACAGTGCGATAAAAATCATGATAGTTTTATTTTAAATTTAAAGATAGAAATTTTTAGGAGGGATTCATTAACTATTTGATATATGTTGGCAAATCTTTTTATGCAATCTCCTCGCTACTTGCTTTCCTTGAACTAAGTTTTTTTTTTTGTATCAAAATCAGTTTAAATACATGTACCTATGAGCCTTAGCAAATTAGATCGAAATGATCACAATAAATTCTACATGTAACTATTTGTTTCATTAAAAGCACTGTAATCGCATCTTATTCTATGCTATTTGTAAATTCATAGTAAATTTACAGACGGTACTTCTTACTACACAAACTATTATATGAGGTGAACATAGTATATGCTTATTGTTTGTGAAGGTGCCCTAACAGACTAATGGATAGTGTGCTAGTCTATTAAACCAATATTCATAAAAATTTATCAAAGATAATGTTGGTTTAATGTACGAATTTTGTATATAAAATCCAGTTTTAATGCATACACTAACTTTACTAATCATTTATGAATATGGTGGTTAGTCATTAAGTCAGATGTTGTATTTTAAAAGCCAAAAAGGTACCAATAGTGTTAGTTGGAAAATGGTAACGATACCAATTTTGGCATCAATAAGATTAATATTGATTTATGAAAAGCGGATCATGAACTTTATAGTAATGAAAACATAGCATCTAGGTTTTTGATCTTGAAAAAACTTTTAATAGAAGAATCTTACAGAAGCACCTAAGCTTTCAAAATATAAATTTCTTAGCAATCCTGTTGTCATATGAAATGAGTCATTCATTTTCTAATAACGTGGCATGGTATGTAATTTTCACAAACATAACTTTAATTTTTGTATGTATTAAGTAACAATATTAAGCAAAATTTTTTAAATTATATCTTTAAACTACTGTTAAGATGTTAGTTCTATTTTTTTTCATTCCGTTCTGCGGAGCCTTACAATACGAGATACTTTAATATTTGTAGTACAATTTTCAAAATATATCTCTAACTTCTATATTTTTAACTTCTATTTTCAAGCTGCCAATATTCTTTTCAATACAGTATTATCACATATATTATTCATCTGTATATTTCAATACATTTTTTATTAAAATATATTAAAAAAACCAAATATTTTTCATACTTCTTTGTATGTGTGTGTTACCTATAATAATAATTTTCTATTTTATAATCCTGTCAATATGCCAAAATGTTTTTTTCTCAAATAGTTTATTGCCGCTTTGCCAAAGCAGCAAAAAAAACAAGCGGAATATTTTAATTTAAAGAATGCCAAACAGCGGGAGTGGAATTTAAAAAATATATAAATGAAAAAGGAAACAAATCTGTATAAACAAAAGATACACAAAGAGTTGAAACAAATAAATTTGAATTACTTAAGTGCCAATAAATTCTACTGCAGGACATTTAAAGCAGCGTTGTAACATAAAAGACAGCAAACAAATAGCAAATCAATAAAAGAGAACATACCTTTGACAGACCAATATATTTATTAGCAGTTATTGAAAGCCAATAAAATCAAATAAAATTTCAAATAGAAGATATTCAACCACGAGCAATTTCTTTAGTAGAATTTGTTCAACTGCATTTGTAGTTTTAAGGAAAGCATTTACAGTTAATCAAAGTTTAGGGAACTTATAATTAGAAAATTAAAATCTATGAAAAAGTTATTATAATATAGTATTTGTTTTCTCATATCCAGAAGATTTTAAATACACATATCGGAATAAATTGTGAACAAAATGAACTTAAATTTAAATTTTTTATAAAACTGTTGGTTTTTAAAAAATTTATTAAAATTAAAAATTCCTTTATTTTTCCATACGCATAGAGTTAAATATGTTCCAAACAAAACAAGCAATATAACATTAAAATCGATTTACAGCTTTTGATTTTATTCACAATTAAGTGAGGGAATTCAGTTGATAAAAATCACGGTTTTAATAAGTTACACACAAATTGAAATCCCTGCGGAAAATTTGGTAACAAATGATCCAAAAGTACTCGTCCTATGACTTGAGAAAATGGGACTGGTACTAAAAATAAGGAGTAGTGAATGGTAAAAAAAGACATATTATGTAAATGGTCACATATTAATCCTTTTCAGTCAATTTAGTTGGTACTCCGGCTAGTATTGTAGTAAACGTCACTGCACAAATTCGATGCACCTGGATGTAAGGCCTATCACATACTATCTATATAATATTAATTGTCTCCCTTCAATGAGAATGCCATGCCACTCAGGAACCTGTCCAGTAACTATATTCAGAGATTAACTCCAGCTTAACTGGTATTTATAACATTGAAAAATAAGTTCCCCTGTGGTCGAGTGGATAGTGTACTAGCCTGTCATGCCGGAGGTTGTCGGTTCGAATCTAATCACCGCTTAAAATAAAATACAATTTCTACTTTGGATTTGTAACAGTAAAAAAATAAATTAATCGATAAATACAGCTGCATTTTGGAATAATATTTATATATAATCTATATTATTCTACACCGATTTGGACTCCATAAGATAGTTCAGAGACAAGTTACAAGGTGCTTACAAAGTATCAATTAACCCCATCCTAGGTCATCCTCATGTAAAAGTGGCTGGTCCGCTTCATAGGAAGTGTTAGAACACGGACTGGTCCCTAGCACCTGGGGACCAGTCACGTGACTTGTTTTATGTCAGTTCCATTTACCGTAGGGATATTACTGTTGCATGAAAATCGTGATTTTTATCAATTGAGTTCTTTCACTTAATTCTGAATATAATCAAAAATTGGGGATAGATTTTAATTGGTTTGTTTGAAACATTTTTAATTATCTATATATGAGGCCACCAGCGCAAAAGTGTGCTGGTGTTATATACATTCGCACAAAAACACTTTTCCCATATTATGTTAAGAAGTAATGCTCGCACACTTTAACTTTTACATCTTGTCTATATCTGTGTGAAGTTTCATTAAGATATCATGAAAGGTGCACGAGCTACCGAGTTGTTTGCAAAATAAAAAGGGTTTAAGCCACTGTATGCTGGTGGAAAAAACCAGGTCACTTTTCGTGTTCTATTGGTAGGTATAAGAGAGTAAGAAAAGAAAATACCTTAAGTCTGTCACCCATGGGCTCTCAGATTAAAAGTGAATCCGATAAATACCAGTAATCGATAAATATTTGTCCCTTTCCATAGAAAAAACAATTTATTTAACAACGACAGTTTTCGAAAAAAGCATGAAATTCAATAAAACCTGTATCTGATTCAAATATCATGTTTGTAGAAATTAGTTTTTTTAAAAATAAAAAATATTTAAAATATAGAAAATATAGAAAAAAAATTTATCACAAAATATATTCAACTTTTTTTATTGAATCAACACATTTCTATGGAACATTATACGAAAATCTTTATCACAGGAAACTCAACATTTTCTTCTTTGTCTTCTTTCAAATTATTGAACTTAAAAATAAACACTAAAAAGTATTCTGTTCATACTTTAAGAAGCCACAAAGAAATAAATTTGCTTCATTAGCTTTGCGTATTAAAGCATGTAAAGTTTTTGTCGCAGAATTTTATGAAAAAATATAAAAGCAGAAAAAGTAAAATAAAAGCATTACGAATTGAAAAATATTTATCCATTTACTTTCCAGATAATTCAATAGAAGGCATGTATACCTTAACAATTGTAGGCTTATTTTATACATAATGGACCATTAAGACTTTATGTTAAAGAACAATAATGCTTCTTATATCGCCTATTGTATGATGCTTGCCATAGTCATTGACTTCATAACAAACAAATTCTTGTGCTTTGTCCAATTTTAACTAAATTTCTTATGTTCTAAAGAGCATGTCTCTAAAGTCATTGTCTCTATCGCTGTCTTGTTCAGATGTTAACGAATTTATTTTGTATTTTCTTTCTATAATGTATACAACATTTGTTGTTATAGTTATTGTATTTGGCATTTTCGACTTTTGACTATTGTCAAAAGTCATTGATACGTAAACGAGAAGTATTTATAGCTGCGGGCAATAAATGCCATAAACTTTACAAAATTGTAAAATCCTCCAGAAAAAACCACACAAACGTCAATAAGTACAAACAACAAAATGAGATTATACTCACACTCTTGTAAATATTTATCCAAAAATATTTTGCAATATCCTTCTAACAGTCAGAATACTTAAGGTATTTGTGTTCTTGAGTATAAAGTTTAAAGAGGGGAGGAAAATAAAACTAAAAACAAAAAAAGGTTTTTTGGCATGTTTTTTTCAAATGCTCTGCTCCTTCATTTATCAATTGTCAGTCGTTGATGACTGTCTTTGACTTTAGCCCTGCTATAATATTGTGCAAAATAAAACGAAATTGGCAATCATAAAAACACCTAGAAAATTAGAAACTACCCTTAGCGAATTCCTAGACTAAGTTCTTAAAATAGCTTTCTTTTTTATTATTCTCAAGATTTTACAATTGATACTAAATTGAAAGTCAAATTTTCTCCTAAGGAAGTTCATACCTGCACAAACATACAACAAATGAATACTTCAAGAGGACACCGTACGTATAGAAATGAAAACAATAAAATATATCCTGTCTAAGGAAATCTATAAAATTTACATTATGCCATAAAATAATGAAGTAGTTCGATAAAATGTTTATGATACTAACCTTCAGAGTATTTTCTTGTTATTATATTTATTTTTTTTCTACAAATTGTAAGTGCAAAAGGAAATTAAATAAAGTTCTGCGTTGGCGGTTCCTGTTGTAAACAACACTGTGGTTGTAGTATTTTTTCTTCATTTTTTTTAACTGATACCAAACACTTCCGTTTAGTTTGTGGTATCAACAAAAGCCATTTTAACAGAGGTTTTTGGGTTTTGTTTTATTTGCACGAAGGTTGTGTGTGTACTCATTGGCATGAGGCACAAACTTTGCTTACTTTTTTTTAATTTAAAACAAAGTGTTTTTTAAATTAAATTTAAAAATCGCTGTTTATTGTCTTATTTTTATAATATAAAATAAAACAACTAAGACGAAGCCTTATGGCTTAAATAGCAAATTATTGCCACCCTGCAGGAAATTATATAACAATATGTTTCCGACTCGTAAGTAGCGAAAAAACAACAAATGTCTTAATTCGGACTAAAATATTAACCAAGTACTCCCACTGTACAAACGGATTTTTTCCCAATCAAATATATTTGTTTAAAGAACAGTAATTTGACTATAACTAAAGAGACCACCACAGGCCTAGTACCTCAAATTTAGATCTAGAGCCTATCACTGAGTTTCTTAATAGCATCAATTGATCCACTCAAATGGCAACGCTTTGTATAAGTGAGAAGTCCCTCTCATATAAAGTTCAAGAATTTCAACCGGATTCTAGTCTTTCAGAACTAGTCACTCGGCTTGTCTTGTGACGAATTCTAGTCTGTCTAGGGACATGTGATTAATTAAAATTCCCACCATAGACTCTGGTCTGTTTCACAACAACGAGTGAAGGTATTTGTTACTATTCTCGTTTAAATTAAGTTATGATATAATTTATAATTGTATTTGTAACACTTAGTAAGTAAATAAATAAATAAATAACTTTAAACAAAACAAAGAAAAATATTTTGATTTATGTATAGCAATAAAACTGGCTTTATTAGAAATATAATTTTATGCCATTAATGTTTGAATACGATTTTGGTCATGTGCCACGGCTGACGCGCAGATGCTGCTATCTGAATGTGCAATTTTTACACAATTTTCGCAGAAATCGCGGCCATATTTCTCCAATAGCCCGTATTATTAATATGATTATTTCCGACGTATTTGCTTGTGAAAATTTGATAATAATTGTAAAAGTTATGCGGCTAACAAAGTTTATCATACATGAGAGTCAATTTTGATATCCTGTAGCTCATCTTGTGTTTAAACAGGGTTTCCAAATTTCATCATTGTTAAAGCTTAGGTCCTCCCTCTAGGATTTTTAGATACATTGGTCTACTCTCGCAGAGGTAGCATGAATTAATTGCGAAATTAGACTTATCTGTAATATTTCCTATACTGAAGGTCTGTGCCAATAAGCCGCAATTGATCATTGGTTTTATTGGGAAAATTAGCTTATAAAATTTTTATCGAAAAACTCTTCTTTAGTTTTGACAAAAAGAAACTACAATTAAAGATCGTATAAATATTAAAGGATATTTTGCCTTAATTAAAAAAAATAATATTCCAATTAAGGCTAATTTCCTTTAAGTGCATTATATTATAGCAACCCGGTTGCCATCAAAGTATGCTCTGCTTATTCTTAAAATCATTCTTGCAAAATAAAAATAATTCTATAGACCACTCAATAACTTAACGATACACATCTAAAAGTTTAGACATTTAATTAAATTTTTTCCTTTTCACAATTTTTCTGCCAGTAAATGGTTGGCATATGTTGTAAAGTTATTGGGGTACTGTTGGTGCTTTTTTTTCTTCTTCAACATGAATACAAATCAATTTGCTTACATCCTTGTGTATTATATCATTTTTCCAGCTTTTTGCTCTTGTTCATTTGGTTTTTGATACTTAATTAAATTTTTCCAATAGCATGAACTTACAAGTATAAAAAGTTTATTTTTTTCATTTGCTAGTTTTCTCTTTCTGAAATATTATTTATGTTTGTAATTTGTTGTATTTTGGTATTAAATCTTTTTTTTTGGTTTTTGTGTAAAATATCTGAAAAAGAGTTTGTAATACCTGCAATGCGACACGTTTAATACAGGTGGCAAAGTTTTGTGTGTCACATGTCATCATGTTGACTGTTTTGAAAATTATTATTTTTTTCCAATAATATTAGAAACTTAATAAATAGATATACTAAGTTTATTGTGGCATTTGTAATCCTCAGGGGAACAGTTCCCCACTATGGTAATTTTTTATATTGTAGATCTGTGCTTTTTGAGAAAAAGAGTACTTCCGTTTTTTTCAGAACTTGATCTTTTGCCAATTAACCGTAACAGCTTCTATGTTACTAAATACTACTATAATCTCTGAAATAACAGAGCCAAGGGCGAGCATGCAAACCTGAAAAGGAACTTGTAACATTTTAATTGGACTCAGCATTTCTTCTTTAACAGGTTGGACTTAACACTTTTACATATCACTGCCCAACAACGATAAAAAACGAAATATCTATATTTTTTTTCTCTAAATGTGGTACTTTTTTACTTTTTCTATATTACTGCGTTAAAAAGTGAATTTTTCAAAATATGCAAACTTAGCTCTTTTTCAACTCAAGGTAGAACGCTATTTAATTTTTCTTGTTAGGAATACTACACGGAGAAAACAGATTTATTGTGATAATCGAATTTATTGTGACAATCGAATTTTGTCGGTTACCTGTACTATCATGAAATTCAGTTGTATATGCCAATCGAATTCGATACAAGGAACTGAATATACCAGCAAATCCATTAAAATAAAATATTATTGTGAATAAAATTTTAAAAATATTAAATTTATAATTTATTTTAGCTTAGACAACAACCAAATTGTATCAAAAATAAAAAACGCAAATACATACAAAAGTAAGTCTGATTTTCCACACACATCAGTTTTTCTTGAAGCAACTTTTATTTTCTTGTAAGAAAGAGCGAGAGAGGAATAATTTTTTCATGTATTACTCTCTCGCTCTTTCTCACTAGAAAATAAAAGTTGCTTCAAGAAAAACTGATGTGTGTAAAAGCAGACTAAAAGGAAATTATACAATTTTGAATATAATTATCTATACTCGTACATTGACAGCATTTGATTTGTGTTCCAGTTTCTGACTTTCACCATATTGCTTGTAATTAATGCAATGAATTATTAGCATATTAAGAGTATAAAAAAAGGGATTAATTTCTTATAGAATAAACATAAAAAGCAGGAAAGGTGATAATTTTTGCATTTACAATAATTGTAAGCTTAAAGCATGGCTCGTTGCTGGCCTTCCTTAGGCAAGGTAAACTGCCCACTTGCTTTTTTCTTCACCTTTTAGGAATCCTTGAATTTAATGAAACATTTTCATTATACAGTACTGAAATATTCCCTTAGTATGAACAATAATCTCAGATCATGTTTGGAGTTTAATTACAGTGAGGTTTCCTTCAGCTAACCAAACCAATCTACTGTTGAAGTCCTTATATGTAACTAAGCAAGATTTCTAGCTTTGCTATTTATTTTACAACCTTTCAGAGGAAACACGAAATAAATCATTATTCATTGAAACGGACTAAAACTTACCTTTTAACAATAATAAAAAGATTCAAATTGGTTGATAGATTTTGAGTGTTGTCTTCAGTGTTCTACTGAATACTAAATCGTTTTTCTGTTGTCCAATGTTTCGTTTGTATACCAAACTTTCTCCCTTGATCCCTTTGTATTCTGCTCCCTATTTCTCTCTCTCTCTCTCGCCTCTATATGCTTTTCTGTGTCTCTACCTGCTACCTGTTTCTCTTACTTTCGTCTTACTATTATGTTTGTGTTTAATATTTTATTTATAATCTGCTCTATTAGTTATCAGTTGTTTTATCCCTACGTAGGTAATAATCCGTAATTGTACGTTCCTGGTTAATCCTTTTGTATTGTTCATTTTCTAATACGTTGCCTGGACTATTGTTTTCTTTTGTGTTAAGTTCAAATATTACGTCTAAAGCAGTGTTTGTTTATTCATTTATTATTCTTCCGTCAAATATTTTTTTGCTTGTATGTTTCCGTGTTCTCTAAAACGTTCAGTCGCCATCTTTTATATTGTGAATGTAATAGTTTAACTGTTTTTCTAATATGTCCTGGTGTACATTTGTTATCGAATATGTGGTTTGCGAAATTTGATTCTGTTGTTATTCCTGGTTCTCTCAGTTTCTTGTTGTAGTCTCTCATGTGCTCGCGAAATCTTGTTTTTATCTTACTTCCACTTTGTCCGATATAACTGTGTTGGCATGTGCAAGTTAATTTGTACACTGCTTGTCTATCTAGGAAGTCTGTTTCGTTTGTTCTGTTTTGCAGTATTCTTCCAAGTTGTTTCTTGTTTGGAATGCTGTGTTAATGTTGTGTTTTCTAAAAAATTATGCCAGTTTGTAAGTTAATTTTACAATATACGTAAAGGTAACGCAGGTTTTATTTTCTTGTTCCTGTTCTCTT